>PVIA01000980.1:0-330384 GCA_004024845.1 Tonatia bakeri
CTCTTCATATCCATGATTCAGTTACTGTTATTGTTTTGCTTAGTTTATTTTTTAGATTCAATTGTTGACAGGTATGTGTTTATTGCCCTTCATTGTTCATAGTTTTGATCTTTTCATAAGTCCATTAACATTTCATATAATAATGGTTTGGTGACGATGAACTTCTTCAGCTTTTTCTTTTCTGGGAAGCTCTTTATCTGACCTTCTATTCTAAATGATAGCTTTGCTGGATAGAGCAGTCTTGGCTATAGGTCCTTGCTTTTCAACACTTTGAACATTCCTTGCCAATCCCTTCTAGCCTGAAAAGTTTCTTTTGAGAAATCAGATGACCATCTTATGGGAACCCCACTGTAGGTAACTATCTGTTTTTCTCCTGCTGCTTTTAAGATTCTGTCTTTATCTTTAACCTTTGACATTTTAATTGTGTCTTGGAGTAGACCTCTTTGCATCCATCTGGTTTGGGACTCGCTGTGCTTCCTGGACTTGCCTATCTATTTCCTTTGCCAAATTAGGAAATTTTTCTTTCATTATTTTTTCAAATAGATGTCCAGTTTCTTGCTCTTCTTCTCCTTCTGACACCCCTCTGATGCAAATATTGGTTTCTTGAAGTTGTCTGAAAGGCTGCTTACACTATCCTCATTTTTTTTATTCTTTTTTTCTTCATGTTGTTCTGATTGGTTGTTTTTTTGTTTCCTTGTTTTGCATATCATGACTTTGATCCTCAGCTTCATCCACACTGAGTCCCTGTAAATTGTTCTTTATTTCCATTAGTATATTCTGCCTTTCTGGCTGTTTTTTTTTTTTTTTAATCCTGTTGAGGTCCTCACTAAGTTCCTTGAGCATCCTTATAACTCGTGTTTTGAATTCTGCATCTGATAGATTGCTCATTTCCATTTTGTTTAGTTTTTTTTCTGGAGTTTTGTTCTGTTCATTCATTTTGGCCATGTTTCTTTGTCTGTTCATTCTGACAGCCTCCCTGTGTTTGTTTCTATGTATTAGGTAGAATTTCTATGACTCCCTGTCTTGGTAGCATGACGTAATGTAGGAGGTGCTCTTTAGGGTTCAGTGGCACAGCCTCTACTATCTATCACTCAAGCTGGGTACTCAAGGTGTACCCTTTATGTGGGCTGAGCACACCCTCCTCTTGTAGTTAAGCTTGACTGCCTTTGGCATGTCAATGACAGGGATTTAACCAGACCATTCAGCTTCAAGGACTGGCTGTGACCACTGGCCACCAATCTCCATCCTCCATGGAGGGCCAGCTGTGCAGGGTGGTGGTGTTCTGACATGGTCTGTAGCTGTTCACTGGGTGCACAGGCTCTGGGGTTTAGCAGATGGTGCAGGTCAGGGTCAGCAACCACCTGTGTTCTGCCTGGACCACCCAGAATGAGCAACAAGGCAATCTACAGGTGGCTGCTACTTGTTCTGGGCTTGGAGGTTCCCAGGTGAAGCCAAACTGTGATCCAAACCTGGCTACTGCTAGTGCCAGGCCTGGGGCCACTTTGCCAGAGGTACAAGGCCTAGGGGTCACTGAGGGTGGCTGTTGCTTGTTTGAAAGGATTTAGGAAGATGTGAAGCCTGAGTTAAGACCTGCCTTTATGTGGAAAAGCCACTGTTAACAGCTTGGTCAGGCTGTAAGTTGGGTGGGGTGGATTCTCCAGGGCAGAGCAAACCATGTGAACATGGCTGATGGAGTCTCAGATATGGCACCTTCCAGCTGGCACTGTGGGCTCTGGGGGCTCAGAAGGAACAATGGCCTTTTTCCACCTTTCTGTCTGAGAGAAAGCTGACCCCCAGCTCTTCCCCTGATGCCAGACACTTCTGTTCCTCCCCATATGCCACTGGTGCCTTTCAAGTTGCTACTCTGGTACTGGAGCTCAGAAGGCATAAGACTGTGTAAGTCTGTGTGTGAGCCTTTTAAGAGAAATTGCTTGGGATTTCAGCAGTTCCTTTCACCAACTCAAACCCTCTGGTTTATGGGGGCTTATCTTCCGGGCACTGGAACTCCTTACTGGGGTTCTTGCTTTGGGCTGGGACTACTCACTCCCAAGATATCCCTCCTGAATTTTTATGCATTTCCCTATCTTCTACTAGTCTGGATGGATGCAGTTTCTTTAGTCTTGTAGTTATCAGACTTCCATTCAACTCTATTTCTGATGGTGCTGAGTGATGGCTGTTCAGTAGTTTAATTGTAATTTTGTTGTGCTTTTGTGAGGACGTGAGCTGTGTTTACCTATACCTCCATCTTCACTGAAAGTCACACACTCTGCTTTTTAAAGACTGCTCCCAGAATCCCTTGTGCAACCTGCCTGTGTTGCCCTGGTTGCCAGGGCAACCCGTGCTGGTTCAGCAGCCACACTGTGGCTGCTATTTATGCGCCATCCTTGATGCTTCCCAACCCCTCCTCCATTGCTGGGGGTGTCCCACTGTTACAGTAACAGATGCTCTGCTGCTTCTCGGACCTTCTTCAGGTTGGAGCTCCCCATTTGCACCTCAGCACTTGCTCAGCCCTCAGAAAGTTCACCAGGAAAAAAAGAAAAATAATATCCTTTGGGCTCCAAAAGGTTTTCAGTCCTTTTTGGAGTGTCCAGCTTCCCCAATCATAACTCTGATTATCTTTATTGTGTTTTGAGGGTTTTTCCCTGGAGAGACAGCTTCTTCCTTTCACCATTACCTACTTCTCAAATGTTTCAGGGTAATCTTTCTACATGCTTTACAAGAGTTTAACCATAGGTTTGAAGTTTGTGATATAAGAATTTGGCTCTAGCAATGTTACTGTCAAATTTATATATTAGCAAAGACCCACAAGACTTCCTTGCCACTTGATTTAATTCACCTACCTGGGGCACCTAGTGAGAGGCAGTGGACCACCTGGGGATTTCATGAAACATTCTACGTTCATCATCAGTTAAGGGAAATAGGTATGACTTCCACTACTTTTAAAAAAATATTCTATTAAAATAGTCAAGCATTGCAGTGTTAAACAAAAGTAAGAACTCCAAAATATATTTAGCATAAGCTCCTGTCAGATATACAAAAAACTGTTAATGGTAATTTCCTGGGATTGAGGAAGTAGGAATGAGGGAATTGGGGACAAGAGGAAAGAGGGAATTTTTACTACATACCTTTAAATACTTTTTGAACCATGCAAGTGTTTAATTAACTATTTCAAAAATTAAGTAAATTGAACATTTTAAAATTTTAATAAAAGACATTTATGTGACAATATTTTAAAATTACAAGGTACATTCTAAAGTTTTTTTTTCCTTTTGGGCCCTGACTGGTGTGGCTCAGTGGGTTGGGCATCATCCCGCAAATCAAAAAGTCACCAGTTTGATTCCTGGTCAGGGCACATGCCTGTGTTGCAGGCCTGGACTCCTGTTGGGACGGCATATTAAAGGGAATAGGTTGATGTTCTCTTACACACTGATGTTTCTCTCCCTCTCGTTCTCCCTCCCTTACTCTATCTCTAAAAATAAATAAAGAAAATCCTTTAACAAATGAAGTGTTTTCTTTTTAAAAGTGACTTCTCAGTGTGAGCCTAGTTTAACTCTGAGTAGAACCTGCAGTTGAACTCTGACACTTCCTTCCCTGGGACTCTCTTAGGGCCCTTATCTTTTGCCTTCATTGGCTCAGACTCTCCTAGCAAAGAAAGCCATAGTCTCTTTACACTTGCATCAGGGCAGGCTTTTATTTGCCTGCTTCAAGCAGCTGTCTATGGGTTGTTTTTCTTGTGTCAAAAGGCAGAAGTTGTGGGGTGAGATGAGAAGGGAAATGAACCCAGAAACTCCTCTATGTTCTCATGTTCCAGGCACTCCATCCCCAAGGCCCAAACAGAAAAGCAGTGTCCACAGTCCATCACATGATCGTGATCACGTGATCAGATGCCCAACACCTGTTCACAGGGCAGTCCTGTAACTGGCTTTTCCCCAGCATAAGAAGCCCCCTCATCTTCCTAGGCACTTTTGCATCTTAACTTTTTCGGTTTTCTTGGTAGAGTTTGTGTTTTTGTTTTGGGGAGGTCTTAATGTTTTTTGCTTTAGGCTTTCCCAATTTCCTTGGGTCAATTCTACCAGGCATGGTATATGCTGAAATTTGCTTTCTTTTTTTTAACAGCATTTATGCACAGGAGCAGATACACATGCTTCCTGGCACAAAACTCGAAGATGTACACACAACAGATTATACCAGAATTTCTTTTAAGATGTATTCCAGGTAGCCCTGCTGGAGTATCTCAGTTGGAGTGTTGTCCCATATATCAAAAGGTTGTGGGTTCGATCACCAGTCAGGGCACATACCTAGGATGTGGGTTCAATCCAGACAGGAGGCAACAGATCAATGTTTCTCTCTTTTTCCCTTCCACTCTCTCTAAAATCAATAAAACATGTCCTCGAGTGAGGATTAAAAAAAGAAAAAGCAGGAACTCACAGTGTTTAGTAAATAAAGAATAAACAAATACTCTTTCGGGTAACAGGGAAAGCACACCAGTGTCTTGGTAGCTCATGCCCAGGGCTGCTTCTCTTGAGAAGCTGGCAAACTGTCTCCAGAGCCACCTCTATCTCTTGTTTTGCCGCCTGTAAGCAGCAACTTTTTTAGTTTAAGAATTCTGTTGTTAATCATTGCACAGGAAATAGGAAATAGACAACAAAAATAATGAATAAGGGAAAGTCAAATTTTATAAAGCTCAAAAGTAGTATTGTAATTGACCCCTAAAATACTAGAGTGTCTCAAGTTAAACATTAGGGTATAAGAAGGCTTTCCCCTTCTTTCTGCCCTTTCCTCACCTCCCCCAGGATGTTCAGTTTGTGGTCCTGAAAGCTCTTACCCCTCTGAGTTTCAGTTTCCTCCCTGTGCGAAGCGGAGCACCCCTGCTGCTGTTGGGGGGGTTCGAGGAGGAGCTGTGCGTCCACAGAACCTCGGGGGCCCCAGGATGATGAGCTAAGAGGAAAGCATAGCTGTTTTCCTCGAATCTTTTCTCTCCTCTCCTCAACAACATAGTTCAGTCAGAATAGTGTGATTGCTTGATCCAAAAAGTAATGAATGCACAATAGCAATATGAAAACAACCTGTGTCCATCAACAGATAAATGAATAAACAAAATATAGTGAATATTCTTCACTATAAGTAAGAGAATATTCTTCAGCCTGAAAAAGGAAGGAAATTCTGACACATGTCACAGCATGGATAAACCTTGAAGACATCATGCTAACTGGAGTAAGTCAGTGACAAAGGGGCAAATACTGTATGTTTTCACTCATAGGAGGTACCTGGAACAGTGAAATTCACAGAGACAAAGTAGAAAGGTGGTTTATAGGGGCGGGGGGCCGAGGAGAAGAGGAGGAGTTGTTTAATGGGGAAAGAGTTTCTGTTAAGGATGATGAAAAAGTTTTAGATATAAATGGTGATGACAGTTGTACAACAATGTGAAGGTACTTGATGCCATTGAACCGTATACTTAAAAATGGTTAAACTGGTAAATATTGTTATGTATATTTCACCACAGTAAAAATAATTTATTGTTGTTTTTAATATTATGCCAAATGAAAGAAAGCAGACATCAAAGACCACATCTTGTTGTTGTGTTTAAGATTCTATTTATTTATTTTTAGAGAGAGGGGAAAGAAAGGAGAAAGAGAGGGAGAGAAACAGTGAGGTGCTGGAGAAACAGCAATTGGTACCTCTTGCACGCCCTCAACTAGGGATCCGGCCTACAACCCAAGCATGTGCCCTGACCAGGAATCGAACTGACAACCTTTTGTTTTGTAGGCTGATGCTCCGTCCACCAAGCTACACCAGCCAGGGCTAAAAAATAATTCTTTAAAAAACTTACCAAGGATTTTTAGACAAACAGAATGCCAGTTTGTTCATTGATACCGACTTTCTTCCTCCTGTGGGCACCCAGAGCACCAGTCACTTCCATACACAGGCTTGCCTGCAGATACACCTCTTTTGCCATCCAGTCTACTCCATTCCTAGGGGACATGTCCTACCTGTGCTTCCATGGCTCTGCCTGGGAGTCCCTGCTGCATCCAGATCACAACTAGGAGGTGCAAGAGGATACAAATGCATGGGTCGTGCCTGTGACTCAACATGTAAGCAGGCCTTGGGCACCTGCTTTCCTGCCCATCTGCTTCAATACTTTTCCTTCATGTGTGTCCCTGGTTCCCACAAGACACTCTGACTCCTTTTCCATCTGCCCTGACCCCTTTGGATTTAGTGACTCAGCTCAGCACTTGACCCCTGCAAGAGTCAGCTTTCTCGTCTGCTACCTGTCAATACTGAGAGTCTGCCAAGCAGCTGAGCTCATTCTGTGCTTGTCACCACCCTATGGCAAAGGAGAGCAGAAGCCACCATCATCCATTTTCTGGAAACATTAGCATCATTCATTTCTCTTTTCACACATCTCCTGCCCCTCCCTGCGGCCCAGTCAGTTCCACCTCAGAGGTACCTGTATATGTACAATTATTTCCCTCTGAACCTACCGTTTTGTAATGCTTAGGATTAGGAGCCCATCATCCCCTACTGAGCCACTGTACCAGCCTCCTGTCCAGTCTCTCTCCTCTTGTCTGTGCCCCTCCAGATCTTTCTCCACATGCCTGCCAGAGTTATTGTCCAGCCTTGGTGCTCTCCTGCTAAGAAAGCCACACAAGTGCCATGCTGGAGGACCAAGTTGAAGTTGTTTGCTTGCCAGAGTAGGTCCCTCTCACTCTGACCCCCACCCTACTCCTCCCAGCCCCTCCTTCAGCTGCGCTGCACTCCTTACTCCAACACACAGCAAGGTCTGGATTTTCTCCAGGTGCTTCCACCGTCCTCTGTTCTCCACAGAGCTCCTTCTCCCAAGGGTGACAGTATGGCCTGGTTTGCCCAGAGCAGTCTCTGTTTATACCTGTTGTTCAGTATAATTATTAATACCCTCTTTTAATAGGACTCTCCGCAGTGTCCCGGTTCGGGCAACAAGTTGTGAAGTCACACTGCACATGACCTGATTCTTTACCTGTGAACTCTCTGCTCGTCTTTCACGACCTGCTCACGGTCAGTGCAGGGGAACCTAGCCCCGGTCCTGAAGGCGAAACCGGTGGCTCCTTCAGTGCTAGCTCTGCCTCTCTGTGTAAGTCATGACAGGTTTGCCTGTACTGTTAGAAAATCGTTTGCATGTCTGTCTTCCCACCTAGACTTCTTGAATCTAATGTATCTTTGCATCCCTGTCAAACAGAAGAGTCCCAGACATGTATTAGCTGTTCAGTTTAAGTTTATTAAAGAAAAATGAAAAACTGAATTCATTAAATAGTTATTAAGAATTATGTGACAGGAACTGTACTAGGCTTTCTCAGCAAAACAGGTGAACATCCAGTTGATACATTCTGATGGCATTTACATTTAAGTGAAGGAAATGGACATTAGTGAATTTCTGAACAAATCACTGCTAAGGGTATAGGTGCAGGATTTCCCTGGGTGAAGCAGGCTCACTCCTGGAGCTGGGGCTGGGGGTCAGCTCCCATTAAGGCAGGAGGCTGTCTGAGGGATGAGTGCCACCCTGGCCAACAAGCACTCTTTCCAGGGGGAAGAAGCAAATGTGATGATGAAAGTGAGGTTGGACAGATGTTACGGTGCTGGCTTTGGAGATGGAGGAAGGGACTACTGCAAAGGAATATGGGTGGCCTCTCAAAGCTGGAAAAGGCAAGGAAATGAATCTTCCTAGAGTTTCCAGAAAGAAATACAGCCCTGTCAATACCTTAATTTTAGCCTAGCTAAATACTACAGAGTCAGGAATGAACAAGATAAATGTAATACCTGCCCTCAGAGAGACAATGACTTCCTCCCCTCTCTCCCTGTGGGAATCACATGTACTTCCATGTAAAGTCCAAATGTCATGTCCTCTCTTTAGTCAGCCCAGCGTCATCAGGCAGAAGTATTTTCTCACTTCTTGACACTACTGCTTTGCTTCATTTTCGCTGATCCCAGAGTACATACCACATGATGTGAACATAAGCCATGGGGAGGTAATTACTTCATCTTTGTAATACATTCAGCATCTAATAGGAACACGGTGAATGAGTGAATGAATGGGTGAACGAATGAATGAATATGTTAAGAGCCCTTATCACGAAAAAAACTCACCCATCAACTGCCAAACCTGAACCAGCTGTTTAAGAAACACATTATTTGAGACTTTCTCAACTCAGTATAAGTGATTGCAGTGCCTTACTGGTTTGGTGGAAGGGGAGGCAGTTCATTTATAAAGTAATTGGGAATTGGCCTACAGATTAAGAAGACAGATTTTGAAGTCTTCCATCTTTTAGTTGTCTTGTTCCATTATTCTATGTTTCTGAACCTGGCATGTGGAATTAAAGTGCTCATTTTCTATCGACATCTGGTCAAGATGGCAACATAGGTAAACACAGCTCACCTCCTCATACAACCACATCAAAATTACAACTAAATTATAGAACATCCACCAATCAGAATGGCAGAAATCAAGTTGAATGGAATTCTGATGACTACAGAGTTAAAGAAACCACATCCATCCAGACTGGTAAGAAGGGTGGAGATGGGACGGGCTGGTCCCACATATACATGTGTTGGATAAAAATTTAGGAGGGATACCTCAGGAGTGAGGAGTCCCAGCCCCACACCAGGCCCCCCTACCCAGGGTCCCAGTTCCAGGAAGATATGTCTCCATAATTTCTGGCTGTAAAAACCAGCAGGGATTGAGTTGGTAGAGGAAACTTCTGGTGTCACAAGCAGTTCCTCTTAAAGAACCTTACATGGACATACTCAGACTCACTTCCTCTAAGCTTCAGCACTGCGGAGAGGGGAGGCAGCTTGAAAGGTATCAGTGGCATATCAGTAGGAATTGAACTGTCTGGCATCAAGATGAGAGCAGAGGAATAGCTTCCTCCCAAACAGAAAGGTGGACAGAGGCTGATGTCCCTTTACTGAACCCTCCCCCCACAGAGCCACAGAGCCTGCAGGCTGGTGCCATATCTGAAACTCCATCAATCTATATAACACTGTTTGCCCAGCCATGGAGATCCCCAGAGACTCCATCCCACCCAACTTACATGCCTAACAAAGCTGCCCTTCCATATGAATGGTTGGTATTGGCTTATGCTTCACAATTTCTTAAATCTTCTCAAACAAGCAGGAGCTGACCTCAACGAGCTCCCAGGTCTTGTACCTCTTGCTAAGTGGCCCCAGGCCTGGCACTACAAGCAGCAGCCAGCCTAGATTCACATCTTGGCTTCACCTGGGAATCCTCAAGCCCAGCACAAGTAGAAGCCATCTCAGATTGCTTTACAGTTCAGGCAGGGTGGCCCAGAGCAAAACACATGGGGGTTACCTTGGCCCGCACCACCTGGGAAACCCAATAACCTGTGCATCCTGTGGACAGCTACAGACCACCACCCTGCCCCTGCACAGCTGATCCTTCTTAGAGGGTGGAGGTTGGTGGTCAGTGGTCACAGCCAGTCCTTGACTGTCCTGGGTAGATCCCTCCCATTGACCTGCCAACACAATCAGAGCTCAACTACAAGAGAAGGGTGTACTCAGTCCACACGAAAGGTGCCCCTTGAGTAACCCAGCTTGCATGATAGAGGAGGCTGACCTCTGGACCCTACTGGACACCTACTACATTAGGCCACATTACCAAGGCAGGGAGTGATAGCAGCTCTATCTAATACGTAAAACTAACACAGGGAGTTTGCCAAAATAAACAAACATGTTCCATGACATGAATGAAAGAACAGATCAAAACTCCAGGAACAGAACTTAACAAAATGAGGACAAGGAATCTACCTAATGAAGAGTTCAAAATACTACTTATAAGGGTGCTCTAGAAACTTAGTGAGGACCTCAACAGCATAAAAAAGACCCAGTCAAAATTGAAGGATATAATAATTGAAATAAAAACACTTTACAGGGAAACAACAGTAGAGTGGATGAAGCCAAGAATCAAATCCATGATTTGGAAGATAAGGAAGCAAGAAACAACCAATCAGAGCAAAAGGAGAAAAAGGAATCCAGAAAAATGAGGACACTGTAAGCAGCCTCTCAGACAACTTCAAGCAATCCAACAGTAACATCATAAGGGTGCCAGAGAAACAGTAAAAAATTGAAAATCTTTAAAAGAATAATGAAAGAAAACTTCCCTAGTTTGTTGAAGGAAATAGACATGCAAGTCCAGGAAGCATGGAGATTCCTAAACCAGATGGATGCAAAGAGGCACACTCCAAGACACATCATAATTAAAATGACAAAGATTAAAGATAAAGAGAGAATCTTAAAAAGCAGCAAGAGAAAAGAAGTTTGTTCCCACCAGGGAGTTCCCATAAGATTGTTAGCTGATTTCTCAAAAGAAACTTTTCAGGCTAAAAGGGATTGGCAAGGAATATTCAAAGTGATGAAAAGGAAGTACCCATAGCCAAGATTGCTCTGCCCAGCAAAGCTATCATTTAGAATAGAAGGTCAGAGCAGCAGAAAGAAAGAAGAAGCGCTTACCCTTTGTGACAGCATGAGTGGAACTGGAGAGCATTATGGTAAGCGAAATAAGCCAGGGGATGAGGGACAAATACCATATGATCTCACCTTTAACTGGAACATAATCAACAAAACAAACAAGCAAGCAAAATATAACCACACACATTGAAATTAAGAACAAATGGACAGTAATCAGAGAGGAGATGGGACAGGATAATGGGGGGGGGAGGGTGAAGGGTTTTCAGGAACCACTATAAAGGACACTTGGACAAAACAAAGGGGGAGTGAAATCAGGGGAGGGAGGGGGAACAGGCAGATACAAAACAAAAAAACAAACAAAAAAGAACTTGTTTCCTTTTGTACTGAAACAAAAAAGAAAAAAGAAAGAGCTTCCTAAACAAGAAAAAGTTAAAGGAGTTTATCATCACCAAACCATTATTAAATGAAATATTACGTGGACTTACTTAACAAAAGAAGATCAAAACTATGAACAATAAAATGGCAATAAATACATACCTGTCAACAATTGAATCTAAAAACAAACTAAGCAAACAAGAACAGAGCCAGAATCATGGATACAAAGAGCGTTTTTATGGTTGCCAAATGGGAGGGATTGTATGGGAATGGGTGAAGAGGTGAGGTGATTAAGAAGTACAAGTAGGTAGTTACAGACATGGGGATGTAAAGTACAGTATAGGAAATGGAGTAGCCAAAGAACTAACTAATATGCAGGACCCCTGGACGTGAACAATGGTGTAGGGATTGCCTGAGGAAGTGGAGGTTGATGGTCAGAGGTGTGCAAAGATGGAAAAATTGTGACAACTGGAACAACATAATCAATAAAATACAATGAAAAAAGAAAAAAGTGCTGATTTTCTATAGTCAGAAATTCTTAAAAATACTCATTGTAAAAATTGAAAAACATACAAAGGCATAAAAGAGGAAATTAGATTCAACCATAATCCACCACTCAGACAAAATCACTGTTACCATTTGGGTGTATTTCCTTCCAGTGTTTTTTCTCTCTCTCTCTCTCTCTGCAAATAGAAAGCATCTGCTCTGGAGTTGTGGGTTTCAAATTGGTACTGAGATGGGTGGATTTACATAAGAAGAACATTTTGTTTTCCATATTAAAGTTGTGTACTCTTGTCTCCTCTCTATTATGTCTGTGCTCACTGATGACTCTTCTTTCTTTTTTCTCATATTGTATTCTAGCCCTTCTCTCACTAAACTCAGAGTTCTGGGGTTGTCACCCTAATTTGAGTCTTCACTCCAGTCTCTGGTCCCCACAGCAGGTCCCTGATCAGGACCTCAGAGCCCTGTCATTTTAAATCCATTCACCTCACTTTCATGAGTTCGTAGCCAAGTTCTGGGCCAGATCTGATCTTTACTGAACTTTTTTTTTGACATAAGCATTTTCCCGTGACATTAAAAAGGCTTTGTAAATGGAAATTGAATGCTTGCATATTATCATCTTTTATATTTAACCATAATTATCGTAACCATTCTCCTAATATTGACCTTATGTTAGCTCTAATTCATCACTATTATGAATAACATTCTGATAAATATCTTTGTAAATCTTTAACCACACATCACATTAATTTCTTAAGTCAGATACTTAGAAATAAACATATTGACCTAAAATATGGCATAAAAACATTTGATAAATACTGCAAACTTGATTTCTAGAGAGTGTACAAACTTATACCATAGTGTGTCTGTCTCATTGCATTGTTGCCAACATTATGCATTATTGTTAAAATAAAGACACAAGGAATTTAGGAGTAGAAAGATGTTTCTTCAATATGAGCAGGAGTATCTATATAATGTGTGCAACTAACATCATACCTAATGATGACAGACAGAGCACTTTCCCCCTCAGATCAGGAACAAAACAAAGATGTCCATTCCCAGTGCTTCCATTCAATGGTACATTATTTTAAAAATATTTAATATGAGATATTTTAAACCCCTCTCCATTTTAATTTGCATATTTTTGTTTTCTTATGCTTATTAGCAATCTACATTTCCTCTTTTGTGAATTATATATCTGTATTCTTTGCTCATGCTTCTGTTGGTATCCTAAGATTTTCAAAGTTATTTCTATGAGATTTCTATATTTCTGTCTTAAATATTTATAACTAAAATTTGTAGTCTGTTGTTTCTTTTTTGAATGCCATATTTTGCCATAGAGAAGTTTACTTTATTTTTTGTGACAAAAACTATTGAGTTTGTCTCTTTTTAAATTTTTTTTATGCTTAACAAATTATTTTTATAGTACAACATGGCACTAGAGAAACTATATTGCTTCTATATTTAAGAACTGCTTGAATAGTTCATTACCCTATTATTTTGATAATCAGTTTTTCTAGGAAAAACAGTTATTCAATCTGCAACTGCTTTTATTTGTGTCATTATAGGACATCAATAGGAAAATAAATTGTGCAGTGAATTAATTTTCAGTATTGGCTCAGAGTTACAATGCATAGAATTTATACTTGGTTTTATCTATACAACTCAATGA
Organism: Tonatia bakeri; assembly: GCA_004024845.1. NCBI lineage: Eukaryota > Metazoa > Chordata > Mammalia > Chiroptera > Phyllostomidae > Tonatia > Tonatia bakeri. Next base: position 13,004 of record PVIA01000980.1, read on the forward strand.
AAAGGATGGTGAGATTGGTAGTTAAAAATTATATAGGAGTATAAAAATTCATGACAATTTCACAAGAAAGGGTAGTTTAGTTTGGACTGAAAGTTCGCCTTACTAATTATTTGAAGGGGATTGGAGAAGTGTCTTCTTCGCTCAAGAGCTACAGTAAAGCATAAGGAGAACACATGAGAAGAACAGTTATTTTCATGGGCCATTTAATCAATATTGAGTATACTGAGTATTGAGATTTCCAAAGGTGGTTAGTATAAAAGGAGATGATTTTTAATGTTAGTCTGTTAGTTTATAAAAGTGACACAAAGAATATTTTATTTGACTCTATTTGTAGCTTAACTCATGTCTAATATCACCAGGAAACTTGCTGATAAATTACTCTATTTTTATTATACCTCATTTCTGCCACATAATGACTAATGACTTTGGATGCGAATCAGTAAGACAAGATGTACCTCAGAGTAACTATTTTCCAGACTTATTACAAGCATATGAGGAATAAGATGTTTATGATACCAAAATCCTCAACATAAAACAAAGAGAAAGTCCAGATGAAGCAAAAACAGAAGTACAAAAAAGAGTCCTGGATTATTGAACTTCAAAAAGAACTCATCCATCAGTCACAATTTCGGAACACATCAGTGGAAAGAGAAGAAGATTACACTAAACAGCACCACTAAAGAGTGCTCTGAACACATGAAGGCCACAGCACAATCCCAGCCCCCAGTTACTTGACTTACTCTGCTTTTCTTATGCCCAGTTCAGTCCAGCCTTTCTAGAATTCGCTTTCTGTACCAGCACAGAATCTTCACTTAGCAGGGACTCAGTAAATGGCAGCTACTATGAATACCCTTTTGGTAGATTCTTGGGGAACTGAATCAACTTTCAAAAACAGTGCCAAGAGGGTGGGGTCTGGGACCAGGTATCCAGCTGCAACCACCATGATCCACTATTAACCACCATGTGACCTTGAACGTAGTTACTTAACCTCTGAGTGTCTGTTCTCATTTAAAATGAAAATCATAGAAGCATCATAGATTTATGTCAGGATTAAATGAGGCAAGGTATAAGAATAGGTGGTATATATCAATAGTAAGCATTAGGTATACTTGAGCTATTAATGCACAGAGGGGAGAAACCACATCCAGCTAGATATTCTTCTCTATATCATCTTATGCAAGTGAAACAAAATGAAACAAATACATTCTCTCTCCCTCCCTCCCTCTCTCTCTCTCTCCCTCTCTCTCTCTCTCTCTCTCTCTCTCTCTCTCTCTCTCTCTCTCTCTCTCTCTCTCTCGGCCAGAGTATACACTGACAGCTCTGAATGCCAAGACATTTGAATATGCTCCTCCAGAAGGCAGGGAGTAGAGGATTGGAGGGGCGGTGATTGGCTTGGACATCTACAGTTTCCTTTCCTGTGCCTCTGTTTCCCTCATGGAATAAGTTTTGGAGTTCAGAAAAAGGATGCTATGTCGATGTGAAAGATAAATTCTGGTTTTGTGTTTGTGTGAAAAATAATAACTACACAATATCAGTATATTGCAGATCCTACAAGGAAAGAGAAATGCATTTTCTGTTTTAATATTCCAGTTTCTAAATTATAAAAGTAGTACAATGCCTTTCCAGTCAAGATGGTACAGGAAGATGCATTCATCTGCTGCAATCATTAAGCAGTGCCAAACAAAATATGCAAAGAGAAAATAAAAAAGATACAGTGTAGCTCAGAAACGAGATAATTACTTGCAAGGACCAAAAATAGTAAGAGCAGAAGGAGGTAGAATCTGTGACTTGTGGCCGTGGGTCTCAAACAGGCAGTGGCAGCTGAGAACCTAGCTTCAGTACAGTGCTCTACCTGAGGCTAAAGACCAAAGCCACATATGCACTGCTGAAGGCACAGGCAGGGGCAGCAAATCTCCTTCTCCTCTTTTCCCTTTTCCATCTTCAAATCTCACTCACCAGGCCTTTCCTTTTGAGCTATCCTGGTGGCCACTCTGTCAGGTAAGGACATTAGGACATCTACAGGTCTCTGCTTATCTTCCCCTTTCCCTATTTCTCTTCAAATCTTCCATTGTTCTTACATCTTCATTCTATTCTAGAACTATAAATCTTTTGTGCTTTGTATATGTAAGTCTGTTGCAAAAGCAAGTAATGTGACTAAGCCCATAGAAAAAGTATCATATCATTAAGCCTGTGTCATGATTACATGGAATAGTTTTCTAAATTCAATATGTAGCTGAGAGTCATGTCCTGACTGTACCATAACTATAAATCTGTGCTGCTTAAAAAAAAAAAAAAGATTTTATTTATTTATTTTTAGAGAGGGGAAGGGAGAGAGAAAGAGAGGGAGAAAAACATCAATGTGTGGTTGCCCTTCACACAACCCCTTCTGGGGACCTGGCCTGCAACCCAGGCATATGCCCTAGACTGGAAATCAACTGGCACCCCTTTGGTTCACCAGCACTCAACCCACTGAGCCACACCAGCTAGAGCACAGTATGTGCCCCTTAATCCCTTCACCTTTGCACCTATTCCCCCAACCCCCCCATTCGGTTGCCAACAAACTGTTCTTTGTATCTATGATTCTATTTCTGATCTGCTTGTTTGCTTAGTTTGTTTATTTTTAGCTTCAATTGTTGATACACATGTATTTACCATTTTATTGTTCATAATCTTGATCTTATTTTTATGAAATAAGTCCCTTTAATATTTAATATAATAATGGTTTGGTAATGATGAACTTCTTCAGCTTTTTCTTGTCTGGGAAGCTCTTTATCTGACCTTCTAAATGATAGCTTTGCTGGGTAGAGCAGTCTTGGCTATAGGTCCTTGCTTTTCATCACTTTGAATATTCCTTGCCAACCCCTTCTAGCCTGAAAAGTTTCTTTTGAGAAATCAGATAAAAGTTTTATGGAAACTCCCTTGTAGGTAACTAACTTCTTTTCTCTTGCTGCTTTCAAGATTCTCTCTGTATCTTTAAGCCCTGGCATTTTGATTCCGATGAATCTTGGGGTGGTACTCTGCACATCCATCTTGTTTGAGTCTCTCCATGCTTCCTAGATTTGCATGTTTATTTCCTTTACAAAATTAGGGAAGTTTTCTTTCATTATTTTTTCAAATAGATTTTCAATTTCTTGTTCTTTCTCTTCTCCTTCTGGCATCCTTATGGTGTGTGTTTTGGTGTGCTTGAAGTTGTCCCAGAGGCTCCTTACACTATTCTTGTTTCTTTTGGATTCTTTTTTTTTTCTAGTTGTTCTAGTTGGTTATTTTTTTGTTAAATTTTGCTTCCTTATGTTTCAAACCATCAATTTGATTCTCGGCATCACCACTCTACTGTTGATTCCCTGTAAATTGTTCTTTATTTCAATTATTGTATCCTTCAGTTCTGCCTGGATCTTTTTTGTGCTTCTGAGGTCCTCACTAAGTTCTTTGAGCATCCTTATCACCAGTATTTTGAACTCTGCATCTGAAAGATTGCTTATCTCCATTTTGTTTAGTTCTTTTCCTATAGTTTTGATCTGTTCTTTCTTTTGGGCCATGTTTCTTTGTCTCCTCATTTCGGCAGCCTCCCTGTGTCTGTTTCTATGTAATTAGGTAGAGCTGCTACGACTCCCTGCCTTGGTAGTGTGGCCTAATGTAGTAGGTGTCCTGTAGGGTCTAATGGCACAGTCTCCCCTATCAACCAAGCTAGGCACTCAAGGGGCACCCTCTGTGTGGACAGAGTACACCCTCCTCTTGTAGTTGAGCTTTGACTGCTGTTGGTGGGTCAATGGGAGGGATTTACCCAGGCCAGTCAGTTGCAAAGACTGGCTGTGACCACTGACCACCAACCCCTGCCCTTTGTGGAGGATCAGATGGGCAGTGGCCTACTCCACAGAGCAGGGCTTACTTCAGCAGGGCTCTGGTGCCTGCTTGTGTTTTGTCTGGGGCCACATGGCATAAGTTCTAAAGTGACCTACAGCTGACTGCTTCTTGTGCTGGACTTGGAGGTGCCCTAGTGAGGCCTGGCTGTGCCCCAAGCCCAGCTGCTGCTAGTGCTGGGCATGAGTCCGTCCACTTAGCAAAATACAAGGACTTGCTGAGGCTAGCTGCTACTTATTTGAGAGGACTTAGGAAGATTAGGAGCATGTGCCAAGACAGGTCATTTGTATGGAAAAGTCACTGGATGCGCCCATAAGTTGTGTGGGGAGGAGTCTCAAGGAATCACCAGGGCAGGGCAGGTTGATGGAGTCTCAGATTTGGTGCCCGCCGCACTCTGTGGCTCTGTGGGTATAGGGCTCAGATGAGGAGCAATGGCCTCTGCCAGCAGTTCCATCTTGTAGAAAGCTGTCCCCACCTCTTATCCTGATGCTAGACACTTCAATTCTTCCCTGTATTCCCCTGGTGCCTGTTAAGCTGCTGCTGCAGTGCTGGAGCTCAATGGAAGTCAGTCTGAGTAAGTCCATGTGCTGGCCCTTTAAACAGAACTGCCTGGGAATCCAGCAGTTTAATCCACTTACTCAGTCTCTACTGGTTTTTATAGCCAGACCACAGGGACTTATCTTCCAGTCACTGGAGCCCTGGGCTGGGGGACCTGGTGTGGGGCTGGGCCTGTTGCTCCTGAGATATCCGTCTCAATTTTTATCTGCCATATGTGGGTGTGGGACCACCCCATTCTGTATCTTCACATCTCTGCCCATCCTACCTATCTGGATGGATGTGGTTCCTTCTTTAATTTTATGGTTGCAAGACCTCCATTCCACTTGATCTCAGCTGGTTCTGAGTGATGGTTGTTCTATAGTTTAGCTGTGATTTTCACGTGGTTGTGCATGGAAGCCAGCCATGTTGACCTATGCTGCCACCTTCACCAATGTTGCTTTAGAGATATCTGACACCAGTTTATTCCTCATTTCCACATGAGAAATTGTTTTGTTTCTATGAGATTTTAGGGTTTTTCTTTTTAAATTTTGTATTCTGAACTTTTTATCAGAATATGTCTAAATGTTGAGACATATAAAGTATATATACATAGAGAGAGATAGGTATATATCTCATTCGTTACCCTCCCCAGAATAGAAGGTGAGTAAGAAGTTATTTTCAATCCGAACATCTGACTTTTTCTTCAGTTCAGGGGAATTACAGTAGTTCCCCCTTACCGACAAGGAGCACATTCCAAGACCCGCAGTAGATGCCTGAAACCATGGATAGTACTGAACCCTGTATATACTGTTTTTTCCTATATATACAAACCTATGATCAAGTTTAATCTAGCTGTGACTGGTGTGGCTCAGTTGGTGGGTATCATCCCACAAAGTGAGGGGTTGCTGGCTCAATTCCCAGTCTGGGCACATGCCTGGGTTGCAGGTTCAGTCCTTGGTTGGGGTACATGTGACAGGCAGCTGATCGATGTATCTCTCTCTCATACTCCCTTCCTCCCCTCTGTCTAGAAATAAGTAGATAAAATCTTTTTTAAAAGTTTAATTTGTAAATTAAGCACAGTGAGAGACTAACAACAACAAAGAATAGAATAGAAATATAAAAATATACTGTAATAAAAGTTAAGAGAACGCAGTCTCTCTCTGATAACCAAGAAGGTTACTGCATGACTAATGGGTAGGGAATGCTCGACGAAAGGATGATTCAAGTCCCAGTGGGATGGATCAGGACAGCATGAGATTTTATCACAAGACTCAGAACAGCATGCAATTTAAAACCTATGAGTTGTTGCCTTCACCACTGCGGCAGCAGCTGTGAGTATGCTCAGGATTCAGAAGGGGCTTGCCCGCAATGTCCTCTGCTGTGGCAAGAAGAAGGTCTGGGTGGACCCCAATGAGACTAATGAAATCACCAATGCCAATTCCTGTCAGCAGATTCAGAAGCAGATCAAAGATGGGCTGATCATCCAAAAGCCTGTGACTGTCCATTCTCGGGCTCGATGCTGGAAAAACACCTTGGCCCGCAGGAAGGGCAGGCATATGGGCATAGGTGAGCGGAAGGGTACTGCCAATGTTCAAATGCCTGAGAAAGTGACCTGGATGAGGAGGATGAGAATCCTTCGCCGGTTACTCAGAAGATACTGTGAATCTAAGAAGATTGACCACCACATGTACCACAGCCTATACCTAAAAGTGAAGGGTAACGTGTCCAAAAACAAGCAGATTTTCATGCAACACATCCACAAGCTGAAGGCGTTCAAGGTTTGCAAGAAACTTCTAGCTGACCAGGTCAAGGCCCTCAGGTCTAAGGCCAAGGAAGCTTGCAAGTGCCGTGAAGAGTGGCTCCAGTCCAAGGAGGAAATCATCAAAACTCTGTCCAAGGAGGAAGAGACCAAGAAATAAAGCTCCACCTCTCTTACCTGTGCACAGTGGCCTTGGCAATTACATGGATCAGTCATTGAATAAAGTGGCCTCACCTACCTAAAATAAATAAATAAATAAATAAAACCTATGAATTGTTTATTTCTGGAATTTTCTATTTAATACTTTTGGACCATGGTCCCCTGCAGGTAACTGAATACTTGGAAGGCAAAACCTCAGATAAGTAGTAACTTCTGTATCTTCTGATATTTCTTTAAATATTTTCTTTTCATTCACTATTTTCTCCTGGATCATCTAATAAATATATATTATATCCTCTGTTTCATAACTGTCCCTCATTATTGCTCCATATTTTGGAATATTTCTCTGTCCATATCTTGCAGATGACTATATGATCTTTTACTCCGTTTGATATAGGAGGCAGTTATCCATGAGCTGAGTAGTAATGATAGGCAAGATACAGAAGGTCACCAGTGTAGAAAGCCCAGGGTGCCTAGCAATGGACAATTTTTAGGTGGGACCTCACCACCAGGGTGACCTTTCCTCCCCTAGTATATTGTGGGTTGTGCAATTTAGACCCCCTGATCTTTCACATAGCTGATCATGTGACTTGGACCCTCCCCTGAGCTTTTCTCTCCTGCCTTTTTCCTAGTCATGTGGTAGATTCCCTTAAAGGAGAAAGAAGAGGGCCATAGAATAGCCTCATATAACTTTCATACCAGCCCTTACACAGCCACTTCCTTAAGCATTAAGCCATAGAGATAACATCTAGGCTTCAGTTGTGTTTCAACTCCAGAAGAGAAGCAAGGCCAGGCTGAGCAACACCAACGCTGGTATCAGGACCAGCTGCAAAGACTAGAGACCTTCTGCCCTCATGCCAACCAATTATTAGAGACCACATTTCCAGAAATGCGAAAAGGCGCATTTTCTGTGCCTTTCTTTCTCCTAAGCTCCAAAGGCCCTTCTTTTGCCTCTGTAACATATTTCATAAGTCCATGAAGCCAAGCTGGCTCCCTTCTACGGTTCACTTCTTCTACCTCTGTGACTTTGCAAATAAAGTTTTGCTTGTATTTGAGTCTTGCCACTGAATTCTTTCTTAGCCAGAACTCAAGGACTGAGATCTAACATCTGGTGTCATTTGCCACTAACGCATTCAGTTCTGTTTGCTGTTAACATAGTCAGTCCTATTTTGAGTTTTCATCTTAGTAATCATGTTTTTAACTTTTGAAATTTTTTAATTTTCTGAGTGCTCTTTTTTTCATGGCCACATGTTCTATATTTATCCCCAATAGATAAATAGTATAAATTTTGAAGCTTAGATTAGAAAGTTGTGTTTCAAGTTCTATTTCTTGCATTATCTGTCTCCCACTCTCTGAAGCAATGTGTTCTATTTGTTCAAATTGGTCTTTCACAGCTTTACTTTCTTTTAAATGTCTTATGATTTAATTGACTTGGCTTATGAATGATGGGATATATTGATTTTTACAAAATTATCTGAGCTTCGCTTACAAATGGGTAGGCTTATTTACCCAGAAGACCTCTTCCTCACCCTACTCTCACCCCCAAAAATAGGAGGTGAGAAGTCTCTGTGTAAATGGATATGTCCTCCCACAGGCAGAATTCTCAGAATTGCCAGAATAAATAAAAATCTCCTCTGAAAGTGGAGTCTTTTTTCCTGTGGCTTCTTGTGGGGAACCTGAGTCTCTTAGTGCCTGCCCTGCCTCCGTACCTTCACTGAGGCATCTCCCCAGACATAGCTTTGACTTTGTGGGAGGAGGGGTTCATGGGGCTGCAGCTAGGGCCAATGGTGCTACTCCAGATAAGCAGTGGAGGGGGAGGAACTAAGTGACAGAGCCATTCTGTAGATGGTCCTTTCATTTATCACTCCTTTTCTCCAAATGTGGTGACCCCAAGGCTTGGAATTTCTCCAGAGCTCTGACAGGAAAAACAGCTACTATGTGTCCATGGTGGCCTGCAGATACCATTTTGTCCTGCAATGATTCCATTTCCTTTCTATCAATCTTTCACAGTGTCTTGTCCATGGATGGTGCTTTCTTATTTTCAAGGCCTCCCATCTATAGTCTTTCCCTTTTCATTGGGATCTGCTTGGCTCGGGGCTTACAAATGGGAAGAAGACAGATATAGTCCCCTCTTGTGTGATTTTATGTTCTTGAGCAGTAAATTAGCACTTAAAGTTTAACAGACATTTCTGCCATCAACACAGTAAGTGTTCAGGAGGAAGTCCCTCAATAGATTTATGGGTAAGAAAAGGCCTACAAAGGAAGGTTTTCTAAACTGAAATCCAAAGACTGAACAGGGACTATGTTGGAGCAAGAGGAAGTGTAAACTCAGAGTAGAAAGAAGAAAGGGAAAAGCCTTCCACCCTAAAAGAACAGCATTTGAAATGTGTAATCCGTGCAGGTGAGAGTGGGCAGCTGCATAAAGGGTTGAAAACATCCTTATGCCTCACGGGACAGGAAAGGCTCAAACAAGCTGAATCTGATAGCTGCCCACCCTGCTCACTTAGATGTTCCTTGTCCCATATTTTTGTTTGAAAGGAGAAAGGCAATCAGCCTCTATAAAGGGCTTCTGCTGGAAACGTTTATGCGTATTATTTTCTCCCTAATTCAGTTATCTAGTGAGATAGCCATTGCCAATGCTAATTTAGCAGTAAGGAGAGTGAGGCTCCAAGTGGTTAAGTAACTTGCCCAAGGCCACATAACCAGTAAGTGCTGATGCTGGAATTTTAATCAGCTGGGGCATCTCTAAAGCCCATGTGCTTTTCAAATTTAGGTCCCAGTATCTTTTGTGTGTGCGTGATCAAATACACATAACAAAATTTATCATATTAACTATTTTGATTGTTACAGTTCAGTGGCATTAAGTACATTCATATACTTGTGCAACTATTACTGCCACCCATCTCCAGAACTTTTTTCATCTTGCAAAACGGGAACTCTATACCTGATATAGAGCAACTCCCATTTCCTCATCCTCCAACACGTGGCAACCATCCTCTTTTCTGTCTCTTTGAGTTTGACTACTCCAGGTCCCTCATATCATCAGAATCATACTATTTGTCTTATTGTGACTGACTTATTTCACTTAGCATGTCCTCAAGCTTTGTCCTTAGGTGCTAATAACTTTTTAATACCCTGTACCTCTTGATAGTCTCAAAAGGAAGCGGCCCGGCCAGAGCTGAAAATGGGAGGAATTAGGTTGTGATAATACTCCATTTTAGGGAGACTATCAGGCCATGATGAATTAGCAGAGGACACTAGAATTTTCAAAATCTCAAATCCTGCACTCACTAGCATACATGATCACTGTCTCCACTGTATGTTAAATAACCAGAAAGTGCATAATGTACTGGCAGTAAAACTTTAATCAATTTGGTCCAGAGAGCTTTCTGCAGAGTGACATGACTCCTAACTAAATTCTATGTCTGAGAAAGGAAGCTTCCCTTAACACAGGGGCAGGAGCCATATTCATTCATTCGTCAAACACTATGTCATGTGCAAGGGAGGTAGATAGCTTCCGTTTGCTTCTTTAGACCCTGTCTCCACATTCTCCCCTCTGCTTTGTGTCCCACAGGCTGACTTGCAAGATTGTCTTTCAGCTGGACTTGGCTAGCTGGAGGCACTCACAAGAGATGGGAGTGTGAGAGTGCAGTTGGCATATTTATTACCCTGGCTTTCTCTCGAAAGGGTTGCTGTGAGTTGGCTGCTCTAAAGGCAATACTTTCTGGCACCTAGAGTGCAGCTAATGACCTAGAAAATGCCCTCACTACCCCTCCTCCATCAGCAAAAATAACCAAATGTAGTTTGCCTTCATGTGTCAAGGACAGTATTATATCTTAACTGTCCTTCCTCAGAACTAAATTAAATCCCACTGTCATAATGTCTGGAGGGACCTCGTTTGTCTTGATATTCTACAGGGTATCACCCTGTGTCATTACACTGATGGCATTATGCTAACTGGATGAGGGTACACAGGTGGCAGGCACTTTAAGTACATTGGTCACAAACATGCATATCAAGGAGTTGGGAGATAATCCCTCGGATGTTTAGGGGCTGCTATGTCAGTAAGGTTTCTGGGGTCCAGTGGTTCTGGACATGTTGGGATATCTTCTTACACAAATAAGACACAGTTGTTGCATCTTGCCCCTGATACCACATAGGGAAGGCAACACTTTGTGAGTTTCTTTGGATTTGAGAAGTAACTTAAACCATACTCTGGTATACTGTTCAAACCTAATTACTGGGTATTTACAAGGCTACCAGTGGTGAGTGGGCACAGAACATGAAGAGGGTCTGAAACAAATCCAGGCTTCATTACAGGCAGTCCGACCGGCAGACCTAATAAAGTAGAAGAATCTGTGGCAGACAGATGCCACGGGGGGCCCCGGCAAGATCCAATGAGGCCCAAATAAGGTCAACAGCTGACATTTTGAAAAGCAGCTGTTGGACTGTTTGATAGCCCCAACAGAGACTGAACATCTGACCTTGAATCACAAATGACTATGTGAGTTAGGTTACCTGTCATGACCTAGGCACACTCAGCAGCACTCATTGGAAAGTATAAATAATATGTCTGAGAGCAAGCTCCACAGATCTGGAAACCACAAATAAGCATCAGAGTCAGGTGGTATAGACTCCCATGGTACCTCTTCCTACTGCTTCATAACCCTCTCTCAACACACACCAATGGCCTGGTGAGGAGTTCCCTATAGCTACTTATAGAGAAGGAAAAAGTGGATGTACATGGTATGATGAAACCAGACAGAAGTGATGAGCTGCTCAGCTAGAGCCATTCAGGGATGGCCTATTGGAAAGGAGTGAAAGACAGTCCTCCCAGCCTGTGGAGCTTCAGGTGTGATGGCTAGTTCATGTAATACCAAGGGAAGATGGTCTGAGGCATGACCACCTAATTCATAGACACTAGTGAAGAGGTTCACCAGGTTGTTCAGGGACTTAGAAAACATAAAGTATATGTTTGGTGACAAAGAAGGCTGGGAGAAAGGTATGTGGACAGGCTTTTGGGGTGTGTATAGAATGTGAAGATATTTATATCCCATGTAAATGCCCACTGTGCCCAGGGCATCCACTGTGAAGGAGGCTCTCAATAATCGTATTAGTCAGCTTGGGCTGCCAAAATAAAATTCCACAAACTGAGTGACTTAAACAATAGACATTTATTTTCTCACAGTTGTGGAGGCTTAAAGTCCGAGATCACATTGCCATCGGGATTGGTTCTGGCGGGACCTCTCTTCTGCCTGACTGGTAGAAGGCTGCCTCTATGTGTCTTCACATGGCTTTTCCTATGTGTATGCACGGACAGAGCTCCCTGATGTCTTTTCCTCTTTTGTCTTTTCTTATCATTCTTCACTTTTTAAAACATTCTTTTTTAAAAAGACTTTATTTATTTATTATTAGAGAGAGGGGAAGGGAGGGAGAAAGAGAGGGAGAGAAACATCAATGTGTGGTTGCTTCTCATGCACCCTCTACTGGGCACCTGGCCCGCAACCCAAACATGTGCCCTGATTGGGAATCTAACTAGCAACCCTTTGGTCTGCAGGCCCACACTCAATCCACTGAGCTATACCAGCCAGGGCGTTCCTCATTTTTACTTACTTACTTATTTATTTATTTATTTGAAAAATTTCCAGTAGGTCCGGCCAAGATGGAGGCATAGGCAGTCGCATTGTGCCTCCTCGCGCAACCAAAATTCAGGACAACAAAAATTGAGAAACAAAAATACAACCAGAACAGAGAGAAATTAACTGAACAGAAGTCGGACTCCAGTACATCCAGACCGGTAAGGAGAGGCGGAGTCGGAGGCCTGCGGAGAGGGGTCGAGGGGTCCCGGTAGGAAGAAGCGCTGGCTGGCAGGTGCGGGCACACAGGGTGCAGAAGGTGGCTGACGGACCGGTGGTGGACCCTGGGCTCAGGAGGCAACTAGCAGACCCAGTGAGGGACTCAAGGCAGCTAGCTGTCCACAGCCACACATTCGCATGCAAACTAAGCGAAAACGGGCAGCGCTGCCGCGTTTCAAAGCTTAAGAGCCCCGTCTGGGAGCTGAGGCCAGGAGACCCACAGAGTCCCACAGAGTCTGAAAAAGTGCACAAGCCCACACGCCCAGGAGCCAGCACCAGAAGGGCCCAATTTGCTTGTGGGAGGCAGTGGAGGGGACGGAAGTCCTAGAGAGAGCAGAGCAGGCGCCATTGTTCCCTCTCAGACCCCTCCCCCACATACAAAGTCACAACCCAGCGACCACGGTGCCCCGCCCTGGTGAACACCTAAGGCTCCCCCGCCCTTACAAAACAGCCACAACCAAACCAAAGGAAAATAAAAAAGATGGCTCAAACAGATTTGAAAGCCCCAGAACCAATTTTTTTAAGTGACCAAGAGATAGCCGAACTATCAGATGCACAGTTCAAAGCACTGGTGATCAGGAAGCTCACAGAATTGGTTGACTTTGGACATAAATTAGATGAACAAATGCAGGCTAAGATAAGAGAAATGAAGGAAAATGCACAGGGAAACAATAGTGAGGGGAAGAAAACTGGGACTCAAATCAATGGAGTGGACCAGAAGGAAGAAAGGAACAACCAAACAGAAAAGAATGAAGAAACAAGAATTCAAAAAACTGAGGAGAGGCTTAGGGACATCCAGGACACCTTTAAATGTTCCAACATCTGAATTATAGGGGTACCAGAAGGGGAAGAGGAAGAGCAAGATATTGAAAACTTATTTAAATGGATATTAAAGGAAAACTTCCCCAATCTGGCAAGGGAAATAGACTTTCAGGAAGTCCAGGAAGCTCAGAGAGTCCCAAAGAGATTGGACCCAAGGAGGAACACACCAAGGCACATCATAATTACATTAGCCAAGGTAAAAATGAAGGAGAGAATCCTAGAAGCAGCAAGAGACAAGGAGACAGTAACCTACAAAGGAGTTCCCATCAGACTGTCAGCTGATTTCTCAAAAGAGACCTTACAGGCAAGAAGGGGCTGGCAAGAAGTATTCCAAGTCCTGAAAGGCAAAGACCTACATCTAAGATTGCTCTATCCAGCAAAGCTTTCATTTAGAATGGAAGGGCAGATAAAGTGCTTCTCAGACAAGACTAAGTTAAAGGAGTTCATCATCACCAAGCCCTTATTATAGGAAATGTTAAAGGGACTTACCTAAGAAAAAAAAGATTAAGAATATGAACAGTAAAAAAAAGTCATCAAATGGAGGGTTAGCAACAGGGAAGTAGGAGGAGGAGGGAGGGGGAAAGGATATAGAGACTAAGTAGCATAGACAGTAGGTAGAAAATAGACAGGGGGAGGGTAAGAATAGTATGGGACATATAGACACTAAAGAACTTATGACACATGGACATGAACTAAAGGGGGGAGTGTGGGTGGGAGGGAATGGGCAGGGTGGAGGGGAGTGAAGGGGGAAAATGGGCCAACTGTAATAGCATAATCAATAAAATAAAGAATTAAAAAAAAAGAAAAATTTCCCCCAGCTTTATTGAGATATTATTGCTACATAGTCTCTCTTCTTATAAGAACAATCCATTGGATCAGGGCTCCTACCTTATGGCCTCATTTACACTTAATTGCTCCTTAAGGCTCTATCTGTAAATACAGAAACATTGGGGTAGAGGGTTTCAACATATGAATGTTGGGGGACACAATTCAGCCCATAACAATAATCAGGTGGTCAGGATGATCCATCCTGTGCAAATTTATCTGTCTCTTTCCCTCAGCACCATGGGCCTATATACACAGATGCAAGAGGCAGGGATGGAAGCTATGCACAGGCTTGGTAACATACTTTTCCTCTCAGCAAGGCTGATCTGGCTCCTGCCAGAGCTGAATGTCCAGTCTGCTGGCAGCTGATCAACACTGAGACCCTGAAATGTCACCATTCCCCAAGGGAAGCAGCCAGAGACTTGGTTGCAGATGATGACATTGAATGCTTTCTATCAGGGAAGGCTCAAAATTAATCTCAGGTTGGATTCTGAGATTAGATTCAGATTGGATCCAACCATGGATTTACCTCCCTTGCCCACAGCACTTTTGCCAGCACCAACATTCACAGACTTACAGAATGTTGTATCTGTCACTATGCTGTTATAACTCAACATCCCCTCCCAAAAGGAGCCACACTTTTCAGAGATGGTAACGTGACAGTGGGCTCTTGACCAGAGAAGTCACTGGTTTGATCGTATGCTCCATTCCCTAGAAAGAGATGACTGAATAGGATTATGGAATGGCCTGTGAAGGACACAAATACAGTGGCAGCTGGGAAGCATATCACCTGGCAAGGTGAGTTCCTCAAACCAGCAGCCAGCATCTCCCCCATAATCAGTGTGCATCAGTCTGGGAACCATGGGGTGGAAAGTTAGGAATATCTCCTTTTTACACCCTCACAAATTAGGAGGCTCTTTGATTCTCCCAGGTGCCAAAAATATCTCCAGCATGATGTGACTAAAGGACAGGAAATCCAGAGACACTCTAAGGGAAGAAGGGAATATTGGGAATAGAGACTGTAAGGAGGTAAGGCCAAGAGCAGCTTCCATTCCATTCGGAAAGTTTTCTTCTGCACTATCTTGCCCTACAACTTTTATCTCCACCTTCATTGTTTATTCTAGTTCAAGGCAGAACTGGGGAACTGAAACAGACTAAACTCTTCTTGAAAGAAGCACCACTCTAATTAGTTTATGAAAAGGTGTAATCCAATGGACTGTTATTAACATTTAATAAGTTTATTGATCTTTATCAATTTAACAAGCTACAGGAAATAGAGGTACCAAAGGAACAGTTCAACAACAAAATCCAAACCACAGAACACTATAGGACAAACCATTTTATTCCACAAAGTGGGGAACAAAGGATTTTGAAGAAATCTATGCATTAAAAGAAATCTAAAAGATATATCCAAACTATTATTGAATCTTGATTCAAACTATTTATTTTATTTTTAAAATGATTTTATATATTTGTTTTTAGAGAGAAGGGAAGGGAAGGAGAAAGAGAGAGAGAGACATCAATGTGTGGCTGCCTCTTGTACACCCCCAACTGAGGACCTGGCCTCCAACCCAGGCATGTGCCCTGACGGGGAATCGAACTGATGACCCTTTGGTTTACAGGCTGGCACTCAGTCCACTGAGTCACACTAGCCAGGGCTTGATTCAAGCTATTTAAAAATTATAAGACAAAATTACTTTAAGACAACTGGAAAAATGTAATGTGATGATATTAAGGAATTGTTAATTTTTAAATTGTCATAATGGTACTTGGGTTATGTCTTTTAGAGATGCATATTGAAATATTTAGAGATGAAATGAAGTGCTGATGACTTGGATTTGTTTCAGAATAATTTAGAAGAAGAGGAAATGGATGTTGGCACGGATGAAGCAAGTTTAGCCATGAGTTGATAATTACTGATACTGGGTCATTAGTGCATGATGGTTCATTATACTAGTTTTTTTTCATGTTTGAAGTTTTCTAAAATAAAAGAAGTGTTTAAAAATCTTTAGCAGTCATGTAAAAGTGTGGATCATCAGAGCTTGAAGTGGGGTTGAAAGGAGTCCTCTCAGGGTGGTGGTAAGGTTGTCAGAACAGAGGGTCAGGGTGATTGCTACTTCACACTTTTGATCAGGGAGTCATGAGGGAGATAATGACTTTTTCCATTGGGAGGGGGAATGTTGATTCTTTTTTAAATTGAGATAGCAACATATAACATATTAGTAATGGATGTACAACATAACAATTTGATATATGTGTGTGTGTGTATGTGTGTGTTGCAAAATGGTCACCACAATAAGTCTAGTTAACACCCATACTGCACAGTCATACACTTTTTCTTGCAATGAGGATTTTTAAAAGTTACTCTCTTAGCAATTTTAAATATACAACACAGTATTACTACTAGAGTCAGCATGATGTACATTACATTCCCATGATTTATTTATTTTCTAACTAGAAGTTTGTACCTTTCAACCCCCTTCAGCTATTTCTCCCACCCTTATCCCTCACTTCTGGCAACCATCAATCTGTTCTCTGTATCTATGAGCTTTTTTTTAAAAAAAATTCCACATATAAGAGCGATTATATGGTATTTGTCTCTCTTATTTAATTTAACATAATGACTTGAAAATCTACCCATATTGTCACAAATGGCAGAATTTCTTTTTTAATGGATGAATAATACTTCATTTTATATATACATCACATTTCTTTATTCATTAATTAATGAATGGACACTTTGGTTTTTTTCATGTCTTGGCTGTTATGAATAATGTTGCAATGAACATGGGGGTACAGATACCTTTTTGTGTTTCTGTTTCCTTTGGATGAATACCCAGAGTGGAAGTGTGGGATTACATAGTAGTTCTAGTTAATTTTTTGAGGATCCATGAATACTGTTTTCCACAGTGGCTGCACCAAATTTACATTCCCACCAAAAGTGCACAAGAGTTCCCTTTTCTCCATGTCTTCACCAACTTGATATTTTTTTTTAAATAATAGCTATTCTAACAGGTGTGAGGTGATAACTCACTTTAGTTTTGACTTGCATTTCCCAGATGATTAGTAATGTTCAGCACCTTTTCATGTACCTGTGTATTTGCTTGTTTTTTTAAATTATTTTATTGTTGTTCAAATACAGTTGTCTGCATTTACCCCCACCAATCCCCCTCTACCCCAGCCATCCCCACCTCACTCCCCTGATTCCACCCTGTCTTGGTTTTGTCCACTGTCCTTTATAGTTGTTCCTGAAAACATTCCCCCCTTTCCCTCATTATCCTCTCCCACCTCCCCTCTGGTTACTGTCACGTTGTTCTTAATTTCACTGTTTGTGGTTATATTTTGTTTGATTGTTTGTTTTGTTGATTAGGTTCCAGTTAAAGGTCAGATCATGTGGTATTTGTCTTTCACCACCTGGCTTATTTCACTTAGCATAATGCTGTCCAGTTCCATCCATGCTGTTGCAAGGGGTAGGAGCTCCTTCTTTCTCTTTGTTGCATAATATTCCATTGTGTAAATGTACCACAATTTTTGATTCACTCATTTACTGATGGGCACTTAGGTTGCTTCCAGCACTTGGATATTGTAAATTGTGCTGCTATGAACATTGGGGTGCATAGGTTCTTATGGATTGGTGTTTCTTTATGATTGGATTTACCAAAGTGGTGATTCAGCTGCTTCCAGGTTAAAGTGGGAATAAGAATCTTAAAAAGAAAGACCCATCCAAACCTCTTGATCCAAGATGTAGCAAAATGCCATTCAGAATAGAAAATAATTCTGACTGCCCAAAGCTTCTCAAATTTCAATTGTTTTACATATCACTTCAGGTCTTTGTTAAATTTCTCACTCTGATTCAGTAGGTCGGGGGGTGGGGTTAAGATTCTGAGTTCTAACAGCCTCCCAGGTGATGTCCATGGACCCCGACTTGAGTACAAGGCATAGCTCTGTAGTTCACAGGCCTGTTACAGTTTAGAATCACCTGGGGTTTTTAAAGAAATACTAATGGCTAAGTCCATCTTCTAGAGATTTGGGTTTAATTTAACTGGGGCTTGGGCATCATTTTTTTAGTGATTAAAAAATGAACATTTATTATCTCACAATTTCTGTAGTTCAGGAATTTAAGAGTGGCTTAATTGGACAATTCTGGTTCAAGGTTCTCTATTACACTGTAGTCAAGATGCAGGCTGGGACTGCAGTCATCTGAAGGCTTCACTGAAGCTGAGGATGGGTATCATTTTTAAAGTTCTTGGCATAGAATGTCAAGGATTCCTTAGAGGAATATTTTTAGGACAAAATGACATAATCAATTATTTCTAATTCATTAATGATGCATTTTGAATCAACTATTCATTCAATCATTTGTTCTTTAAATTTCCATCTCTAATGATTGAATGTTCTATTTTAGAGAAACTAGATCTATGAATTCTTCATTTTCAAAGAGTTTTTAGTATCTTCTAGAAAATATCTGCATTCTTTCTGTTGGATCTTCACTGGGTTTTTATTGATACATAATGCAATTAAACTCTGAATAGCATCCTTCCCACAAATTTCACACCAAGCTTCTTCTTTTGGAATGAGACAATAGCAAAGGAGAACAAAATAAAGTAGTCTAAACAAGGAAGAAAAAATCCATTTTCAGTTTATATTTTATTAGCAGTGATTTGCCAGTCAGATGATATGTTACAATTATCCAAGATAAACAAAGAAAACCTAACTAGTTTTAAGAAAATCTTCATTTGTTTTAAGCACTTCCTCGAGGAATTATGTGCAAAACTAAAATTTTAGCTGACTTCAGCAATAGACCAGAGATGTAGACCTTTGAGAAAGAATATAACTACCAAGAAGCTTCTTATGGTTTATGCAAGGTTCTGGAAGCTTGGAAGCAGCTGAGCTGCACCAAAGACCTGCTGATCAGACTTTAGAAGTGATACCTTTAGAAACTGGGTCGATCCAAAGACAGAAAGATGGCTGAAAATGCTGGAAAAGAAAAATAAAATGGACAACCATCATAGCTCATCTCTTAAGAGTTGTGAAATTGCAACTACCCTAGAAAATTGAAACCATGGTTTTTGTATTAGGATTCAGTATAAAATGGATCAATTATGTTTTCTCTTCTTGGAGTTAAATTTTTATTGAAACATGCTAAAGAATGTGTTATGTCAACCAAAGAAATACTTCTAGTCAAAATTGAGACATTTATTAACATTTGCCAAAATAGTTTTTTGGTTCTGTCTGCTGCCCTCCATAGACCTGAGAAATGGAAACTTGATGTTTAGGATTCAACAGAGATTCTGGGGTAGTAGCTTATAGATACTTCCAGTACACAACATAGTAAATGCTATTAATTTAATATGCACTATAGCTAAAATCACCTTCAAAACACGCATAGATAGCATCTGCTCTAAAATGATAACACCTAAAGCTGATATCATTGAGAAAATCCCTGTTTGGAAAACACTTCAAAGGATAAAACCAAGTGATTCATTTTACCTAAATTAGAGTATCAATTATAATTGTCTTTTGGAAGAATGTTAAAATAATTAGGCCAGTTGAATTATACTGTCCGATATATATTTACCTTAATATTTTAAAAATTTAACATTATAAAATATATACAATGTTAAAAATAAATTAATTAAAACAGAGTCTAACAGCCATTTCTAATCAGGGACCTCTCACTCAAGCCCCACTTCAGGAAGAAGCCTGTACTGAACTGCCTGCCTGCACCATGTTCCTGCTGTCTGAGCCAACCATTATAAAGGAGTTTCTGGAATCCTATTTCAACCAATAGGGCTTGAGCTTTACCGATCCAATTGGAGCTAACTTCATTAGCATGTTCACTGACCAAACATAATGGCCCCATTCCAACCAATCAGGACAGTGTTTTTCGGACCAAACTGTAGGGATTTGGATTCCTCATTTGCAATGAGGAAACACCAACCAGGGAATAGGAGTGGGGACTTGTCTCTCTATAAGTCAGCTCCCCTCTGCCTCAGAGAGTGCACTTTCTCTTTCCACTGAACAATGAAGGTGCAGTTCCATAGCTGGATATGGAACACCAAAGATATTGCATCTCACCAGAGCAGAGAGGACTAAATCAGAGCAGGCAGGCGGAGTGGACCAGAGTGGAGCCTTGCCTGAGGGCCACCTCACCCCAGGGCCACTTCACAGCCATGCTGGCCCACCACACGTTGTCTCATAATTGAGATGTAATGATGTAATCTACTGAGCTGTTCCACAACCATCATGTACCACAGCTGTGCAGCATCATAGTTGAGCTGTTGGCATTGAATTGGCACCAACAACCATCAGTTGACAAGTCTATCCAAAGTTTTCAGAAAAGACGGTAGATATATGAAGTTTTAATCTTGCTGTGAATGTCCTTATGGATGTCTCCTTATGCACATGTGCAAAAGTTGTTGCAAGGTTACCTTCTGGTGGAATTGCTGGATTATAAGGTATGTGAATGTTCAACTATTAAGATATATCCAAATTGAGTCCAAAGTGACTATGATATATTTATTGTCCCACCAGCAGTGAGTTTCCATTGATCTTTGAGACTTGAAATCATAAAACTTAATTCCAGCTAATTTAGTGGGTTTTATGTGGTATTTCATTATAGTCTTAACTTGCATTCTCTTAATTACTAATGAAGTTGAGCAATTTTTCATGTTTATTCACCACTGATGTTTCTTCTACCTGTGAAATATGTTTTTACATGTTGGGGAAGTTTTTCCATTGGCTGTTTGTCTTTTTCTGCTTTTTTAATAGGCATAATCTAAACACTACTTTCTTTGTTATCTGTATGTGTTACAAATATCTTCTCTTGGTTTGCAGATTGCTTTTGCATTTTCTTGTTAGTGTCTCTAGATAAACAGAAGTTCTTAATTTTAACCTAGTAAGATGTATCAATCTTACTGATTAGAGCTTTTGTGTCTGGTTTAAGTCTTTCTTCCTTATGCAGAGATCTAAAAAAGATAGACTCTAAGGAGAAGGAAGATAAAAGCGTAGGTGACCATGGCTAGCCTCCTCACACAACCACAGCAGAAATTACAACTAAACTACAAAACAATTATCACCCAGAATCATGAGAAAATGAAGCTGTATGGAAGTCCAACAACCAAGGAATTAAAGAAATTACTCCCATCCAGAGAAGTAAGAGGGATGGAGATACAGAGACACAGAATGGGTGGTTCTACACCTATGTGTTGTAGATACAAATTTGGAGGGATACCTCAGGAGCCAGGGATGCCAGCCCCACACTAGAGCACTCAGCCCAGGGTTCCAGTGCCTGGAAGATAAGTCTCCATAACGTCTGGCTGTAAAAAACAGTAGGGGCTGGGGTGGTGGAAGAAACTGGAATTCTCAGGTATCTCCTCTTAAAAAGCCTACAACAAACTTTGGACTTCCTCAGATTCACTCCCTCTGGGCTATAACATCAGGGAAGCAACTAGAAGGATGACAGTGCATGTGGGGAGAAACTAAAGTGTCTGACATCAGGGCAAGTGCTGGGGGACAGCTTCCTTCTGGACAAATCTCCAGACATGAAACAGTGGCCATTGTCCTTTTTCTGAGCACTCTGCCACATGGAACCTCAGAGTGGCAACACCATATCTGAGACTCCATCAACCTGATTCAAATGGGTTACCCCACCCTGGTGATTACCTAAAGCTCCATCCCATCCAACTTATGAATGTGCTTTTCTACAATAGGCCATGCTACTAAAACAGGGAGTCAAAGCAGCTCCCCTAACACATAAAAACAAACACAGGGAGGTTGCTAAAATGAGGAGACAAAGAAATATGGCCCAAATGAAAGAACAGAACAAATCTCCAGGAAAAGAACTAAACAAAATGGGCATAAGCAATCTATCAGGTGCAGAGTTCAAAACACTGGTTATTAGGATGCTCAAGGAACTCATTGGGTACTTCAACAGCATAAAAAAAAGACCCAGGCAGAAATTAAGGTTATACTAGATGAATAAAAGGAAAAGTTACAGGGAATCAATAGGAGTGGATGGAGCTGAAAATCAAAGCAATGGTTTGGAACATAAAGAAGAATAAATATTCAATGAATAGTAGGAAGAAAAAAGAATCCAAAAAAAAGTCAAGATAGGGTAAGGAGCCTCTGGGACAATTTAAAATGTACCATCATTTGGATCATAGGTGTACCAGCAGGAGAAGAGAAAGAGCAAGAAATTGGAAATCTATCTGAAAAAATAATGAAAGAATTCTCTAATTTGGTGAAGGAAATAAACATAAAAGTCCAAGAAGCACAAAGTACCAAATAAGGTGTACACAAGAGGACCACTCCAAGACACATCGTAGTTAAAATGCCAAAGGTAAAAGATAAAAAGAGAATCTTAAAAGCAGCAAGAAAAAAGCAGGTAGTTACCTACAAAGGAGCTCCCATAAGACTGTCAGCTGATTTCTCAAAAGACACTTCACAGGCTAGAAGAGACTGGCAAGAAGTATTCAAAGTGATGACAAGCAATGACCTACATCCAAGATGACTCTATCCAGCAAAACTATCATTTAGAATCGAAGAACAGATAAAGTGCTCCTGAGACAAGGTAAAACTAAAAGAGTTCATCATCACCAAGCCATTATTACATGAAATTTAAAGGGACTTATTTATGAAAAAGAAGAAGATCAAAACTATAAACAGTAAATGGCAATAAATTCACAACTATCAACAATTGAAGCTAAAAAAAAAAAAAAAAAACTAAGCAAACAACCAGAACAGGAACAGAATCATAGATACGGAGATCATTTGGAGGGTTATCAGTTGGGAGGGGAAAGGGGGAAAATAAGGAAAAATGTGCAGGGATTAAAAAATGTGAATTGTACAGAATAGACTGGGGGATGTTAAGAACAATGTAGGGAATGGAGTAACCAAAGAACTTATATGTATGACCCATGGACGTGAACTAAGGGGCAAGGGGGAATGCTGGTGGGAAGGTGGGGTACTGGGTAGAAGGGGACAAAGAGGGAAAACTTGGGACAATGGTAATAGTATAATCAGTAAAATATATTAAAAATTAAAAAGATAGTCTCCTATTATAAATGCTTAAAGATCTTCCTCTTATACATGTAAATGTTTAATCCTTCTGCAATTAAGTATCATAAACCCACTTGTAAGGACTACTTTACATGTGGAAATGACATCCACATATTCCTTCCAGGAAAATCTGCCTCATGTATTCTCTATGGCTTATGAAACCCTCCTCTTACACATATTTTGAGTTTGTCACTTCCTTGTAGGCCAAGGACAGTATAAACATGGGGACCCTTACAGTCATAGTTACTTCAGCCCAAAGAACTAGAGTATATTAGTTTCTCAATCTCAATTCCAAAGGTCTAATAAGGGTAGTAAAATACTTCTGAACATAAAAGGAATATATATCCCTAAAGGTTGAGTAAAATCCCCCCAAAACTGTACTTTTAAGCATCCATATTATGTCACTGCATTTTTCATAACCATTAAAGACTTTCTATGAAAACAATTCTAGCTACTCTTATTAAATCAAATAACACAAAACACCATTTAGTGATACTGAATTTTAAAGCAACAACAATAGCTACAAACCAGCTCTGTGGTCAAATCCACATCTTAATGGCAGGAACTTGACCAAAGGAAGCCACACAGGAAGCTAACACTGAAATACTGCTCTATTTCCAAAATGACTGAGCACTTCACAGAAGCAGCTGGGAAAAAAGTAAAAATAATTTGCCCTCTGAGGTAACTAAAAGTAGCAGGGTCAGCCTAACTGTTTTGGGTCTCCAAGATATTAAAATATCAAATATCCTATAAATCTGGAATTCTGAACAAAAACAATTTTATTCCTGATTTTGCTTTGCTGATGCCTGAGAAAATGTCTTGGTCTTTATGACCATAATCATGTAAGGAAGTTGTCTACTGCCACCATCATATATCAATTTGAACTTAGAAATCTAGTTAACTTTATGGTTAATTTGATTAAATACTAGGCAGGTTCTCTATTTGGGCAGTTGAGTCCTTCTGAAGTCTGACTTTCTTGTTCTGTTTTCTACTACTTTCACTTTCAAATCTTCTGTCTCTAAGTCCTCCTTTGCCCGAAGAAGTAAATACCAGTCAAAGTAACTACATAGGTAAATACGAAAGCCAGCATTATCGTAGTTTTGATTTGGAACTCGTTTTTTTTTCTTTATGATTTAAAAGACAAATATATAAACAAAACTATGTATCTATGTTAATCAGCACACAATGTAGAAAGATGTAATTTGTGACGAAAACAACATATAAGGGAGGACATAACAATATATATGAACTTACACAGGAACAAAGTTTTGTATACTGTTAAAGCAGTATAAATTCAAACTAGATTGTTAAAAAATATTAATTGTAATCCCTAGGATGATCACTAAGAAAATAACGAAAATATATAAGTTGAAAGAAATGAGAAAACAGTACAATGGAAAAAAGTGAAACACAAAGAAGGCATAAATGAGGCATTAAGAAACAAAAATGATATAAGACATATACAAAGAAAATAGCAAAATGGAAACATCATGTCTTTCCTTATGAATAATTACATTAGGTGAAAATGCATTAAACTCTTCAAAGAGGAAGTAGAGATTGCCATAACAGATTTAAAAACATGATCCAACTTTATGCTGACTATTAGAGATACATTTTAGAGCCAAACACACAAATAGGTTGAAAGTAAAAAGACTAAAAAACATTCTATTGTGAATAATAAAGAAAATAAATCTGGGTAGCTCTGAATGGTGTGGATCAATGGGTTGGGCATCATTCCAAAGGCTGGAAGGTTGCAGGTTCAATTCCTAGTCAGGGTGCATGCCTGGGTTGTGGGTCAGGTCAATGACTGAGGGCATGTGAGAAGGCACATTGATGTTTCTATCCCTCTGTTTCTCCCTGCTTTCCCATCTCTCTAAAAAATAAATAAATAAATAAATAAATAAATAAAACCTGGTGGCTATACTAACACTATATAAAATAGCCTTTAAGAAAAATATTGTCACAAGAAACAAAGAAAGACATTATATACCTTATTTAACAAAGGATCAAACCATCAGAAAGCTATAACTATTATATCTAATAAAAGAGCTACAAATAAAAGAACTTCAAAATATACAAGGAGCTCTGAATATAAAATCTAATAAAAGACCTAATAAAATAACTCCAAAATATATAAAGCACCTAATAAAACATCTAATATAAAGAGCTCCAAAGTATACAAAGCAAAAGCAAACAACATTAAATGTAGAAATAAACAATGCTACAATTACAGTTGGAAATTTCAATACACTATTTTCAATAATGGATAGACTAACTAGACAAAAGATCACCATAGAAAGAGAGGACTTGAACAACACTATCAACCAACTAAAACTAACCAACATATGCAGAACACTCCAGAATAGACTATATATTAAATCACTAAACAAGTTTTAATTTAAAAAGATTGAAATCAAACAAAATACCTTCTTATCTAGTCATAATGGAGTGAAACTAGAAATCAATAACAGAAGAAAATATGGAAAATTAAAAAATACATGGAAACTAAATAACATATTTTTAAACAATGACTGGGTCAGTAAAGAAATCACAAGATAAGAGAGTTCCAGCCAATATAGAGGCATAGGTAGAAACCCTTCGCTTCCTCACACAACCAAAAGGAGGATAACAACCAATCTAAAATCAATAAACAACCAAAAGTGCCAAAAAATCAAATTGCAAAAAACAAGTTTTAAGCCTCACAGATGTTTGAAGAAGTTTGAAGAAAATAGTTGGCAGTAGAAATGCATTTATAAATTTGAAAGCTTAGTGCAAATTAGCAGCATTAAACTAATGTCAGACAAAGGTTCTTCACATAACATTTTTATACTTCAGCTACAAATCCCAAGCTGAAACTTTAAAAACATTTTATATCAATTATTTTGCAGAAATATTTTGATGACATTGCGGTTCATTATCATGGTGAAAATGATTTCCAATTTTACAAAAAAAGTCTATTTCAATAATTCTTGGTGTATATGAAACTGTAGCCAGAGTAATTTTTCTAATGGCTAAAAAGGTTTTAGACTTTTGTCAGTAAGTACTGTGGTTAAAATATTTCAACCACAGATTCTTCTTATTTCATCCAAGTGCAGCCCCATACCTGAATGAGTGCAGAGGTAGAGAAAGGACTGTGCCGGTCAGGATAAAATTCTGAATCTACTTATAGGACATAAGCCTAATTGCTCACCTATTTCACTTGACACCTAGAAAGACTGTTTTGAGAAAACTTTTGTGAGATTTTTTAAAAAGTGTCTCTAAGATAAAATTATTTAAAGATTTTTTATTTATTTAATTTTGAAGAGGGGGCAAGGGAGGGACAGAAACATAAATCAGTTGTTTCTCGTACACACACCTACCAGGGACCGAACCCACAACCCAGGCATGTGCTCTGACCAGGAATCAAACCCGTAACCACTCAGTTCACAGAGGGACGCCCAACCAGCTGAGCCACTATGGTCAGGGCTCCAAGATAAATTTTAACAAGCATAATAACCAAGTACTAGTTCCCTATTTGATTTTCCCACAAAATTTGAGCTGTTTGACAGATAAGCAGCAGCTTCACCAAAAATCTAAGGATATGGTAGAATTAAAATGCGGCAAAATCAGCCTAACTACAGAGTAAATTAAAAATTGAAGACCTTCAGTTCAAAACAGTTCGGAAGAGGTGTACTGAGACTTGCCCAGAATACACAAAGCAAAATGGAAAATGCGTCCATGTTTCTGAATAACTTTGCAGAAAAAAAATCACTATGGAAACCTGCATATTTTGACCCGGGGCTCATCCAAATTGCATTATAGTCAAAGTTTGTGACAAATAGAGAACATTTCAGGAACTTGCAGTGACATCCCTGGCTCTCCTGAGAGTCAAAGCATACCCAGCAATAGAAGTGGGGAACTAGGACTGTGTTCCTAAACGTTTTGGTCTCAGAATCCCTTTACCTCTTAAAAATCACAGGGACCAATCAGAACTTTCTTAATTTGCTTTTTATCTATCAATATTTACCATATTAGGAAGTAAAAGAATTTTTAGATATGTTCATGAACTTACACAAGCTGTACTACACATTAATGTAGTAACATCTTTTTTTTTTTATGACAAAGAATTGTATCTCCCTGAAAGTGGTGGGGAGTGTGGCATTGTTTCACATTTTTACACTACCCTTTAGGTCTAGCTCAAAGGCAGCTGGTCACTGGTATCTGTTTCTGCATTGAGTCCACTGCATGTCCTTTTTGCTTGAAGTATATGAAGAAAATCCAGACATACAAATGTGTTATAAAAGGAAGGAGTATTTTAACAACCTTTTCAGGTAATTATGGCTATTCTTAGTTAATACTACACCAACATTTAATAAGTGGCAGATTTTTTAAAAGAGCAGTTGCAATGTGAAATATAAAATGCTATCAATGAAGTGTTCACAGTGTTACAATAAAATCTATTGGTCCATCTTTCACTTCAAATGGTCTTTCCCCATTCCTGGTTTTCTAACATTATATGTTGGTTATTTGAAAATATGATTCTCCCACTCATGAAGATAATCCACATGTTGACACATTTAATTATACAATATAAAACAAACCACATTGGCTCCTATCACCAACGATTTCATCAGTAAAGTATTTAAGTTGTAGGAAGCTGTCATGCTCAGTGGTGAACAAGGTCTGTGCAGAAAGTATCCAGCCATGTGCTAAGAAAAAGAGAGACATTTACTGAAGAAGATACAAGGTACAAGAAACATTGTACATAGGACAATAATGCCTCAGTCCCCTTCAGAGTAGATACATTGGAACCTTACATAGTTCTAATTGCCATCAGCTACCCTGGCGTATTTCCCTGAATCTCATCAATGGTCTGAAATGTCTCCCCTTTCAAAGGTGATTTTAGTTTTGGGAAAAGCCAGAAGTCTCAGGGTGCCAAATCGGGACCATAGAGGGGCTGAGTCACCTGGGTGATTCAATGTTTTGTAAAAAATCTCTACACAAGACATGAAACACGAGCAGGTGTGTTGTCATGATAGAGCTGCCCATCACCAGTTGCTCATGGCTACAGCCATCAGAATCATCCAAATAGTTTTTGCAGAGGAATGTTCAAGCTTAATGCAAACTTTGATGCAGATTCATTGCTCTACTCACTGTCATTTTGAATGGGACAGCCCCACAGTACACATGCTCACTCAACGGCATCTGCAGCTTTCACTGACTAATGAAGTCATCACTGTTCACACATGCGCATTCCAGTCCACACCCCTTGGCTGCCAGGTTACATCGATGTCACGCAAACTGTTCTTGTTATATTAACAATGGTTGGACTTTTTCCAGACAGACCTTGTAAAAGTTTTCCAAAATTCTAATTTTTACATTTAAAAGCTCAAATTATCATTGGCAACAAATACTGTCAGTCGTTTTCCTCGTAGTAGCAATAGTATGGTTTAATACATTTTTCAGAAAACGTCTGCCAAGTACTCAACTCTGAATAACCACAGTGTGTCTGTCTGTTGTTCTTTCAAGTAAAAACTGTGTTCAGTGGGAAAGTCGACAGTTTCCTTTCAACTCAAACCATAGAACAAGTATTGTCCTCCAGTCAACCATCATATTGGTTACACAGCACGTGTCTCATTCATACTCCCCATTTTGTCACACACGAGTTTCTTAAAAGTTGCACACTAAAGGATGGAGATTAAGTAAAATTGGTGATTTTTACTGCCCTTATCTAGCATACTTTTAAGTGAGCTGGCTTTTTTTCTTTTTTTTTTTTTGGTCTTAACTGTGAGTGCATGGTAGTGAAAAATATAATAATGACCAGTACAATTTGTTGCCACTGATTTGATCTATAATAAGGCACTGGGTTGTTTTTCTCAGTATTGCTTTTTCACCACCAGAGAAATGTCAATGCAGGGAAAAAGGAAATAATATCTTAGCATTGTTATGAAAATAGTTTTGACTACATACATCCCTTGCAAAGGTCTGAGACACTCATGGATCCACAGACCAGACTTTGAGAACCAGACTATGAGAAGCTGTAAAGCAGAGCAAGGGAGATGACATGCTTTGCTCCCACCAGTACAGTACAGTACAGTACAGCTAGATTTGATTTCAGATCCCCTCTTTGAGAGTGCCCAGCCCCATTATAAGCTACACCCCCCGTGCTGTCTCCCAGCCTATTTCGGTCTCTGTAAAGGCCTTTGCCTCTATCAGTGAAACTAGCTACTTAAATCAGAGGTGACAAAAATATGCTGTGCGGAGGTCCTTTTCTCCCCAGTGAGTGCCCATCAAGCACAAATACACTTTTGTTTTCAGTCAGCCTGGAACTGGCCTCAAAAACTACTCAGTCCAGGTGCAATTAGGCATAATCAATCGATCAATAAATCAGTTGACCAGGGCTAACAACAGACTGAAATTTCTCAGTCCTCATCTAAGTCATTGCAAAGCAACTGTGTGAGGTAAGAGGGTGAACCTCTTTCTTTCTTTTTTACAAATACAAAAGTTTTCCAGAAAGAGATGTAGATAGCTCCAAGTGGTGGCATTACCTAGAAAAAGTAATCCTTAGGAGTTGATCCCAACAGACCAGCTGGTTTCTTTGAACTGATTACTAGGCCAACAGCCTGTTAGATGCTTCCTGCCTACCACAAAACTCTTGATTGTATCTGTTTGCATATTTCCAAATTATCCTTTGCTGTCTAAACATAGTTAGGGCTCCGTAGTCACTGCAACGACTTTCCTGACTCTCACCTTATGCTCTTCCTATCTGAAAACTTCTGATATTTTACCAGGTTCTTCCTTATGTTGCACTGGCCATAAAGTTTAGGTCAGTTGAAGATATTTTAGAATCTAGAGCAAAAAGTAGGCTTCGGGAACAGAAACATCTGGATGTGGACAATGAAGAAAGTGTTAGGGAGTTGAGATTCTATTTGAATGTCCAATCACATGTTCACGAGCCTCCTTGTTATGCCTCACTGTTTTCAGGCAGAGAATCAGATTCCGGAAGAGTGCAACCTTGGCCTTGTTCATTAAAATACAGCTTTTATCTTGTTAATTTTTTTCCTGTTTCTCAGGATCTCAAGTGAACATTTTGATGGAAAATACTATTTTATATAATTGTTCTTCACTATATTTTTCAATTATTCACATATTTCTGCCCTTGTTACTTTAGTTATCATTACAGTAACATTATCCTGGAAATAAGAATTCTTGTTACATACTTTCTACACTAGAAACTCCCAATCGGTTCTCATTTAAAATTATTCTCCTGACAATCTACCAACACAAAAGACAAATCAAACAGAGTTCATTGATACTCAAACAGAATTCCCAACTAGAGTCTCACAAATAGAGGACAAATCCATATTTCCTCCTAACTTGGAGAATTTTTC
Source organism: Tonatia bakeri (assembly GCA_004024845.1). Classification (NCBI taxonomy): domain Eukaryota; kingdom Metazoa; phylum Chordata; class Mammalia; order Chiroptera; family Phyllostomidae; genus Tonatia; species Tonatia bakeri. The sequence goes on from PVIA01000980.1 coordinate 43,249, forward strand.
TGCTAGAGTTAAACTGCCAATGTCTTCTGAAAGCCAAACGAAACAAAACAAAAGGTACTTTGTTAAAATCCCTTCACAGGAGAAAACACACACACACACACACACACACACACACACACAAATGGAAACAGAGATGTGAATTTAGCTTTTAAAGACCAAAAGTTATCAGTTTTATTTAGTATTTTACTCAACCCTGGTGCAAAATTATATACTTGCTTCATTATAAAAAGTCATATTCCTATTCATTTGTTGTCCTTATTGTCTAAAGCTATCGGATGACTTTCATTTCTCCGAGTTTTTAGATTGTTATCCATTGCTATACCTTGATGGAAGCTAAAGTACTTTCTGCTTAAAATACCCTTACTAGTTACCTCTGGTCAAAGTGTTACTCTTTCACTGAGCTAATCTCTTCTGTGGAGACTTTCTGTCCAGGGGTTGTTTTCTCCTCCACTCCCTTCCTCTAATCTACGTGCAGTGCCGTCACACGTGGAACTCCCATGCTGCTCGTACTCGGTGTCCTCCATCACACCACTTAGAATGTCGTGACACACTCATCCTTCTCTTCTGCTAGACTCTTTGTGGTGTGCTTCAGGGCAAGGACCATGGTTTACTCATTCTTGTCATTTCAGTACAGTGTCAGACCTAGTCTAGATGTTAATGAATATTGAACGAATTTTGAGTTTTACTTTCTGCATTTAATTTACTTCACATTTCTTTTTAGGTTTCAATTTTTTCTTAATCTCTTTATCTTTATGATCTCAAAGTGGAAACAAATAAACCATTAGAGACTCAGGAAACCACTTTGGTTTTCAGATCTGTATGATGGAGCTAGATATACAAATCTATTTTAAAAGCCTGTAGTAAAAATAAATTTCTTACTCTCTTCAGAGGAAAATGCTAAATAAATAAAAAAGGGGTTCATTTTGAAAAACCATTTTGCAGTTTTTAATGAAGTAAGACATTGCTGAGTACAAACAAAAACCTGGCCAGGTATTCCTTCAGCAAAAATTATTTATTCAGGATAAAGAAAGAATTGCCATCCTCTACTTGCAGCCATGGTGAACCATGTGCAAGAAGAATGTGACACAAAAAGGAGGAAGCTCTTTTATGGAGGCGAGAGGACATGGGGAAGGGGGCGCCGTTACAGTCATAGAGTCCTGTTATAACCACAGAGTTCTTCCTCTAGGGCTTTCAAGACTGGAAAAGGATGTAAGAGTTCTTCCTGTAGGCCCTCCCAATTCCTGTCACATACCTACCTACCATCAAGCAATGCTAACCCTGGGCATTTACCCAAAATCTGAAAAACATATTCACAAAAATATTTATGGTCACTTTATTCATAGTAGCAAAAATTGTAAATAACCCAAATTTTCATCAACAGGAGAATGTATAAATAAATTGTGGTACAGCCATATAGTATAATACTACTTAGCAATAAAAATGGAATTGAACTATTGATACATCCAACAAAATGATCAAATCTCAAAAACAGAAAGCTGAACAAAAAGAGCCGGACAGAAAGAGTATGTATGGTATGGTACTGTTTATATGAAATTTAAGAACAAGTAAAACTAATCTGTGGTTATAGAAATCATAATATTGGATGGTTCTGGTGGGGAAAGGGATTATCTGGAAAAGGAGCATCAGGAATTTTCCATGGGGGTGGCAATGTTCTATATCTTGATTGAAAATATTGGTTGCAAGATTATATAGATACAGATATAGATATATAGATAAATGTAGATATATACATATATCAAAAGTCACCCAATTGCACAATTTAAGACATGTGCATTTTGGTATGTATATTTTAAAAAATCTATCTCAGTATCTCTGTCTCTTTGTGTGTGTACACACACACACACACACACACACACACACTAAATCGAGAATGATGTACCACATTTAAAATTGTGGGACACAGCAAAAATGCATTTACTTTTGGAATTCATTTTGGTGTACTATTATTTTTATTTTCTTAATATGCTTTTCTTAAGATAATAGAAGTATAATTTTGGTACATTTAGCCTGGATCAACTGATAACATATAAATAACAGAATATACTAACAAAACAGAAAGATTGACTTAGAATTGAATTTTTCCTATGATGAAAACTTTTAAAAAGTTAACTTAAATAAACATGGTGGCCAAGTAGGTGGAAGCTACACTAACCTCCTCCCAGCACCAGACTGGAACTACAACTGAAGTGTAGAAAAAAAATCATCTTGAATAACCAACTGAACAATTAGCTGTAGAGAAGCCCTATAACTAAGGACATGCAGAAGAAACAACGTTACCACATCAAGACTCGTAGGAAGTGAGGAAGCGTGAGAGGGCTGGCGCAGCTGAATTTCTTGAGGGATATTTTAGCACCTGGAGGGTTCCCCCTGAGAAGGGGGAACCTAAACCCCAAGCTGGGCTCCTCAGCCTAGAGCACCAGAACTAGGAAAAGAACCCAAATAACATCCAACTGTGAAAAGCAGCAGTGTTCTGTCCACCAGGGAGAGAAAGCTAGAGATGCAGAGAGCCTCTTAAAGGGCCAACACACTGAATATCATTGGCAGCCACTTCCTCTGGGCTCCAGCAGTGGGAGGGCAGAGTGGACTAGAAACAAGTGAGGGGAGTCTGGGATAGGTGACTCTGGGAAAGGGCTGAAGGGTCAGCTGCCAGGATCTCGTGCAGTATGGGAAATGACCTGAGGTAGACAACTCCCCTCCAAATGGCATCTGCCCTGGGAGAAGCAGTAGCCCTACCCACAGGAAACCCTCTCACTCCACCTGTGCAGCTTAAACTTGGCTGCTGAAGAATATAGATGGAGGCATTTTCAGTGATAAACCTAACAGAAAGCCTGCAGGCAGAGCAGGACCTCTGGGAACTATGAGACTTTAGCTGACCATACCCCAGGCCCAGTGCTGGTAAAGATGGCCTTGGTGTGCAGCTTGGTCCTTTCCACAAACACCCAGGCCCAGCAAAGGGAGCTACAATGTGTGGGTCACTGATAGCTCCAAATGGGTTGCCCAGGGCTAGTCACAGGCAGCATCTGACATAGGGTTGCACAGGCAGCCAAAACAGGAAGACAAAGACACAGACCTGAAATTAAAGAACAAGTAATTCTCCAGAATTAAAGAACAATAATTCTCCATATTACTATTTCTCCAGAAGAAAAAGCAATATGGAGACAATTTATCAGATATAGAGTTTAGAATAATGACTATAAGGATATTTAACAGCATGACATAGAAGATATAAAAACCATAAAAAGGGACCAGTCAATAATAAAGAATGCAATATCTGAAATAAATAATATACTGGAAGGAATAAATGGTGGGTTAGATGAAGCAGAGGATAGAATCAGTGTTTTGGAAGACAAGGTAGAAAAAATACCCAGGCAAAGCAGCAAAAATAAAAAAGAATTTTTTAAAAATGAGAGTTTAAAAAACATTTGGGACAACATGAAGTGTAGCAACATCCTCATCATGGGGATACCAGAAGGAGGAGAGAGTGTGCAAGGGATCAAAAACATATTTGAAGAAATAATAACTGAAAACTTCCATAACCTGTTGAAGGAAAAAGACACACAAATTCAGGAAGTGCAGAATCCCAAACAATTGGATTCAAAGAGGCCCACACCAAGACACATCGTAATTAAAATGTCAAAATTTAAAGACAAGGACAGAATCTTAAAAGCCACAAGAGAAAAGCAGTTAGTTATCCACAAGGGAACTCTCATTAGACTTTCGTATGATTTCTCAACAAAATATTTCAGGCCAGAAGGGACTAGCATGAAATATTCAAGGTGATGAAAAGTAAGGACCTACAACCAAGGCTCATTTACCCACCAAGGCTATCATTTAAAATTGAAGGAGAAACAAAGAGCTTCCCAAATAAGAGAAAGCTAAAGAGTTTGTTACCACTAAACAAGTATTGCAACAAATGTTAAAGGGCTTGCTTGAATGATGGGGAAGAGGAGGAGGAGGAGGAGGAGAAGGAGGGGGATGAGAAGGGGAGGAAGGAGAAGGGGGAGGGGGAGGAGGAGGAAGAAGAGGAAAATAGTTAAAAAATAAAATGACAATAAATACATATTTATCAATAACCACTTTAAATGTAAATGGGTTAAATGCTCCAATTAAAAGACAGGGCAGCTAAATGGATAAGAAAATAAGATCCATGTATATGCTGTCTCCAAGTGATCCATCTCAGAAAGAAAGATACACACACACTCAAAGTAAAGGAATGGGCAAAATATTTCATGCAAATGGAAAGGAAAGAAAGCTCAGGTATACTTATAACTGACAAAATAGACTTTAAAATCAAGGCTATAGTAAGAGCCAAAGAAGGACATTACATCGTGATGAAGGGAACAATCCAACAAGAGGATATAACCCTAGTAAACACTTGTGCACTCAATATAGGAGTACATAAATATGTAAAATAAATCTTGATGGACATAAAGGGAGAGATCAACAGAAATATAGTCATATTAGGGGACTTTAAGACCCCATTGACTTCAGTGGATAGATCTTCCAGACAGAAATCAACAAGGAGAAAAACCTTTCACCAGACTCATCAAGAAAAAAGAGGGAGGACCCACACTGGCTGGTGTGGCTAGGTGGATTAAGTGCCATCCTGAGAACCAAAGGGTCACTAGTTCAATTCCCAATCAGGGCACATGCCTGGGTTGTGTGCCAGATCCCCAGTTGGGGGCACATGAGAAGTAACCACACAATGATGTTTCTCTCCCTCTCTTTCTCCATCCCTTCTCCTCTCTCTAAAAATAAATAAATAAAATCCTTAAAAGAGAGAGAGAGGACCCAAATAAGTAAAATCAGAAATTAAAGATGAGAAATAACAGTAGACACGAAAGAAACACAAAGGATTATAAGACTTTATGAATAAGTATATGCCAACAAACTGGACAACCAGCAAAAATGGATAAATTCCTAGAAACATACTTCTTCCAAAGCTAAATCAGGAGAAATCAGAGAATCTGAGTAGACAGATTACATCTAGTGAAATTGAAGCAGTAATCGAAAAACTCCCAACACAAAAGCCCTGGACCAAATGGCTTCACAGGTGAATTTTACCAAAGATTGCAAGAAGAACTAATAGCTCTCCTTCTCAAATTATTCCAAAAAATTTAAGAGGAAAAAGACTCCCAAACTCATTTTACAAGGCCAGCATTATCTTAATTCCAAAACCAGATAAACCACTACAAAAAAGAAAATTATAGGCCAATATCCCTAGTGAACATAAATGCTAAAATCCTTAACAAAATATTAGCAAACTGAATACAGCAATACATCCAAAAGATAGTACACCATGATCAAATGGGAATTATTTTGGGAATGCAAGTTTGGTACAACATTTGCGAATCAATAAACATGATAAACTACATAAACAAAATGAAGGATAAAAAACACATGATCATATCTATAGATGCAGAAAGAACATTTGATAAAATCAAACACCATTTATGATACAAACTCTCAGCAAAGTGGGATTAAAAGAGATTAACCTAATTAGGTGTATTAGGTTAATACACCTAAACGTAATAAAGACCATAGAAGACAAATCCACAGCCAGCATTATACTCAATGGGCAAAATCTAAAATTGTTCCCATTAAGATCACAAACAAGACAGGGATTTCTATTTTCACCTCTCTTATTCAACATAGTACTGGAAATCCTAGCCTTAGTGATCAGACAAGAGTAAGAAATAAAAGGCATCCAAATTAGAATGGAAGAATTAAAATTATCATTATTTGCAGATAACATAATACCCTAAAGATTCCATGAAGAAACTACTAAAACTGATAAATGAGTCCAGTAAAGTAGCAGGATACAAAATTAATATTCAGAAATCAGTGGTATTTCTATATGCCAATAATGAACTATCAGAAAGGGAAATTAAGAAAACAATCCCACTCACAATGGCTTCAAAAAGAATAAAATCCCAAGGAATAAATCTAAACAAGGATGTAAAAGACCTGTCCTAGTAAAATGATAAGACATTGCACAAAGAAATTGAAGAAGATACAAGTCAGTGGAAGCACATACCATGTCCATGGACAGGAAGAATTAACATCATTAAAATGTCCATGCTACACAAATCAATCTATAGATTCAACACAATGCCTGTCAGGATTCCAAAGACATATTTTACAGAACTAGAATAAATATTTCAAAAATTCATAAGGATCCAAAAATGGACCCATGGCAACAGCAATCTTGAGAAACAAAAACAAAGTTGGATGAATCAGCCTACCTAATATCAAACTATACCTATACTAAAAGGTCATAGTAAGTAAAACAGCATGGTACTGGCATAAAAACAGACACATAGATCAATGGAACACAACAGAGAGCCCAGAGTAACCCACAGCTTTATAGTCAATTAATATTTGAGAGAGGAAGCAAGCACATACAATGAGCTAAAGATAGTTTATTCAATAAATGGTATTGGGAAAATTGGACAGATACATGCAGAAAAATGAAACTAGACCACCTTCTTATAACACACACAAGAATAAATTCAAAATGGATTAAATACTTAAATATTAGACCTAAAACAATAAAAATCATAGACAAAAACATAGTCAGTAAAGTTTCAGAATTGCTTGTAGCAATATTTTTTTCTGACACATCTCCCCAGGCAAGGGAAACAGAGGAAAAAAAATAACAAATGGGGTTACATAAAACTAAAAAGCTTTTGCACAGAAAAGGAACCATCTAAAAAGTAAAGACAACCCATGGAGTGTGAGAACATATTTACCAAAACATCTGATAAGTGGTTAATACACAAGATTTATAAAGAACTTAAAATTTATAAAACTCAATGCCAACAAAACAAACAGTCCAATTAAAAAATGGGCAAAGAACATGAATACCTCCCCAAAGAGGACATGCAGATGGCCAATAGGCATATGAAAGATGTTTAACATCACTAATCATCAGAAAAATGAAAATTAAAATCATAATGAGATATCACCTCACACCGGTCAGAATAGCTGTTAATAAATAAATAAATAAACAACAAGTAAGGTGAGGATGTGGAGAAAAGGAAACCCTTTTGCACTGTTGGTAGAAATGCAGGTTGGTGCAGGCACTTTGGATAGCAGTATGGAGTTACATCAAAACATTAAAAATGGCATTGCCTTATGATCCAGTGATTCCACTTCTGGAAATTTATCCAAAGAAACTAAAACACTAATTTGAAAGAATATATGCACCCTTATGTTTAATGATACATTACTTACAATAGCCAAGATACGGGAGGAGCCCGAGTGTTCACCATAGATAAGTGGATAAAACAACTACAGGACATTTACACAATAGAATACTACTCAGCTGTAAAAAAAAGAAGAAAATTTTATCCTTTGTGACAGTGTGGGTGGACCTGGAGAACATTATGCTAAGTGAAATAAGCCAGTCACAGAAGACAAATACCGTATGATTTCACTCACATGTAGATTCTAATGAACTGAATTAACAAGCAAAATAGAGACAGACTCAGAGATAGAAAGCAGATTGACAGTGCTGGGGGGATGGTTAGGGGGTTGAGGGATATAGCAAAAAAAGAAAAATGACTCATAGTTATGGACAACAATGTGGTGATTGGGGAGAGTGGGGTGGGTGGAGATGAGGGAATAAATGGCAATGGAAAAAATACAATGAAAAAGTTAACTAAAATAGAAGCAATTGTAAACACTTTGGTCACAAACATGTTTTGCTCTATAATTAAAACATTTTATTAAATTTCTAGCTATTTAGATATATAAAGCAATGTATATATTTAGGAAACGTGAAGATGAGAAAGAATGAGCCTTTGAAAGGCAAAGGGAACAGCATACATAAAGCTCCTGAGGCTAGAAAGAGCTTGGTAATGAAACTGAAGACAGGCAGTGGGAGCTACAAAGAACTTAAGGAACCAAGTGCATCTGAAAAGATAAGCAATAAGTGGTCTATGGAAGACCTTGTAAACCAAGATAAGTTTTGATTTTCTTATAGGAGCAATAGAAAGCCTTTGGATGGCTTCAAACAAGGATGTGATATAATCAGGTTTACATTTTTAAAAGATCACTCTGACCAATATGTAGAAAGTAGATAGAAGAAAGACAGAGAGAAATGACCTATGGGACCACTACTAGTTCAGGTGAGATTCCAGTGGTAACAGCAGAGATGAAAGGAGATAGGCTCTCGGGAGATATACTTTGCAAGTGGAACTGGACAAAATTTGCTGATCAATTGGATATGGAGAGGGTAAGGCAAAACGTAAAGATGAAAGCAAGGTATATGGTTTGCCATCTACTGACATGGGGAAAACTGGCACAAAAACAGGTTTGGAGTGTAGAAACTAATGTTCTATTTGGACATGTTAACTTTGAGATGCTAGAGGGTATCCAAGAATAGATGTCAGGCTGAATAGAAGTTTTGAGGAGAGGCCTAAATGAAAGAAATAGATCTCATAGTAGGCAGGATTGATATGAAATGTAAAATTTTGGATGCAAATGGAAATCCTAGGAAAAAAAGCATATAGAGGGAAGACCAATGGAACAATAGTCATACACCATATAATATTTTGGTCAATGATGAACTGTATATATGATGTGGTCCCATAAGATTATATGGAACAGAAAAATTATTGCCCAGTGATGTTATAATTGTCATAATGTCATAGAGCAATGCATTACTCATGTCTTTGGGGTTTTTAAAAAGATTTTATTTATTTATTTTTAGAGAGAAGGGAAGGGAAGGAGAAAGAGAGGGAGAGAAATATCAATGTGTGTTTGCTCTTCACACACCCCCTACAGAGGACCTGGCCCACAACCCAGGCATGTGCCCTGACTGGGAATCAAACTGGTAACCCTTTGGTTTACAGTCCGGAGTTCAATCCACTGAGCCACACCAGCCAGGACAGGGTTTTTAATAAATATATTTTATTGATCATGCAATTACAATTGTCCTATTTTCCTCCCCTTTATTACCCCTTTGCCCTGCATACCCCCTCCCACCAGCATCCCTCTCACTTAGTTCATGTCCATGGGTCATACATATAACCCATGTATGGGTTCTCCATACATGGGTCCTTTGGCTTCTTCATTTCCCATACTATTCTTGACTTTCCTCTGTCTATTTTGTACCTACAAAATAGGTACCTACAAAAATTTATGCTTTTTATTCCTGTACCTTTTCCCCTCTTCTCCTCCTTCCCTCTCCTTGCTAATAACCCTCCATGTGAACTCCATTTCTCTGGTTTTGTTCCTGTTCTAGTTGTTTGCTCAGTGTTTTTTTTTTTTAGGTTCAGTTGTTGATATTTGTGAGTTTGTTGTCATTTTACTGTTCATATTTTTTTATCTTCTTTTTCTCAGATAAGTCCCTTTAACATTTCATATAATAAGGGCTTGGTGACGATGAACTCCTTTAACTTGACCTTATCTAAGAAGCACTTTATCTGCCCTTCCATTCTAAATGATAGCTTTGCTGGATAGAGTCATCTTGGATGTAGATCCTTGCCTTTCATGACTTGGAATATTTCTTTCCAGACCCTTCTTGCCTGCAAGATTTCTTTTGAGAAGTCATCTGATAGTCTAATAGGAACTCGTTTGGAGATAACTATTTCATTTTCTCTTGCTGATTTTAAGATTCTCTCCTTCTCTTTAATCTTGGGTAATATAATTAGGATGTGTCTTGGTGTGTGCTTCCGTGGGTCCAACTTCTTTGGGACTCTCTGAGCTTTCTGGACTTTTTGGAAGTCTATTTGCTTTGCCAGATTGGGGAAGCTTACCTTCATGATTTTTTCAAATAAGTTTTGCATTTCTTGCTCTTCCTCTTCTCCTGCTGGCACACCTATGATTCAGATGATGGAATGTTTAAAATTGTCTTGGAGTTTCCTAAGCCTCTCTTCATTTTTTTGAATTTTCGTTTCTTCATTCTGTTCTGGTTGAATGTTTATTTCTTCCTTCCACTCCAAATGGTAGATTTGGTTTCCTGGTTTCCTTCCCTTCACTGTTGGTTCCCTGTATATTTTTCTTTATTTCACTTTTGCATAGCATTCCTCTATTTTGTGAACATGCTCAGTCATTTTTGTGAGCATTCTGATTACCAATGTTTGAACTCTGCATCTGATATGTTGGCTATCTCTTTGTTGCTTAGTTCTATTTTTGGAGCTTTGATATTTTCTTTCATTTGGGCCATATTTTTTTTCTCTTGGTGCACCTGTTACAACAACCTGGAAGAAATGAATAAATTCCTAGATACAATCTTCCAAGAGTAAATGAAAAAGAAACAGAAAATTAAACAGACCAATAACTGCTATAGAAATTGAATGAGTAATAAAAAAAAAAACTCCCAAGAAACAAAATACCTAGACCAGATGGCATCACATATATTTTACCAAACACTCAAAAAATAATTAATACCTTTCTCAAATTATTAAAAAAATGTGAAGACAATGGAAGGCTCCCTCTTATTATGAAGCCGACATTATTCTGATACCAAAGCCAGACAAAGACACTACAAAAAAAATTATAGGCTTGATGAACATAGATGTAGAAATCCTCAACAAATTAGCAAAGCAAATTCAGCAGTACATTAAAACAATCATACACCGTGATCAAGTGGGATTTATTTCTATAATGCTAGGTTGATTCAATATCCAGAAATCAATTATTGTGATATAACTACACAAAATGAGATAAAAACCATATGATCATGCCCTGGCCAGGTGGCTCAGTTGGTTGCTGTTGGGAACCTCCCTGCCTGGTGTCAGAAGCTGTAACCCCTGCCTAGGCTAAGGCTGAGGACACAACCTTGGAACCATAAGCCAGCAAGGAGACAAAAGCTTATCTCCCTGGCAGGTGCACCGCCTCTGCTCCTTTTACTTCACCCTGCCTGGACCTCAATGCTTGGTCGGTTAGCCAGTGACTGGTAAGATTCCCCAAGGGAAGAACGACCTAAGACAGGCATGATCACATGGGAGGCCCCCAAGGAAGGACTTTGAGGGCTACGGCAAAAGGGGGTGATGGACCCTCACCCCTCAGCTTTGATAAAGCCTGAGTCCTCATGGTCTGCAAGAAAATCTCCTTATCTCTTGGTTGCCTTAGTTCCCCTTGCTCCACCTAATCCTGAAACAATGACAGGGTGGTGCAGCCCTGTACTGGAAAGGGCAGGTTCCTTGGGTGATCAGGCCTAAGAAAGAATATGTAAAATCCTGTGAACCCTGCTTTGTTTAGAGTGCTCTCAATTGAATGAGAAGGGTCCAAAGAGGAAGTAAGTTTGTTCCTCAAAGTTTTATAGTTCTTTGACCCTGACTCAAAGTAGGCCCTCAGAGTTCCTTGTTATTTGATCCTTACTTCCCTGAATTCTTGTACAAACGAACCCAATAAAAGGCCTGCTGGGACAGGAGAACGCACGCGCCCTCCACTAGAGAGGGTGGCCAAAGTGCCCTCCCCTAGCGAGGGTGGCCACTCCGTCCCTACTTCTCCACAAAATATTGCCTGTTTCTGTGTATGTTCATTTCTCGTGTGTCGATGAGCCATCTGCAGCATTCCGTGGCCACTGCCAGTCGGTGATCACGCATCAGGTTGGAACATAATTCCATATACCAAAAGGTTTGCAGGTCTGATTCCCCAGACAGGACATATACCCAAGTTGTGGGTTCGATCCCAGGTTGGGGCATGTTGCGGGGGACAGCTAGTCAATATTTCTCTATCTCTCTCTGTCTCTCCCTCTCTCTTTCCTCCTTCTTCTCTCTCTAAAATCAATTAGAAAACATATCCTTGTGTAAGGATTTTAAAAAATCATATGATGATATCAATAGATACAGAAAAGCATTTGAAAAAATCCAACCTTTATTTATGATAAAAATTCTCAGTAAAGTAGGGATGAGGGGATCATACCTCAACATAATAAAGGCTATATATATGATAAATCCAGAGCTAACATCATGCTTAATGGTAAAAAGCTGAAAGATTTTTAAGATCAGGTACAAGACAAGGATATCCACTTTTACCACTTTTATTCAACACAGTATTGGAAGTCCTAGACACGGCAACCAGACAGGAAAAAGAAATAAAAGGCATCCACATTGGAAAGAAAGAAGTAAAACTGTCATTATTTGCAGATGACATGATACTAAATATAGAGGACCCTGAAGGTTTTATGAACTATTAGAATAAATGAATTCAGTAAAATAGCAGAATACAAAATTAATATTCAGAGATTAGCTGCATTTTTATATACCAATAATGAACTATCAGAAAGAGGAATTAAGAAAACAATCCCATTTACAACTGCATGAAAAGATGTTAAATACTTAGAAATGAATTTAACCAAAGAGGTACAAGACCTGTACTCAGAAAACTATAAGAAATTGAAGAAGACACAAATAAATGGAAGGATATACCATAGGTAAGGAGAATTAACATTATTAAAATGTCCATACTACCCAAAGTAATCTACAGATTCAGTGCAATCCCTATCAAAATACCAATGTCAGTTTTCACAGTACTAAAATGAATAATCCTAAAATGTATATGGTAACATAAAAGACCCTGAGGAACCACAGAAATATTAAGATAGAAGAGCAAAATTGGAGATACCACACTACCTAATATCAAACTATACTACAAGGCTATAGTAATCAACTTCATGGTATTGGTATAAAAACAGACATAGAAATCAATGGAAAAGAATGGAGACCCCATAAATAAACCCATGCCTATATGTAAAATTAATCTATGATGAAGAGGGCAAGAATATACAGTGGGGTAAAGATAGTCTCTTCAATAAATGCTTTTGGGAAAACTGGACAGATAAATGGAAAAAGATAAAACTACTTTCTTACAGCTACCCCAAAATAAACTTGAAATGGGTTAGAAACTTAAATGTAAGACCTGAAACCATAAATCTTCAGGAAGAAAACATAGGCAGTAAACTCTTTGGCACTGTTCTTACCAATGTTTTTGTTTGTTTGTTTGTTTGTTTGCTATGTCTATTAGGACAAAGACAACAAAAGCAAAGTAAACAAATGGGACTACATCAAACTCAAAAACTCTTGCACCACAATGGAAACCATCAACAAAACAAAAAGACAACTAACTGAATGTGAGAAGACATGTTTGCAAATGATATATCTGATAGGAAATTAATATCCAAAAAAATATAAAGAATTCATACAGCTCAACGTTAATAGAACAAACAATCCTATTTAAAAATGCACAGATGACCCACATAGACATTTCTCCAAAGAGGATATACAGATGACCAACAGACATATGAAAAGATGATTAACATCACTAATTATCAGGCTTTAATACAAATTAAAACCACAATGAGATAACACTTCACACCTGTCAGAATGGCTATCATCAATAAATCAACAAAGAAATGTTGGCGAGGATGCGAAGAAAAGGGAAACTTCATGCACTGTTGGTAGGGTTGTAAATTGGGGCAGCCACTACGTAAAACAGTATGTTGTTTCTCCCCAAAATTAAAATAGAACTACCATATGACCCGGCAATTCAACTTCTGGGAATTTATCCAAAGAAACCCAAAACATTAATTCAAAAAGATATGTGCACCCCTAAGTTCATTGCAGCATTCTTTACAATTGCCAAGACATGGAAGCAACCTAAGTTTCCATGAAGAGATGGGTGGATAAAGAAGACGTGGTACATGTATACAATAGAATATTACTCAATTATAAAAAAGAATGAAATATTTCCATCTGCAACAACATGGGTGGATCTAAAAGACATAATGCTACCTTAAATAAGTTAGCCCAAGAAAGGCCAATATCATGATTTTACTTCTATATGGAATCTAAAAACCAAAATGAATGATCAACATGGACCTGGAGATTTTTATACTAAGTAAAATAAGCCAGTCAGAGAAAGACAAATGCCATATAATGTCACTTATGTGTGGAATCTAATGAACAAAATAAAATGATGAACAAAATAAAAACAGAGGCATGAACACATGAAACAGACTGATGGCTGTCAGAGGGAATAGGGGACGAGGGGGTTGGATGAAAGAAGGTGAAGGGATTAGCCAAAGATTATATATGTATAACCCATGGACACCGACAACAGTGTGGTGATGGCCAGAGGGAAGGGGATGTGGGGACTAGGAGGAGGAGGACAAAGGGGAGGTGGAAAGACATCTTCAATAATGTCAACAAGAAAAAAGAAAATGACATAGATAGATAGATAGATAGATAGATAGATAGACAGACAGACAGACAGACAGACAGACGGACAAAGCAGAAACAAACTCAAATACGAAGAACAAATTGATGGTCACCAGATGAGAGGGATGTTGGAGGGATGAGTGAAAAAGGTGAAAGGGATTAAGCAGCACAAATTGCCAGTTACAAGCACCTATAGTACAGAACAGGAAATATTGCCAATAATATTGTAATAACTATGTATGGTATCTGATGGGTACAGAATTATCATGGTGCTCATTTCATAAGGTGCATAAATCTAATCATTATCTTGTACACCTGAAACTAATATATTGTATATCAACTGTAATGAAAAAGTAAATTTAAAAAATAATACATAGTTATTTTTAAAGTAGAGGCAAATTCCATTATTGGGGCATCCTACAAAATACCTGACCAGTATTCTTCCAAAACCAACAAGTTCATGGAAAACATAAAAAGTCTGAGAAACTGCCAAGGAGACATGATAATTTCCTGGCATGGGGTATCCTGGATGGGATTCTGGAATAGAAAAAGGGAGGACATACAGAGGGCCCAGAGACATATGAAAAACTGCTCAATATCACTAGTTATCAGAGAGATACAAATTAAAAACACAATGAAATATCACCTCACACCTGTCAGAATGGTGATCATTAATGAACCAACACATAACCAGTGCTGGTGAGGTTGTGGAGAAAAGGGAACCCTAGTACACTGTTGGTGGGAATGCAGATTGGTGCTGCCACTATGGAAAAGAGTGTGGAATTTCTTTAAAAAATTAAAAATGGACCTGCCTTATAACTCAGATATTCCACTGCTGGAATATACCCCAAAGATCCTGAAACACCAATTCAGAAGAACTTACACACCCCTATGTTCAGAGCAGCACTATTTACAATAGCCAAATGTTGGAAATAGCCCAAGTATCCAACAGTAGATGAATGGATTAAAAAACTGTGGTACATTTACACAATGGAATACTACGCAGCAGAAGTAAGGGACTCCTATCTTTCTGGACAGCATGGATGGACCTGCAGACTATCATGCTAAGTGAAATAAGCCAGTCAGTGAAAAATCAAATAACATGACTTCAGTTACAATTGGAATCTAATAAACAAAATAAACTGACGAGAAAAATACAGACACGGAAGCAGGGGACCAACTGATTGCTTTAGGAGAGGAGGGGAGGTGAAATGGTGGAAGGGGGAGGGACTAGTCAAAGAACATGTATGAATGATGAGTGGACATGGACAACAGAGAGGAGACTGACTGTGGGCTGGAGCAGTGGGCTGGGTGGAGGGGGGCAAAAGGGAAAAAATTGGGACAACTGTGATAGAATAAACAATAAAAAAAGAAAAAGGATATTACAAAAGTTAAGGAAGTCTGAATAAACTATGAACAATGGTCTTCTGTATATTCAATATTCAGCTTTAAAACAGGTTTTCCTAAATTTGAATTTTATTCCCTTGACTACTTTCACTAGATATATGTATCTAACAATATGAAATAGTTTTAAAATTGTATACATATAAATTATCCTGCTACATATATTTTACATCATCCTCTTTCATCTCGTTCTATTTCTGGGTTCATTCTTAACTTACTAGCAAATAATATTTCAATACATGAGTATCCCACTAGGTATTTATTTTCTTATTGATGGATGTTCCCAAATGTTGCTTCTATTCACAGTGCTGTTATATACATCACTGTCTACGTATCAAAGTTTCTATGAGATACATACTTTGTTCGGAATGCCGGGATTTAGTATTCGGACATTTTCAGTTCCACTAGATTTTGCCAAACTGCATTGAAAGGTTGTAACATGTATGCATTTATCAGCCAGTGAGTAGTAGGTTCTCACACATTTAGAACAAAAACTTTTGAGAGACATACACATTGGATAATATTCTTGCTTTAACCTTTGTTTTATTTTTGTGTCCATGTAGTCATTCCTACAAACAGCCAGCAATTACGAACCCTAAAATGCGGTGTTCTACGACTGGCCACACCGTGAAACCCGCAGACACACTCGTGCAGGCTTGCGGCGTCACCTTCTGACGCAAGATCGGACGTCGGCACGCTGGAGACGTCGGCGTTTTGTTTTCCGTCCCCGAAAGCCCCTTTCCGGGCTGTCTGACAAGGTCCAAGTATCAAGCTTATTTTGATCGAGCCTTCTCTTTCGTAAGAAAGGAAAATATCCTGACAGCGTCTTCTTTCTCTCAGAGGGGATTCTCTAGTCGTCTGTAAGAGGCTGTAGTCCAAGAAGAGCCCCTTCCGACTGGCCTTTCGTTCAGGCAGTGCGGCTGGCAGTCCTCAGGTCTCGTAAGGCGCGCGCCACAAGCCCGCCTCTTCCTTTTCGGCCGGAACCGCCATCTTCCAGGTGGGGTGTGAGCGTTTCTCTCGGCGAGCTTGGCTCCGTAGTGTTGGGTTGTAACCTATAGTCTGCTGAAGCTGCTTAGTGGGTCCAGGTATATTGTGTGGGTCCCTGTGCATCGGTGGGAGAGCTGTGTTCGTCCATACTCCAAAGGCGTGCGTCCGGCGGTCTCGGGCTCGGGCGGGGGGCCGAGGACCGGACTGCCGTGCCGCGGCTTAGCAGAGGCCAGGCTGGAGAAAAACGAGGTCGAGTCACCCGCGTGAGACGACTTGAATCAGTCTGGGAAGATACTTGCCTTGTTGGTGTTCTTTCGGCTTCGCTTCGTTAGTCTGGGCCTTCTCGGACAGGCTCTGCGGGGCCGGGCCGCGTGGCGGGATGCCGTTCAAACGCCATTCTGCGCGGCATTTTCACTCCTAGGCTAAAACCTGCATTTGTAATGCTTTCGGATTGGGAGTTAGGGGTAGGAGGGACGGTTTCAAAACTAGGAGTTGCCTTTCATCTGCGGTGAGGTCTGGTTGTGTGTGAAAGCCTCGTGGTCGGAGAATGGAGTAGTTTCGCACTGTGCTCACTTGGATAGAGAACTCCAGACCACTGGTCTTGGGTGCATGAAATGATATCCCGTTGTTTTTGGCCCTGGAGCGCATTAACAAAGGGAAACTTTGCAACGGGCATTGTTGTGTTAATACGGGGGGGGGGCATGTTGTGTTGAATGAATGGATTCCCAAATAATTGATTTCAATAGTTTACGGGAAAGGTTATTGCAGAATGTATCACTTAATCGTAGTGTCTTAACTTTTGGTCTAACTTGTCGATAGTAGCGACCAGCCACTACAGTTGAGCAAACTGAAGTCTGCACCCCATAGTGGGTTTCAGTTTTGGGAATAGTAGAAATTGTGCGTTGGGTTTTGATGTAAAATGAATTTCTTACTAGGGAAGACGGGCCTGATGCAAGGAGCATGGGCTCTGGCGTCAGAAATGACTCCCATTACTGTCTGCCATTTTTGACATGTTACAAACTTAATATTTTGAGGATGAAAGCAGGGAACCTGCCATGTAATAGATGCTTAGTTGCTTCTAAAAGTAAAGGATGTAAGCGTTTTAACAGTGGTTTGGCTCTGGGTGGGTTCGGTGAAACATTCTTGTGCCTCTCTGCCTCACAAGTTCGATGAAAAGAGTACTATGGTGGAGTCACTTTTCTTTAGGATTAAAGGAGTGTTGATTACGAGACCAATTTGTGTAGAACTCCTGTTAGCTACAGACTTAGGTATATTTTGCCTTGTGGTAGTATTTGTAAGCAATAGCAGTTCTCTTCTTAGATGACCTGAAACATTTGAAACCTTCCATGGAACAAAATGAAAGGTTCTGTCCTATGTGCATGTAGGTAAATTCTTACCCAGTGAGTTGGAGATTTTTGACAGTTAATATTTGTACAAGAGATACTGCCAAAAAAACTAGGTTTGCAATAAAGGGAGTTTAATTCACCATGTAAAAATGCAATGCTGAGTTTTGTTAATGCTTTTCAACAATACCTTCTAGTTAATAATGGCTTCTAGTTACAGTATCTTGTAGTTAGTAATTCCTCTGCCCTTGGCATTCTAGACTGGGATCTACAGGTATTTGTGTGTGTGTATGTGGGGGGGGGGGGGTCCTGTTGGATTTATTACATTCTAATAGGCAAAATACTGACTTGACTTCTGAAGTCCAGTTCTGTTACTTAGGAATTTTAATATTATAGAACTTAGGTTTGGCAAAGATTTTACTTGCTATAATGATGGTTTGTAAGAAATACTTGTTTGCTGTTACATTTGACTATTTTATATTTTCTGGTTTCAGTAATTCGCCAAAATGACTAACACGAAGGGAAAGAGGAGAGGTACCCGTTACATGTTCTCTAGGCCTTTTAGAAAACATGGTAAGTAGATTTACCCCTTTGGGACCAAGCATGGCATACATTTTTGCTGTATTGATACATTTGTGTTGAGATTCATATAATGTATTCTTGATAATGGCAATTAACCAGCGCCTACCTTATTTTGTAATAATAAAGCATAAATTTTATGTAGTAGTTTTTAAATTGTCAACTTGAAAGTTTTTAAAATGCATGTAGCTTGTCAAATATGTATGTTAAAAGCTAGTGAAATTATATTTCTTTGACTTGACTTTTTGATCTTGATACTACTTTTAGGAGTTGTTCCTTTGGCTACATACATGCGGATCTACAAGAAAGGTGATATTGTAGATATCAAGGTAAATTATAAAATTGGGGAAGTAACATTAGAATGTAGAACAGTTGGATTTAATATAACTGGAATTCAACTGTCAGTGTTTATTACACCTGCTGGCTCCTAAATGGTGGGGAATGGATTGCCCTTGAATAGCTAATTTAATTTTACTTTTAAAGCCAGTTTTTAAAGTGCTATTCTTTAGTTTTAAGATGTGCCTCATTACTGGTTAACAGCTAGTGGAAAAATATAGGAGAAATAATCATGAGAGTTTGTTGAGGTGACAAGGAATGCCTTAGTGCAAAATTTATTGATGGTGTTAATAAAACCAGTGAAAGCTGTGTTCTTTTGTGACCAATATTTAAGTGTATCCTGGCACTCTAGAGCTTAATGATGATTGTCTTTTTGATTGCTTAAAGCAGCGTGAAAAATGCATTTCACCGGCTCTGAAAGCTCTTGAGTTGCCATTTAAAAAAGAAGTCTTTCAGTTACATTAATAGAAGTCAGTGTTTAAAAGGAAGGGAGGACTTGCTGGGATGACATTTATCTCCTTTCTTACAGGGAATGGGCACTGTTCAGAAAGGAATGCCCCACAAATGTTACCATGGCAAAACTGGAAGAGTCTACAATGTCACCCAGCATGCCGTGGGCATTGTTGTAAACAAACAAGTTAAGTAAGTAATGTCATAGTTCTTGGCTAATTCGTATTCCCTCATACCCCCTTTTCACTTTGCCAATTGGACTTGTGTCTTTATTGGCCATTCAAGTGGGGCAAAGGAACTACCCTTTTAAAACTCAAGCAAACTGGGTGTTTGTCTTGTATCCTGTCAGAGGAAACAAGTTGAAACAGACATACTGGAAAGTCTTAATGGGATTTGGTAATAAGCAGTTCTAGTTTTCAGAGTATACGGTTTGAGAATGTAAATTTTATTAATCTGGTTTTGGTTAAATTATTTAGTATTTCAGTGTCTGTTATCCTATCTAGGGGTAGAAGGCTCATGGTTTATTTAATAAATGAAACTGCCAAAAATTAGCTTTTTGAATTTCAGTTTTATTTTTTATGAAGCATTTATGAATTTTGCTTTCTCCAGGGGCAAGATTCTTGCCAAGAGAATTAATGTACGAATCGAGCATATTAAGCACTCGAAGAGTCGAGATAGCTTCCTAAAACGCGTGAAGGAAAATGATCAAAAAAAGAAGGAAGCCAAAGAGAAAGGTACCTGGGTTCAGCTGAAGCGTCAGGTGAGTGCTTGACAAAGGGCTTTTTGGTTTATCTTGGCAACTCTAAGACTGTTGCTCAGTAGTTTTCTTTTATATGAAAGTAAAAAAGAATGGAGTATGTTTTTTCATTGTTTCTGAGAGTGCTTTGAGATTGAGTTACAGTACTTTACATAATTATTCCCTCTTTTTTTTTTTTTTTAAATTATAGCCTGCTCCACCCAGAGAAGCACACTTTGTGAGAACTAATGGAAAGGAGCCTGAGCTGTTGGAACCCATTCCCTATGAATTCATGGCATGATAAGAGTGAAAAAATAAAAGACTTCTATACTGATAAAAATGTTGAATTCATTGGGTGATGTCTTTACTAAAGGAATTTAGTGTTTTTTTCTGGCTGAAAGATGTGAGGTGGCTTATTTGCAACAAAGAATGTACTCCATTGATTAGGAAACAGCATCTGTTACGTTATAGTTAAGCTCAAGGAAAGTTGATTACTTACAATTAGATCATAAATAGCTATAGTTTAGGGATCAGAAACTTGCTTTTGAAGTCTTGTACTTAAAAATAGATTGCTTCAAGTACCCTTTGTGGGCTTACATAGTAGTTCTGAGTTGCTTCCACCTGTCATGCAACATGGCTTAGAAAATAATAGTGTTTGGTAATTCGGAACTAGAATACCTTTTTTTCCCCTAAGGATAAATGTCTATCACATTTAATATGTTGTGTTGCATTCTAAGCACTTTACATGTTTAGCCCATTTTATATAAAAGAAAGCTGAGGCACAATTAACTTGCCCAAGGAGATTCAAACCCAGGCAGTTTGGCTCCATCATCAGGTCTTAGTCATTAGTGGTATGTTGTTTCATATTAATGGGAACATTTTAAAGCTACTTTGTATAGTTGGAGCACATTTGAGTTATTCTCTTGCTTCCTGGATATTTACTTGGATGTGCCAAAAACATCTCAGACATACCCAGAAGCAAATTGATGACATCCTATCCTAGCTGCCTTCAGTGTTCTGTGATGTCTGTAGCATAACATCAGTTCATTTGAAATGGAAAACTTGGCACTTAAGAGTGCTCTCCTCCCCACTAATGGACAAGAACCTAATCATTTTTGTGACTTCAGTGCTGCAAATGGGTAAACCCGGTTAGTGGCTTTCAGTTTTCTCCAGTGAAGTGTGATAGTAATAAGTCTGCTTTGGAATCTAGCAAACCTGGTTTTGAACCTCAGTGTATGTCTAATGTAACAAATGGTGCATATTAGCTGCTATTAAAGGTTCACATCTGAACACTAGAAAATTGTGTTCAGTCATCCTTAATTGGTCAACAGAATTCACCATCACAGAAAGCAACCAGAAAAAAAACTCATAAATTGCTTCGTTTGGCATTCCTGTTCTAAGTTTTTCAGTTTTAGTTGATGGCAGCACTATGTCCAGTTGAGGTCATTTTAAACTTGCACGTGTCTCTCACTTTGCACATTTTAAAATTCTATTTCCTGAATTTTTTTTTCCCTGGCCATTATCAAGGCAAATAAGGTACAAGAGTTGGTGTTCACAGTCCCTTTGTTTCTGCCCTTTTTGTTGATTATTCCTGGTCTCTTGTGTCTTTGGCCCTTTTCCACTAGCCGCTTTCTTGACTTTAGCCTATGGACTTAAAAAACCAACAGTGGAACGAGCAGCCTCTCCTGTGCCGTTCTCTGGTAGCTTACGTTCCCAGTCCCACTGCAGATACGGCTTCTGCCTCCGTCACTCCAGTGAAGCTACGCAGAATTTACCAACACTTGCTAATTAAATTTAGAGACTTTACAATTTGACTATCTCCCTAAATAATATGACAGTTTTTTCTCTTCCAGAGGCTTCTGCCATAATACTTTTTCCCAGTTCTCCAGCTGGCTGCATCAACTGGAAACTTGATAAAAATGCAGACCTACTCAAGAACAATTTGAGTCAGAAATTGTAGGAGTGGGGTGCAGCACTCAAAGCTCTGGGTGACTAAGATGTGTGTTCCAAGTTTGAGAACCACTGTTCTTAGCCTTCTCTAATAACTTGAGGGTCAGATTTCAGAGCTCATCGTCTGAAGTTCTAGATCTATATTTACAGCTCCCTCTGGGGCATCTCCATCTGGATGTCCTGCAAATATACATATGGTTTGGAAGGTTTTACTACGTGTATTAAATTGAAATTATTGAGCTTTGGGTAATGTGTGTGTGTTGATAAAATGTGCCTTCTTGAAATGCAAGTCCTTTTAAATACCATCACAGATTGTAAATTTATAAATTAATCCTTTACAATTCCCATCTCTCAACACTTGTTGCGAATGAAGAAAAGTATTCTAACTCTGGAACTTGACATCCTGTTTTAAGAGTCAGGACTGTAAGAGAGGTTGCACGATTACCTGGACTTGTAATTCTTATCTAGCCAGGTGTCTCTTAAGGCCACTGTTTTTGTTCAGTTGAACCCAATCCCAAGGACAAATTCTTTGAAGTCTTCTTGAAAGTTGTAGGGGGGAAAAAACCTCACTCTGTTTTATATCTCTTATATTCCCACTAGGGTACATAAGTATTTTCTCTGTACTGGGATGGAAAAGGTGCTAATATTAAAAGAAAGTGCTAGAAATTAGCAATAAAAATCGCTAAAATAAGGGTTATATTTTTCAGTGGAGAGTCAAAACAATTTGATGTATTTGAAACATGAGTTTATAGCATTTCTTATCACAGCTCCACTTGGGAAAAAATTTTGTTCATTCAAAACCCCTTACCTGTTAGAGGAATTGCTTGGTTATGAATAATAGTAGGCAGCACCTGTAGCTGTTACCTGCTGAGGCGGAAAATGTGTCGAGGAATGGATAAGCAGCTAGCCAAGGTTCCGTATTGTACCTTTCAAACAGTGAAAGTGCGGGACAAGGAGCAAGTGGCAGGCCATCTCACAAAGAGCCAAAGGGAAAAGACAGAGAAAATGCTTTGATTCACACTTTTCTAGCAAGAATAGAAATTACGGAAATTATTTGGCTTGGAAAAGAAATGGCAGTGGGATATTCTACTATCTATAAAAAGTTGATGGCTTAGTTGAAGTGAAAATGTGTTGGGATTTTTTGCTACTGGGAGAAGAAAGACTTCAATTCTATCTGCTTTGTCGGTCTGTTTACGCGAGCAGAGTACTCTCCATCTTGCTTTCCACAGTGGTGGACTGCACCGAGATTTGAAATCAGAGGGGTTGGACCACAGGTGGCAAACAAGGCCTGCAGACCGAATCTGGCCCTCCACCTTGTTTTATTTGACCTGGCACCTTGTTTCTACCAGGCGGCAGAGCTGAGCTCCTTGCCCCTAGTTAAGGAGTAGTTACATTTGTACAGTCCTAAAATTCCATTCAAACCTTTGAAGGCAACTGCCAGGCTGATGTGGCCCCAGTGAAAATGAGTTTGACACCCCTGGGTTGGACTGTCTACTGCTTAATGGCTCTAACTTTGCATAAATTACTATGCTTGTCTGAACCTCGATTTAGAAGATTTTACCAATTTTAAGGATTAAGGAAGAATTCAGGTTTAGAGTTTGTTAATGCAATAATTTATGAATGATAATTATTTTAACATGGGGATGCCTGTGAAGGCATGCAGGAGTATCTTACACTTTGTTGTCCTCTCAGTAAATGCTTCATAATAGAAAGGTAGCTGTTCTGTGTATTCTGTACCATCACTTAGCCATACAGAGTAGATTTTCAATTATTTTGACTGTCGAAATAGGGAGTTGGTAAAAGACAAAATTCCTGTTCTGGGGTAAGTGTCAAAACTCAGTCCCTGGGTCTGCAATAAGTGGCAGTAGTAAGCATTTAGGCTACACAGGAAAAGCCAGTGATGGGTGACGGGTGGTGGTGGAAGAGACGTACTAGTGCAGGACAGCCAGACCTTTGGTGAAGATTTGCCCCAGGACTAGAAATCAAGCTTATTTAGTATTAACTTCCTATGTGTGTGATGTTTGCATATTCCAAATTCTGTCCTTCACACTCATTCTAAACACCCACGGATTTGTATAATCATCTGCCTACTCATTTCTATTTTTCTAAAATGACTTAAGCCTTTTATGTTAGCTGCACCACAATTTTACGTAACTGGACACAAATCCAAATGAAGTAGAATACAGCAACAATTTACGCAAGGCTATTTGTAATTCCACAGTTAATTGCATTAAAACATCATGTAATATCTTGTGTATTTGCAAATGCAGAGAGCTTTCTAAGTAGAGTGGAATAACGTTTTGAGCTCACTGAGCAAAAGTGTGATGTAAATGTAAAATGAATGTCATTATTACCTGGGCAGGGAACAGGAATCCTTACTGGTGACCTTAAACTTAAATGATCTTATTCCTGACTGGGAATGTAAGACTGACTGAGGCAAAGAGATAAGCCCAAGATTCAGCCAAGAAAAGGCTTATATGCCCTTGAAAGTTCTGCATTTAGACTCTTAAGAAAATGAAGTTCGTGGCAGATACCAATGACAGCTGCTCAGCAGAGGTTCTCTGTCCCTTGATTTCTAACAGGTAGCAACTGTATCTAGCCCCTGGGGAGGAACTGTGATTGTTCAAGTTAGTCATATAATCCCAGTCTTCTTTGTCAGATACTTGGATAAACTTTCCTAGCTTCTCAGTTCTGGCCATTGAAATGTAAAAGAAAGTCTGCTGGGTTCTTCCTGAAAATCATTTCACAATAAAAAGACAAAGATCCTCCCTCTGTGCTTGAATGAGGATGAGATGTTTGGTGAAGCAGGAGCCGTGTTGTGTCCAACAAGGAGAGGCCAAGAGAATCTGAGAGACAACCACCCAGACCCCTCTCACTGAACTGCTCAAGGACTCCTGGAATCGAATTGTTTCAAGGTTCTGAAAATAGTAACTGTCTTAATGGTGCCCTTTCCTCAGTCAGGGAAGAAGGCGCCCTGCTTCTTCTTTCCAGTAGAACTTGAAATGATGGAACTTGGCAACTAATCGATGTGGAAGCGACAATGGTGGGAGTCAGGGTGACTGGGAGGTCTGGGCTACTACTGGGTGATTGGAGGCACACTGTGCCTTGGTGTGATCCATTGCAAAAATGGGTCCCATTCTCTAGCCCTCTCTGCATCCCAGTTCTTTCAAATGTACCTCTGTGGCTCCCTCCATCAAGGGGTAGAGCGTATTTCCCTACTCCTTGAATATGAGGTATTATTGTGACTTGCTTGGGCCAACAGAAAGCAGCAGAGGTGATGAGTTTCATGTGTGAGTCTAAGTCACCCTCTTGGAAACCTCAGCCACCAGGGGAACGAGCCTTGGCCACCCTGCTGGATGAGGAGAGCCATACGACTCAGCCACTGTCCTCTCATCACAGCCTACTGACAGCCAGCCAGCTGCAGGATGATGCCAGTTCCTCAACCCCTGCCAGCTCTCTGCAGACGCATAAATGAGCCAACCAAGATCAGCTTAGCCTGGCTTAAAGTAGGGTAACTACCGCACTGCCCTTCAGACTTGTGAACAACTATGAGGGATTATTGTTTTAAGCCAATTGGTTTCACATGGTTTTTCATAAAGCAAAAGCTAACTAATGAAACCAGGACAGAGGGAGGGGTGGGGAAGGGTGGGGCTAATAAGCAATTGGACGTACAAGGCTAGAACACAGGAGGTCAGAAGCATGGAGGTATTCTAACCTGCAAGGATAAACCCCCATGGCTCTGCATTGCCTTGGAGGGCCTAGAAACGCAAGACCAGGCCATATTTCTCTTCTTTGTCCTCCGCCTCCCACTCTCCCCAACCCCCAAACTCCACTTTACACCTGGAAGTCAGTACTTGAATAGTGAAGCACATGCGTGACTCAAGTGCGCTGGTCCTGAGCCAGAGCTCCCAGGGAAGGGAATGCTTCCTGAGTGTTCTCCAGTGAGTCAATGCAACCAGTGCCTGCCGAGGTGCAAACAGTCACTGCCCCCAGGGGCCTTCACAGAGCTGGAGCCTGGTTGGTGACTACAGTTCCTTTATATATCTCAGGGCTCTCCCTTTCTCCCCTTTCCCAATTAATACCATCTCTTACCGCCTTTTGAAAATAAAAGGCAACATTTGACGGGAATTTCTCCCTCCCACTGTTGTAGAAACATCCGACTGCGCTTTTTCCTTTTCCTTTCGTCCCCCAGCTGCTAACTCTGGTCTCGGTTCACCCACTAGTATAGTGTAGTGACCGGTGGAGGGGGCTACCGGGGCTCTGCAGGCACAGCCTGGCGAGAGGCTTCTCCTGAGCTCTCCGGATAGTGGCTGTATTTCCAGGGACTGGGAGCCCTGAGCCACGCAGGTTCCGGGCCCAGGCCACGCCAGGGGTGACGGCCTCCACTTTTCCTGCTCTACCCCGCCCACTGCTGCGGGAAGGGCGGGGAAGAGGAGGAGCAAGAAGCGCTGCCGCCGTGCGCGCCACCGCCCCCATACGGTGGAGCCCTTTAAAAGCCTACAGTACTGACAGCTCAGTGTGCGCCTGGTTCCAGAGCCCCGAGTCCACCCTCTCCCCGCTCGCCAGCTGCTGTCTCCGTTGGCCGAGGCCCCGCTGGGTAGGCTGGTGCTTTCTGCAGCGGGACGTGGTCCATGCGGCCACCCAGCATGTCCGGGCACTTTCTGCTCGCGCCCATCCCCGAGTCCTCGTCCGACTACCTCCTGCCCAGGGACATCAAACTGGCTGTACTGGGCGCCGGCTGTGTGGGCAAGAGCGGTGAGTGTCTAGGGGACCGCACGGGCCAGCTACCGCTCCGGGCCGGGCCGGACTACCGGGGCTGGGGAAGAGCAGGAGCTCGTGGCAGGGGAGGACAGGACCCAGGGACTAAGCGGACATCCCCTCCCTCCTGGTTCCCCACGGCTTCCGGAGCATCCACTTGAGGGCTATGGCTGTTTTGGCACCTGTTGGAGAACGCGGGCTGGTGCAGCAGGTCAAGTACCTGCTCTGCCATCGTCCAGCCACCAAAGACCACTACTACCGCCCCTGGGTTTTACAGAGTCCATGGCTCGTCCCTCCCTCCTTCTCCCTGAGAGGGTCGAGGTTTGACGGTCTTATCCGAGTTCTTCAGCTGATTTTGCTATTTCATTTTCAGCAATGATTGTGCGCTTTCTGACCAAGAGATTCATTGGGGATTATGAACCGAATACAGGTTAGAATAATCACATGCCCCTGCTTTTGTGGCTGCATGCTCCAGCTCTCTTTGTCCTGCTGAGAGTGTAGGAATTTAAAAGTAGACTGTCCTTCATTTTCCAGGCAAGTTGTACTCACGGCTTGTCTGTATCGAGGGAGACCAGTTGTCCCTGCAGATCCAGGACACCCCCGGAGGAATCCAGGTGAGGATGGCGAACTTCCCTTCTCACACCGAGGTCGCTCCATAGCGTGAGCAAGGCGTCTCAATAGGCCTGTTGTGCATTTAGATGAAGCAGTGGGCAACCCAGGAGGGGCCGGTCAGTGGGCTGTTAGAAACTCTCCAAGGAGGCACAGACTGGACGGTTAAAAGTAGCTTCCTCCCTTGAGCCACCTTGAAGAGGGGGAGGCGCTTAACTTCTCTTCGCAAAGGTGTTAGGGCATCGCTACTGGGATGGGACTGGCCACCACTTTCTGAGCTGGGCGATGGAACCATTAACAAAACAGTCTGGGTGGGGTTCTGGAGAGGGGCTTCTCCCCTAGCAAGGACTACCAAAGAGCTTCTGCTTCTAGCTGTCCCCTCAGTCAGTTGCAGTCAGACACTCCTGGCACCCTGTCAGGAATGTAACTGGATTAACAAGTTACTAATTGCTCTCCCTTCCAGGGAGGAAAGGTCTTGTGGAAGAATAGAAAGAAAGAACTTATTTCTGGAACATTCTCAAGAAGGACATGCTAAAAATATTTTTATGGGTTTTGGGAATAGATGTTTATCTTGGCTTATTTTCAATCCTTCTTCTCAGTTAGTTCCCTAAAAATTGCGACATTCTGATTTGAAAGTTCTCATTGATGTCATTCTTTACTCAGCCTGGGTTCATCACATACTACCTGTCAAGCAAGGGGGTTAAAAACAGTGCATTGGTAACAGCTAATAAAATAACCCAGAGAGGGAACTTGCCTGAGAATTTGCTTTTTCTGCATCAAAAACCTCCTCTGCAGAAGCTGGGCAGAATCTGAAAACTTTATTTAGTGATTTCTTTTTCAACCATTGTTCAAGGGTTACTTTGATGTTGTTTTGAGTCCTCTCCCACTGAGGGCTTCCTTGATCAGGCTCCCTTTGATCTCCTCAGATCCAAGACAACCTCATGCAGGTGGTTGACTCGCTGTACAAATGGATTCAGTGGGCAGAGGGCTTTCTGCTGGTTTATTCCATCACAGACTACGACAGCTACCAGTCTATTCGCCCTCTTTACCAGCACATCCGGAAGGTCCACCCTGACCCAAAGGCCCCTATCATCATCGTGGGCAACAAGAGGGACCTGCTGCATGCCCGGCAGGTGCAGACTGACGACGGTGTTCAACTAGCCAATGAGCTGGGCAGCCTGTTCCTTGAAATTTCCACCAGCGAAAACTATGAGGATGTCTGTGATGTGTTTCAGCATCTATGCAAAGAAGTGAGCAAGCTGCACAGCCTCAGCGGGGAGAGGAGAAGGGCCTCCGTCATTCCTCGGCCACGCTCTCCCAACATGCAAGACCTGAAGAGGCGCTTCAAGCAGGCTCTGTCTTCCAAAGTCAAAGCCCCATCTGCACTGGGGTAAAGCCACCTCAGACAGACTGCCTTCTTTTTATTGTGCATTGGTGCAGCTGAGAAGACAGGGAGTCTCCCTTTTTAAGCACACGTTCAGAGTTTATTTTTATACAAACTGTTGGTTTGCAAGTGTATGTGTATTTCTGAAAATTCAGTGATTGCCTAGAAGTTGGAATTGTTTTTTTAATAAAATGGGTTTTTTTTACTGTAACTGCTTGCCACTCTTCCATTAAAGGCAAAATGGCAACATTTCGCCTTGTTTCTTAAATATCTTTTTATAGAAATCATACTTGCACCAGAGCCCAGAATTGCTCCATGCTTGCCCTCAGTCTGAACCCTGATTGGTGTCTCTCTGTCGGGAGGGGTTTAAGTGGAGGAAATCTGTTGTGGGAGAAAGAAAAATATGTGGAGGAGGAAAGAGATGTGAATAACTTCAGGATGTCTTTAATTAGGGCGCTTTGCCACAGGCATGAAATTGACATCGTGTGGTTTTCATTGTGCACTGATGCTGAAAATTACAAACATGAATAATATTATTATTTATTGGTATAAGTGGTAGTTCATCCTCCTACCCTTATTAAAACAAAAAACAAACAAACAAACAAAAAACAACCTTTTCCAGTATTTCTGTCAGCAAGTGCACTGTACCATTCAGGAGTTGCCTAAAACTCCTGCTTCCCTCTCTGTCTCCCTAACCCTCACATTCATTAGGGTATCCAATCTGCCAATTATCTCTATTTTTCTCTAAAGCATCATTGCGCCTTAATTCAGGCCTCTACCAGTATAGGCAAGACTCTGGGTTCTCGGCTCCTGGAATGACAGCAGTCTAATTCTTTCTTCGCACCGGAACAAGCTTACTAAAACCAACCCTAATCATTTTATTTCCGTGATTGAAAAACCTCAGTTTGTTTCCCCTTATTTAGTGGACAAAATATAAAGGAGGCACAGCATCAAGATTATTCACCACTTCTCCAGCCTCATCATCACCTTCTGCCAAAACACCCCCCGCAGACGCACACCCTTCCACTCCCATAGAACAGTCTGTCTTTCTCAGTATACACAAAGCTCTTTCACAGCTTCCTGCCTTGGCATGGACTGTTACCTCTGCCTTGAATATTTTTCCCTCTTCTCCAGCTCAGCGATGGCTTAGTCCTTGACCAAGGCCCAAGTCACATGCCACATTCAACTTCTGAGGTGCCTTCTCTGAGTTCTTCTATTTTCATTGCATTTGTGTTATAACCCAACCATGTCATGCAGCTATTTGTCACCCACCTCCTTTGGAAGGAGCACTGCCCAAGGGCAGTAACTGCATTTTATGACTTTGTATTGCAAACTTCAAGCCCAGGGCTTGCACATGGAGTGATAGATTTTCAGTAAATTTTTTATGAATAAATGACTAATGTGTTATTTATTGGTTTCAAGAGACAATAATGGGAGGTTATAATGACACAACTTGTCACTTCTACAGAACAAGGACAGAAAACATTCTGAGTAGTTAAAGTTCTTTATTAGCAGTGACAGCAAGTGACACATTGCAGCTAATGGCCGTTGCAGGCCATTATCCTTCCTTCTCAGGACACCTCTGTCCAGACTGGAATGGTTACACCACTCTTCCCTGTAGTTGTGGGGCATCTACCTATGCAAAATGGCATGAGGCATTTAGAAAATTAGATAATTTGTGTCTAAAGGAGTGTCTACATATTTAAGAAAAAAAGGACTGTTTTAGATTCCACTATCTTTTTAAAAGTGCCCATTCTCCTTGCTTATTTGCATACCCTCAGAACAAAAGGAGTTCTATCATTGTCTGTTCCTGCTTCCTCCCGTGTGTAAGCGCAGACCCGAGAACATCTGATCCTCCTACTTGTTCTTACACTCACAGCATGCCCAGAGTGCCACCCAGTGCCAGCGGGTCCTCTGCCTTCAAGAAGCTGAGGTCAAACATCCCATGGGAAAAAGTTCAATCATAATGCGACAGCAAAAGAACAATTCAAGAGATGTCCCAGGGCAGCCTATTATTGAGCTCCAAGTGAGCACACTGTGGACTGGAGGGGTCAAAGATGAGTCACTGGGCAGTTCCAAGGGGAGTGACAGCCTGCAGGGGCCCCAGCAGGCTGCGGGGTCAAGAGGAAAGCACTCCACACAGTATTTTTCCTGTCCTCAGCCTCACAAATAACTTCCTTAATTCTCTGGTCCCAGAACTGACCTAGCATAGGACCTGGCTCCCTGATCTTGGAGGGACCTCAGGCCTGTTGTCTCTTTCCTCAGCTTTCTGTTCATTGCAGTGGGGTCACTTGGGGGATCAAGTGCTTGGGGACACCCGGAAGGTCCTGGGATCCTAGCCCTGGAAATGGAAGAGGGGAGCAGGGAGTTATCAGGAGGCGGTTGGGGCAGGAAGTCATCAGATTTGCACGTACGGCAGAGAGTCTGAGGATGTGGGCTTGAGTGGGTGCCCAGGAGGCCCTCAGAGAGGAAGCTGAGCCTGGAACCCTCCTTCCTTCCCCTCAGGAATGGGGAGGATGGGGCTGTGGGAGCCCTGGGTGTCATTACATCACTGAGAGGGGCGAACTCCTGAAACACTGAAAACCTGGTGGGTGCGGAGAGGTGAGGTGTGTACATTTTCACCTGGAAATGTGCCTATCACCACCATCCTCGGGGGGGGGGGGGAGTGTTGGAGCTACAGCGGCCCTGCTGCCTCTTAGCTCCCCTGCCCCCATCAGAGCCTCTGTGTTTGAAATCCCCAAGCCCCCATTGGTCCCCCCTCCTCCTTTGGTCAAGGCTTGGTCTAATTGTGCTCTAAAACTGCAGAATGATCTAATTAACATGCCTATCAGTGTGGTCCTGGAGAAATGGACGGGATCCAAAGGCTAAATCGTACATCCTGCAAACATTCTGTGCTTCACATGCGACTCATGAAAAGCAGAGTTGAATAATGGAAAAATACATCAATTCTGACAGAAGAACATAAATTTGTTTTGCTTGTGTTGAGGTGAAGGGCTCAATGGAAATCCTAAAGTTTATTAATATCTGTTTGGAGAAATGGATTAAAATAAACAGCTGTGGAAGGAGGCAGTAAACAAAACAGCAAATAGGGAAGACAAGATGGTGGTTAAGTCTTGAACTGGAGGCTCCCGTAGCTTTTCTCTGCATTGTATGTGTTGTAATTTTAATTTCTCATTATGCAAATTTACCAATTCAAATTTATGATGCACAGATATTTGTATGATTAGTAATTTACTCTTACCATTTTGTCTGTCTCCAAAAGGTGAAATATTTTGAAAGACTTACCTAGTCTTAAACCGCTTTGACTCTCATTAAGAAAGATGTCATATAGGGGGGGAAAATGAAAAGGATTATTTTCCGAACACCATTAAGTTAGCTTGGGCACTAAATTATTGCAATGATTAGTTTGCAATGACAGAACAGTTTTCAGTGTACAGAGTAGAAATTTGCTTATACTAGAAAAAATGTACTCTGCTCAGGAGAAAATGAGTTCCATTAGGGTGGGAAGGGTCTCATTCTTCTTAGCTCCACAGAGCCTGTCAGAGTGTCCAGTACAAAACAGGATCCTCAATACTATCTGCTAAGCTGAAGCATTAGAGAAATTAAGGAGTCCATAACGATCCTTCCATATCACTCACTAGTGCAGTGGTGTACATCTGTATTCTGGGTTTCACTGTCAAAGGGTCAGAGATGGCCCTTTCCCCACTTTTGAAAGCAGGGCTGCTTAAACAAAACAGGTGTCCGCAGTAGTGATTTTCATGATTTCAAATCACATTCATTGAGAATCTGCTGTATGGAAAGCCTCATGGTCAATGTTGGGTTCAAAACAGCATTTCTGGACTAGGAGTCGGGCGGTGGGGCTCTGGGGCCCTGCCCTGAGTGGGGAGCTCTGCGGAGTGTGGGGTGAACTAAGAGGGATCCAAATCTGAGTGTTTTGACAAAATCAGTGGAGGGTGCAGATTGGAGCAAAGCAGGGAGTCGAGGCAAATACCCTGTAAAGTGGGAAAGTGGGAAAGCACCCTTATTAAGAAAATGTTTCTTTTTTTATAAATTGTAAAGCATTATTTCCTTTGAGTATGCTTATGTTCAGTTGAGGATTCATGAGTTAAATCTGTGAAATATTTCCTGCCATTTCTTACTGGCATTCTCTACTTAAATTAGAAGAACAATGTCAACTACTAGGCTTACTTATGTAAACAGATTTTGCCTGGAAATACTGACATGGGTTTATAACTCTGGGGAAATAGGGAAGTTTTGGGATTCCTGCCAATGAACACACAATTGCTGACCAGCTTTGAGGAGGTGGCCTTGCATGGGTTCTGGAGTGAGACCAGGGTCAACCTCACTTTGCTGTTGGTGAGCATGTGACCTTGGGCACAGCGTACTGTAAGTTTCCTTATCTTCGCGTGGTGATAAACACTACCCACCAGGCAGAATCTGACATACATAACGTGCTCTGTAGGTTGTAGTTGTCTTTTTTCTTCAAAGGTACATCGGTACATTACGAGGTGGTTTTGGGGGCGGGAAAGTGCTTCTTGAGCTTGCTTGCATAATCTAAAAGTTTTAATAGTTGCTGTGAAAGATGTGACTTTTCCCATTTCACATTTAGGAAAGAGAAGGTCTGCAGGGGAGTAGTTATTCCTTCAGTAATAATACTTAACAATTATTGATGCCTGTCTCAGTAATCCTTTGAGGTCTAACTATTACCATTCTCATCTTTCAGAGGAGGAAACTGAGGCTCAGAGGGGTCACATGACGGTCTAATGTCACATAAGGCAGAAGACCAGGGGGCCTGGCTCCAGGAAGGATCAAGAATTCCCTTCAGCTCAGAGCTGTCCCTCCTGTCCAGGTCTGTGCCGCAGCATCTTCTGAGGAACTTGTGAAAAATGAAGACTCTGTCACTGTGTGTCTGAGCCATGGAGGACACATGTGTTTTAAGGAGCTCCCTGGGTGGCACTGGGGCCAGATGGCTCACGTTCCCAGCTTTCCAGTGAGATCCCAGGCTGGGCTCTCCCCATGCTTCCTGCTGACCCAGAGGAAGTCAGACTTGCGGGGAGAAGCAGGAACACCACACAAAGTCAAGGGGTGTGAACGCCTGTGTTTTGCCTGGTGCTGTTGCCTGAGAGGCAGGGTGCAGGGTGGGCTGACCATGCTGAGCTTCATCCAGTCTCCTCAGAACCACCTGACAGAGCCATGTCCTCCTCCAGGATGGGGTCTTTCCCACCACTCTGAAAGCTGTGGTGGGGTGAGGGCAGTGGTGGGAGGTGGAGTGGAAGGCATTGTCAAAGTCAGCGTGCCCAGGGACTCCCTCCTACTAGCTGCTTCTCTCCTCAGTCTCTTCTCTGACCAGCGTCTTGAGAAGCAGCCTGCACCCAGCCCCCAGGAATTCAAGCCTGTTATTTTCTCCTGGAGTTAGGAGGTTAGCACCTTGGGTGGGTGGCTAGGCAGGGTTTGGGAGTCAGGGGTTATTGAATGTCAGCATAGGGAGGGGCTAAGGGAGTGAATGGCATACTCCAATGGGAAGATGCCAGAAGCAGAAATTAATTCACAATGCACATTTGGGAGCTAAAAGTGCCTTCCCACCCCAACTCCGTCTGGTCCAGGATGGTAGTGTGCGTGTGTGTGTGTCCATCGTCCTCACAAGCACATGTGTCCCCAGACAGGGAAAATAAGAGAAAGCTGCTATGAAGTATGAGGGGCCATCGCCAGGAACCATGTGCTAGTCAGATCATTGTAGCATAACAAAACTAATGACAACAGCAATTAGCTACTATAATTACTGAATTTACATGTGTTTCTTAGTTTTCCAGAGAAATAGAACCAACAGCATGTACTGATATGTGAAGAGATTTGTTATAAGGAATTGGCTCACAGGACTGTGGAGGCTGGGAAGTCCCAACATCTGCAGTCCCAAACTGGAGATGCCAGAGTCGATGGCACAGTTCCAGTCTTAAAGGCGGCATGCTGGGGACTCAGGAAGAACTGGTGTCTGAGCTGGTCCCCCAAAGCAGGAAGGTGCTGATATCCCAGCTCAAGGCTGCAGTAGCTCCCTTACTGGAGGGGTGGTCAGCCCTTCTGCTCTACGCAGTCCTTTATTCAACTGGAAGAGACCCACCCACGTTTGGGAGGGCAATCTGCTTTATTTACTCAGTTAACTGAATTGAATGTTAATCTCATGCAGAGGAATGACACACCCAGAAGAATATTTGACCAACATAAATCACAGCAAGATCCTCCACCTTGGAAGAACATGGTCAGACTGAAGAAAAATCTGATGGTCGAGGCCACCCTTATTTGTAAACTTGAGGATCCTAGATAGAATGGAGGAAATGAAAGAAATGACAATTCATGGAGTGGGTCCTCTCATGGCTGAACTACAAAAAGCTGTGTATAGTGGCACAAATCAGGCTTTCTGTCAGTGCCAGTTCTGTGGGCTCTGGTCCCCTCCCTCTAGGCTACCCACGAGATCAAAGACCGCTGGGTGGGGAAGGCATCAAAAATCAAACTTGGTTGGTGCTGCTTGAACTTGTTCAGGTTCATGAATAATTAAAGGTGGACTAGGTATTGGATTAGGCAAGGCATTTTTGAGCTTGGCTAAGTCATTTCATCTTCCTGGTTGTCAGGTTCGTTTACAAAACAAGAGATTCAAATGACATTAGTGATCCGCAAAGCTTGGTGTGCGGTAGAATCACCTGGGAAGACTAGTTTACGAAGAAGATTCCTGGGCTCACTTCCAGAGACCCCAGTACGGCAATTCCAGTTGGGACTCAAGAATAATAGTACCCCAAATCCATCAAGCTTGTGGCCTATGCTAGACACTGTTCCAAAGAGTTTTTGTGGATTAACTCATTTTATGTTGCAATGATCCTGTGAGGTATGTAGTATTATTATCCCCAGGTTGCAGACGTATAAACTGAGGCCCACAGCCTCGGAGAGACTTGTCTCAGGTCACACACTTGGGAAGAGGCAGAGCTGAGACCCAGGTCAGGCCTTGGCTGCAGATGACTGTGCCTTCAACTGCTGTTTTACCCAGAGGCTGTTGTAAACTATGAGCCAGCTGTTCTGCGGGCTGCTTAAATAAACAGTTGGCCCTAAGAGACTGGCACTTTTGTCAAGAAGCTGAGACCCACAAGGCGAAAACGGACAGAAGCCATGAAAAAGTGACAAGCAACGTGCTCTGGGAGCAGAGTGGGTGGTCAGGTAAAATATTTTGGCCTTCCTGAAAGGGGGGATTAAAGTGAGCAGCAGAGAGAAGCAGGCAACTCAAATAAGGAGCTTGTCAAGGGTGGAGGGAGGCGGAGCACCCAGCCCAAAGGAGGAGCCAGAGCACACAGCTCCAAGTGCAGAAGGGCCAGCCTTCTCCAAGGAGCAAGTCCTTTGATTGGGCTGGTGTGTGGGCTACAGGCAAGAAGGCTCCAAGGGGAGCAGAGGGAAGTCTGTGAGCAAGCGGATTGTGGGATTGTGAAGAGTTTGATGGCCTGCCCGGAAGGGGGAGGCTCTGTTGGGCAGACTGTAGGAGTCCTCAGAGGGAGTGGAGGGAGCACAGGCAGCAGCTGCGGCAGGAGTGGGAGACCAGGAGGCCAGCTTGAGTCCCCGGGACCAGAGCAGTGGCAGGGGCAAGGACAAGAGATGGTGGGTGCAGGAGGAATGGTTCAAAAGCAGAGCCCACAGAAAGGAGGGGGCCTGGAGGCTTAGAACAAAGGAAACAGAAGGATTAAAGATGGCTTTTTTGGTGCGGAGGGGAGGGGAATGCAGGAAAAGAAACCCCAACAGAGGGCTAGGTGGAAGAAAAAGTTGAATTACAGAGACACAGAGATGCTCTCAACTCAGAAGAAAACTCAGGGTGCAAGGAGTACAACCCACCAGAACAGCATCACTGGATCTTTCTAGAGAGGTAGTACCCCACCCATTCCTTTGGCACAAAGCAGACTCCATTTTTTCATGCTCCAGAGGGAAGCAACATTCTACAAGCTTCCCTTTACAGTTCCCTGGGTGCACTGAAAACTCAGAATCCTACGCTCAAGCAAGAAGGAGTTTCCTGACTGACAATTTTGGACAGGAAGGCACTTGCTTGTTGAGACGACCAGACCCCATCCGTCTTCTCAAACTTCCTGCAGAAGGGACAGTTTGGCAAGGCACACACACCTCTCTTTATTGTCTCTACTCCCAGCCTACTTTAGGAGGCCAATGTGTTCACTTGGAATTCTGTTTTAGGGGCACCTGGAGCTGGGGCAGTCTTACGACATACACTGACTTTGGCCTCAGGGGCCAATCACAGGCCCAGCGTAAACTTCTTGACCTCCACCTATCCTGCTTTGAAAGGAAGTACTTGTGTAAGCAATAATACTCATCCTGTGCATGGTATACAAACAAAATCACTCAATCAGTGACAGATTGAGATGCTCAAAAATAGGCAGTCAAGTCACTTTCCTACACTGATCCAAATGCCCACTAGAATAATCCGAATCCAGAGCCATAGTACATTGCAACTGAAGAACACCTGGGCTGTTT
Source organism: Tonatia bakeri (assembly GCA_004024845.1). Taxonomy (NCBI): domain Eukaryota; kingdom Metazoa; phylum Chordata; class Mammalia; order Chiroptera; family Phyllostomidae; genus Tonatia; species Tonatia bakeri. The sequence continues at coordinate 80,488 of PVIA01000980.1, forward strand.
ACAGTCAAAGCACCCTGTTGTCATCATCACTGATTCTCCCTGTCTCCATCCTTTTCCAGAAAGAAGAATGATCTGCCTTCCTCTGGTGTTCCGCCCCTTCCCCTTGATCTCTGCGGGCTGACTTCAAGCCTGTAGGAGGTGAAGGGCAGACAGCCAGGTGACGCTCTCTCTCAGGCACAATCCCCTTATCTTCCCTCCCAGACTGGCAACTCCTGTTTCCTTGGCATAATCCTCTCTAGGTTCACACCAGACCCTATCTACTCATCGTCACTAAATATGGTTAGTCTTTCCTTTTTCCTGGCCTTTGTTCACGTGTTTCTTCTACCTGGACTTCCTTCTGCCCATCAAGATCTTAGCTTGTCTGCAAGGGCAAACTCAAATGCCATTTCTTCATGAAGCTTCCTCTCACCTCTTCACCCCTCCAGCCTGAGCACCCAGCACATAATAGGTGATTGATCAATACTTGTTGAGTGAATGAGTGAAAGAAACAACAAAGTATCCTTTGCTTCTGTTGCTTTTCATGATGCTAACTAGAGTCACAGAATATTCAAGTACAAGTGATCTTGGGGGACCTCCAGTCCCCAGGATAGTTAGTGGTTGTCAGAGGTGAGGTGAAATTCATTTGAATTTTAAGTATTCTTATCCTGTCTGTGCTAGGAAACTGGAGACTGTGAAATGCTGCACAAGACCCCTTGTCCTGGACTCTTGATTTATACAAACAAGGCTGTGGTCTTGCTGATGATGAGTTTGTTCAGGAACCAGAAGTCTGGTGTTTGTTGTAAATATTCTTTAAATGGAAGCATTAAGTGTGGAGGCTGTTTGTGTAAGTTCTTCCTGAAGAATGTTGAAAGGCCCAGTGTAATGTGACTATGGCAGAGGCCAAAACCAATTTTCTGAAATCCAGTGAGACCTACTGTGCATGGTCAGTGTCACTGGCAGCCATGCCCATCCCCTGCCTCTACCTTGCAGCCCCCAGCTCCAGCCCCCACGCTGCTTTGGAGGACCCAGAGAAGCTGCGCTGGGCTATGCCCAGGGTGTGTTAGGTTTCTGTAGCTGTGAATAATTACTTCGAGCACCTAGAGCGGTATGGGTGTGTTCTCCAGAAACGATGCCCTCTGTTATGGGATGAATCATACCCCCACAAATTCATATGTTGAAGTTTAACTCCCCAGCTCGTCAGAATGTGACTATTTGCAGATAAGGCCTTTAAAGAGGTAATTAAATTAAATAAGGTCATATGGCTGGGCCCTGATCCAATCTGTCTGGCATCCTTATAAAAAGAGGAAATTTGAACACAAACACACAGAGGAAAGACCATATGAAGACACAGGGAGAAACAGCCATCCACAAGCCAAGAGGACAGGCTCAAAAGCAACTAACCTTACCAATGCCTTGATCTCAGGCTTCCAGCCCCCAGAACAGCGAGAACATTTCTGTTGTTTAAGCAGCCCATTCTATGGTACTTGGTTATGGTGGCCCAAGTAGGCTGGTGCCACTTCTGTTAGGTTTATTGTAGAGAGTCACATACATGCTATCTCCTCAGTAAGACTGACAGCCAGGCATTCTATCTTCCCATACCTCCAAGTCATAATCAGGAAGACCTCATGAGTTTGAAAACACCCTGTTAGCTGTGAAGGGCCATAGAAACCCAAGTTGCACATTGTGGAGATCAGGAACCATGTATATACTTCTTTGGATAACTCTTAGCACCTCCCAAAGGGTAAGTCTTACATAGGGGCTTGGTAAATTCTAGTTGGTCAACAGAAAATCAGTAACAGTGAGTAGAATATTCACCACTAATTTTTTGTACTGTCTTAGGTCATGTGGGTCAATTCACCTCCTTTCTGGATGTGGTCCACTGGCACAGTCCTTAGCTGGGTATCAGTCCTGACTCCAGTTCTCCCTGGGTAGAGACCTCCACCCTCACTGATTCATGTCATAGCTCCAGCAGAGCAGTGAGAAGGGTGAGCACTGCCCCTCAGTCACTGCACTTCTGGCTCACCTCTGTTTCCTCACCTGCAAATGAGGAAGCTGGGTTAGAAGGTCTCTATCATTTATTCTAGCTCTAGAATTTATGATTCCCTTCTTGTATCAGTTAGCATGCATTTGACTAAATACTTGATCCCAGCTACCATTGACAATAGAAACACTTATCACCTCATATAATAGCAGGCCTAGAAGTTCCTCCCATTTCTTCATTCTGACATTGGTTTCAACTTCATTCTAAAGTTCTCATCATGGATGAGAAGACTGAGTCACAGAGAAGTTAAATAACTTTCCTAAGGTTGCACAGATGGTAAGAGGCAGACATAATTCAGACCCAGGCTGTCTAGCTCCAGATTCTACACTCTTGTCTGCCAAGCCATACCGCCTCTGTGAAGAGCCATTTCCTGTGGTCAGGGACATATGCAGGCCAGGAGGATCGCTGCTTGCTACTCCTCTCTACTTCTTGGAGAGGAAGAGAGCATTAAGGACCTTGGGAAAGGAGTGACAATATCAGACACTGGAATTCTTTGGTTGCCATCCCTCCCACTAGGACAGGCTGTTCTTGTGTCCCTCCATCTGGTGTGGCTTAATGTTCCCAACACAGTGGGCACTTGGTCAGCAACAGTGAGGAGTGGCCTGAACCTCCCGCTTCCTCTTGCTCCCTGAGCAGTCTGGTATGCTGCTAAGAGCAAAATCTTTCAGTGCTGCTGAAAGGCTCAGCTGACAAGCACGATGATTCAGGCTGATTTCCTGGAAGCTAAGAACAGGCTGAGTGCATCTTAATGGTTCTGCCTACTCTGTCTTTTCATGTGTCAGAGACTGTCGATCTGTTGGAGAGGTTTTATCCAGCTCACAGAAACAGTTGCTGATAGTTCCTCAGTTGTTCTCAGAACAGACTTAACTTTCACCAGAGGGGACTGGGCCCTGTGTGACCAGGGACAGGGGCTTTAGAAGGTGAGTGTGAACCTGGAATAGGCTGTGTCCTTTAAACAAATGGCCATCGGGTGGAACAACAGCAGAGAGAAGAAGCTGGGATGTCAAGTAAAATGGGCATGTTTTAAACCCTTGGTTCTCACCAAGGGTGACTCTTGTCAATAATAACAATACTGTATGACAATATGTATGACTCATCAATAATAACAATAGTATTTATGGCTCAAGGCCCTACACTGAGCATTTTACATCTATTATCTCATTCAACCCTCAAACAACCAGGAGTTGGTGCCTCATTTTACAGGTGAGGACATTGAGGCCGAGAGACATGGAAGCCAAGTCATTTGCCTAAGGTCATATATTTAGTAAATAGCTGGGTTTTGAGTCAAGGTGTTTCTTTCTTTGTTCCCTCTATTCCCTACTCCCCCACCCTCTCTGCCTATCTCTTCCTTTCTCCTTCTCTTTCTTCCTCTCAACAAATGGATAGGTGTTAGGTGCTGTATAAGCCATGGGCAATATACTGGTGAACACAACATGGATTCCCGCCTTATTTTAACCCATGATCTCTCGTCTTCCAAGCCATTTAAGCCGGGACCAGCACAGCCCCAGACTGGGACAACTTCCTCCATGGGGCCCCATAAAGTCTTCCCTTGGCTTTTAGATGTATTCAAAGGTGGGAACGTTGAGACTGAGAAGCCCACAGGGCATTTGAGCTGAGATGTGGGGCATTGGGTCCAGATTTTGAAGTTTGGGGAGAGACTTGAGAGTGAACATTTGTCCAAAATGAGGTGTGTGGTGGGAGGACAGGAGGGAGGGCAACAAGGATGGAGTCAGGGCTGACGACAGAGCTGTGGGTGAAGGCAGGCTGGACAGGACAAAAGAAGAGCATCAGAAGTAGGAGAGCCAGTCCTGGAAGTGTGCTGTCCTGGAAATCAAGGAAGGCAGAGTGCCAGGTTATAGGTCGTGGTCACCAGTATGGCCGGCCAGCAATCATTCGGCCGTTCTTCAGCAACATTTGTTACCGTTTGCTTGGTTGGTTGTTTTTTAAATTTTTTTGAATTTTAAAAAATTTTTAACTCTTTTTTATTGTTGTTCAAGCACAGTTGTCTCCATTTCCCCTCTCCCCCCACTCCTTGGCTAAAGAAAACAGCATTAAAATGAAAAGAAAACCAACTGTATGGGAAAACATATTTGCCGATGACACCTCGGACAAGGGTTTAATCTCCAAAATATATAAAGAACTCACTTGACTCCACTCCAGAAAGACACACAACACATTTGAAAAATGGGCAAAGGACTTGAACAGACACTTCTCCAAGGAGGACATACACAGGGCCCAGAGACACGTGAAAGGACGCTCAGTATCACTAGCCATCAGAGAGATGCAGATTAAAACCACAATGAGATACCACATCACATCAGTCAGAACAGCCATCATAAACAAATCAACAAACAACAAGTGTTGGAGAGGATGGGGAGAAAAGGGGACCCTAGTGCACTATTGGTGGGATTGCAGGCAGGTGCAGCCACTGTGGAAAACAGTATGGAATTTCCTCAGTTGTTTTCTTTTAAAAAAAGTTTATTGATTTTAGAGAGAGAGGAAGGGGGAAAGAGAGTGAAAGAGAGAGGGAGGGAAAGAGAGAAACACTGATGTGATAGAAACACTGATTCCAAAACAATACAATATAATACAATACATACCCCAACCAGGGATCAAACCCACATTCTAGGTATGTGCTCTGACTGGGAATCGAGCCCACAATCTTTCGGTGCATAGGATGACATTCCAACCAACTGAGCCACACGGTCCAAGGTTGGGAGGGGTTTTTTTGTTTCATTTGTTTGTTTAGTAAACATAATTTCTCCTCCTATTTCTTTTGAAATCATTTTTCTTTTTGATACAAAGTGAAAGTCTCTCTCCAAGGTCTGACTCTCTGGCCACCTGGACCCACTCTCCTGAAATCAACAACCATTTACCTGTTCCTTGTATCTCCTCCAGAGGTATTTTCTCCAGTTAGTTTGTTTTTGAAAAGCAAAGTATCGACTTATGTACCAATTCATCTGGCTAATACAATTTTGTTCAAGTTCCGTGAATACAAAAGTACCCCAAATTCTAGTTTTTGTGTTTTTTTCATCATTCTTCACATACTGTTTCAAGTGTTGCAAATTGTGTATTATTTTCAAACTAGAGTAAGGTAGGTAATTTGCAACAGCATGTTCCTTTTGCTCCTGAGAACCACCACTAAGTCCCTGTTCTTGCTCTGGGGACGGGCCTGGTTCGCACCGCGCTTACAGAAGGCGGGATTGAAAACCAACGAACCCTCCAGGAAATAATAGCTCTGCCTGTTCCTAATAGTCACAAGGATTGCTCAGTCAGATTCCTTCCCCAGGAAAGTGTCCTTTTTATGATGGCAGCGTTCAAGTTTAAACAACCCTTTAACTGGCGTGAGCGCTGCCGGAGCAAGCAGGGTGTGGTTTGGGGGAACCTCCCATCGCGGCATTCCCATCTCAGGAACCTGCGCCTCGGGCCCTGGCTGCCGGGACCCTGGGGCCGGCTCCGTCCTCAGGCTTCCTCCCTCACCCGGACCCTTCCCAGAACTTACCCCAGTGGAGAGAGCGCCACTACACCCGAGCCAGCGCAGTTCTCAAGTTTTGTATTTTTGGATATGTACACTGTTAATGGTTCAGAAATTTAAAAATATACATATATAAAGGCATAAAGTGAAATTTTCACTTCCTTCCGTCTTCATCCGCTTTGCTTTCTTCTCCTTCCTGCTTCCCCCTCTGTACGCCAAGGTGACCCCTCAATCCCAGTTGTTTCAAATATGTTGCATTCAGGCCGTGCTTGATCTGAATCTTTCCCCACCCACTGGCACGTGGATTCATTTGACGTGGTAAGGTAGCTTAGTGAACACACACACACACACACACGTGAGGCTAATTTTTGACTGAATTCAAACCAAACACCTTATTGTAAACCTTGTGAGTGTATTTTTTGCATAATGACAGCACAGTTTCCTCTTTTCCTCTACTGAGAAAGCAATTCCAAAATGTTCCAGTGTTCACAATGTTCAAACAGCCTTTCAAACAAACTGAATTCACCCAGGGAATAGTCATACCTCTTGAATTAGTGCCACGGGGAATCTGACCCAGTAGACGACCTTACCTTTGGATTACAATTCTTCCACCAAAGGGCACCTCATGTGTGTGTTAGGGTTCAGTAAAGGGCAGGGAGAAACACTGCATGAGCTCCCCGCTGGTCTGAGTCGGGGTGTCATTGCTCCTGTGCAAACCCGAAATAACGAGGTGCATGGTGAAATTATGGGCTAGTGGCAGATGGCCAATAGACATATGAAAAGATGCTCAATGTCACTAATCATCAGAGGAATGAAAATGAAAACCACAATGAGCTATCACCTCACATCTTTCAGAACGTCTATTATTAATAAATCAACAAAAAAGTGTTGGCCCGGATGTGGAGAAAAGGGAAACCTCATGCACTGTTGGTGGGAATGCAGACTGGTGCAGCCACCGTGGAAAACAGTATGGAGGCTCCTCAAAAAATTAAAAATAATGACCTAGTAATTACACTTCTGGGTATACATCCAAAGAAACCCAAAACACTAATTTGAAAAAATATGTGCATCCCTTTGTTCATTGCAATGTTATTTACAATAGCCAAGATTTGGAAGCAGCCCAAGTGCCCAACCATAGACAAGTGGATAAAAAAGTGGTGGTGCACATATAATGAAACACTACTTAGCCTTTAAAAAGTACGAAATCTTACCATTGTGACAACATAGATAGACCTGGAGGGTTTTATGCAAAGTGAAATAAAGTCAGAGAAAGACAAATGCTGTATGATTTCACTTATGTGTGGAATCCAAAGAACAAAATAAATGAACAAACAAAACAGAAACAGATTCAAAGGCACAGAGAAGAGACTGTTGGTTGCCAGAGGGGTGGGCAGCAGCAGGACTGGGTGGAGAAGGTAAAGGGGATGCAGAAGCACAGACTGACAGTCACAGAACGGCCTGGCGATGTGAAGCGCAGCACAGGGAATAGTCAATGATGGTGAAGTAACGCTGGTGCCGGGTGGGAAATGGAAATATCAGGGGGACACTCTGTGAAGTATAGGATTGTGTAACTGCTATGCTGTGCACCTGAAACTAATACAAAAGAGTACTGAATGCAAACTGTAATTAAACCAAAATTTAAAAATGTTAAAAAATTACAGAAAGGGCTGGTGGCAAAATGCCTCCCTCAGCCCCAGACGAGTGCCCGCAGCAGAAGCTGCACGAACAACTCCATTGGGTAATAAAGTTGGTGCGGGAGGCATTCCTCTTAAGTTACTGGCTTTCCTTTAGAAGTAAACATTTCAGGGCTCCTATATCTGACTGTGTTATATCCTTCAAAGTGGTTTCCAAGAATTAATACACTTTTCCCATAGATGCTGGGATTCTCTAAAGTGTTTTTGGAATCTTGCTTTTATAGTGGCTCTCAGAGATAGTTTACGAACTGTGTAATAAAACCAGTTTTATTATATTTATGCCAGATTTACAAATCAAAATGGTATTTCCTTATCTGGAAATAAAATTAAGTTATATCCTATTCATATCTTACACTCAAATGAAAAACAGATATAATATTAAATATTAAAAAAAGAAACCACAGAAAATGTGAAAAGAAAATATGAGAGAAAGTTATTCTAAGAATCTCAGAATGAGGAAGGTCTTTTTAAGAGTGACACAAAGCACATGTATTAGGGTTTCCGGAGAAACACAATCAATAGGAGATGCACCAATGTATCCATTACAAATATTATATATATATATACATAAAATTATCTACGTAATGTGTGTGGGCATGTGAGTGGGGGAGAGAGATTGGGGGGAAGCATGCACGTGTGACAGAAAGATATTTATTTTAAGGAATTGGCTCATGTGGTTGTGGGGGCAGGCAAGTCCCAGGCCAAACTCCGTAGGGCAATCCAGAATTCTGGAGATCCAGGTAAGAGTTGATCTTGTAGTCTTGAGTCAGAAGGCTGGGAACTCAGGTAGGATTTCCATATGGCAGCCTAGAGAAAAGTTTCCTCTTCTTTGGAGAACCTTGGTATTGCTCTTTCGACCTTTAACTGATTGGATGAGGTGCACCCACATGATGGAGGATACTCTGCTTTACTCAAAGTCTGCTGATTTAAATGTTAATTACTCCTAATAAAATACTTTCACAACAATGTCTAGACCAGTGTTTGACAGAACAGCTGGGCACCACAGCCCAGCCAAGTTGACACATAACATTAGCCAACACAGCATAGAAGATGTGAAAGAAAATCCCGTCACATCTGACCAAAGTTGCAACAGTGACAGCTGCCCTGCCCTCACAGGGCTTGCATTCTTGTGGCATTGCTTTTGGTGTGTCTGCCCATCAACCTTCTCGACCTATCTACCTGGCAGCTTGAAATGAACCATGAACTTGGAAAATGCCAGTTTTTCTTTCTTAAGATGTTTTTTTTAAGATTTTATTTATTTATTTATTTTTACAGAGGGAGAGAAGGGAGCGAGAAAGAGAGAGAGAGAGAAACATCTCATGTACACCTTGGTTAGTTGCCTCATGTACACCTTGTCCAGGGACCAAACCCATAACCCAGGCAAGTGCACTGACTGGGAATCGAACCTGCAACCTTTTGGTCTGCAAGATGATGCCCAGTCATTGGAGCTTCACCGGTCATGGTATCTTTCTAAAGGTGTTTTAAAGGGGTATTTGAAAGAGGAATTCCTTGGCTGAGAATAGACCTAAGTGATTTCTCTGGAATGAAATGATTGACATGTTTGGCACATGTACTTGCTGTTGTTTTATCTTGGTCCTTAGGTACATTTGCTATTTTGGAAATTTTTTGAATGAGAAGCCTCTGCTAATACAGATGGTATTTTTTAATATTAACTTTTCATAGCAACCTAAAACTGACATTTAAAAAATTTATATTTAGAGAGAGAGAGGGAGGGAGAAAAGGAAACATCAATTTGTTGTTCCACTTACTTACACATTTGTGGGCTGATTGTCATACGCGCCCTGACCGAGAATGGAACCCATGACCTCAGCGTTCCAGGACGACACTTGAGCCAACTGAGCTACTGGGCCAGGGCTGAAACTGACATTTTCTTAGTAAAAGAGGTTTCTTTTTCTTTTTGAGTGATTGCTTTTAATCAAATGTAAAAGCTTGCCATGAGTAAAACTCCTGCTTTGTGTGGCTTTCCTTGATAATATTGAAGTACTTGGGAATTTCTGCTGGATAGTTATTGCTATTTATGGTAAAAAAAAACTTATAATAGCAAAAAAAAATTGTGAAAAAAGCAATAATTACTATAGTGGATTCAAATCACAAAACTCCTGAGAGGACGGTCAGTAAAGTTTTTCTTTATAAGGTTGGTATGAGTAAGTCTTCTCCAAGAAGACTGAATGCTCATTTGGACCCAGGAATGTGCTTATATTCTAAAATTCCGAACTTCTTATGAAAGAAACAGGCAGGTGCAGCTGATGGTTCACACGTAACAGATGGGAGAAGTGGGGATGCCCAGCTATCTCACTGAGGTTGTGCAGGTAACTGTCCTGGCCTCAAATGGAGGCCACACTCCATGCCATCCATATTTTTTTTCTCATGCTGAGTTGCTGCCTTATTGGATGGTGGATCCTTCAAAAAAACCTCCAATATAAAGCTTTTACAAGTATTAATCTCTAAGGGGAAGAATAACAGCTGTTTTATTATTTTTTTCAACTAGGCAGTGATTTATTATACAATGTCTTTCTTCTAGAGAGAAACTCTGGAAGCCTTAGTTCTATTTGTGAAGTATCATTTTCTATTTTGGCTATTTAGTCGCACAAAGGAAGAGTTACAATGGTGCTGATAATAACTGGGGAAACAGAAGCAGGAACAGGTAAGTGAAAGTATTACCCCAAGTGTAGCACAACATTGCTGAAAGAAATAAAAGGATTGTAACCAGTGCTAAGGCTCCTTCCTTGCTAAATGGTGTCGAGTTACAGAGAAAACTATGAAGTTCAGAAGAGAAAGGTCTCAGCTTGCAGGGCTGAAAATCATGTTTTCATGATGGTGGAGAGAGATACCAAAGCCGTTAGTTAGCATACCACAGAATCAGGGACCCCAAAGTATGTGTGTGGGGGTGCATGTCCAAGCTCCCCTACCTCCCTCATCTCCCAATACCTTCCGCCAAAGCCTGCAGTGATATCATTCCCCCTTTCTTCACCACGTGGGCTGCTGAGCAGCACTCTCCACAGGGTCAAGGAGGAGGGAACACCTTGTCTGTGTCATTTCAGTTTGTAAGGTGTTCTCTCTCTCTCTCTCTCTCTCCCCTCCATCCCTCCCTCCCCCGACCCCCCTTTTATCCCAGGGATGAAAAAGGTGAATCTTTTCATCCCTGGGATAAGAGGGATGAATCCCTTTTAGGTGAATCTTTTACCAGCTCTTAGTTTATAATTACATCCTGTAAAACTGAATAAGAGAAACCTCATCTAAAATAGAGTCAGGAGGCCAGAAGGAGAAACTCTCAAACACTACCACTCAACGTTAATTACCCTAACAAGTGGGAATGCAGACTGATGCAGCCACTGTGGAAAACAGTATAGAATTTCCTCAGAAAACTAAAAATGGAACTGCCTTTTGACTCGGCAATTCTGCTGCTGGGATTATAACCTAAGAACCCTCAAACACTAATCCAAAAGAACCTATGCACCCCAATGTTCATAGCAGCACAATTTACAATAGCCAAGTGCTGGAACCAACCTAAGTGTCCATCAGTAAATGAGTGGATAAAAAACTGTGGTACATTTACACAATGGAATTCTATGCAGCAGAAAGGAAGAAGGAGCTCCTATCCTTCGTGACACCATGGATGAAACTGGAAAGCATTATGCTAAGTGAAGTAACCCAGACAGTGAAAGACAAATACCATATGATCGCACCTTTAACTGGAACCTAATCAACAAAACAAATCAGTAAGCAAAATATAACCATAGACAGTGAAACTAAAGACACAGTGACAGTAACCAGAGGGGAGGTGAGAGGGGATAATAGGGAGAAGGCGGGAGGGTTTTCAGGAACCACTATAAAGGACACACGGACAAAACCAAGAGGGGGTGGAAGCAAGGGAGGGAGGTGGGTTTGGCTGGGGTTGGGGGGGAGTAGTGATGAGTAAACACAGAAAACTGTAATTGAACAGCAATAAAATAATTAAAAAAACATTAATTACTCCAACAGGAAAGCCTCAGTTACAGACTCCCACAAAAAGAGACATACCTTGCATTCCCAAAAAGAAGTGTCTGTCTCTGCTACACCAGCAGGAGAATGAAGATTTTCTCCTTACCCAGCAGTAAGGCCAGCCAATGGAAACTACCAAAAATCACCCAGTGAGAAACCATTGCCACGCTGACCTCTCACTTACCTCCAGTGGACTTTCCTTCAAAGCACCCCTGCCCAGCTTCCTCCTTTTTTCTCTGTAAGGAGACATTCCTCCCCTTTGTTTGTGGGACTTTCCTGTAGTTTTGGGTACACAATGCTTGTTCTGAATTGCAATAATCTGCTAGTGCTAAATAAACCAATTTTTGCTGGTTAAAGATAACTGGCTGTTTTATTTTTAAGGTCAACACTATAAACCAGTCCTTTGAAATACCCACTCCTCAGTTTACATGAAGTACCAGCATTAGGAGAGTCAGATGCCATTTACAAAGGGAGAATAAACTTAATACATTCAACACATTGGGAAGGTAAGGTGGATGTAACTCCTATTCAGATAAGCCGGTGAGAAGGAAGTCTATTAATGTTTTAAAAATCCAGGGTAGGCTACCTTGTGCTGAAATGGTAGTTCCATGGGCATTGGAGACCCAGAAACCAGTAATTTTTCTGCCTTTTTGGCTAGTATGTAGTTCTCATCCTCAAGGTCTCCTTGTGGTCCAGGACAGCTGCTGGAGCCCCGGGCCATCTAAGCTCCAGGCAGCAGGTTGGAGCATCCCACAAGACCTAGCTTTCATTAATCAACCTTTCCAGAAGTCCTGCCCAACACTTGCATCTATAGCTCATTAGTCGCATGGCCACACATAGCTAGCTGCATGGGAAGCTGAGAAATGCAGTCTTCATTCTGGGTGTGTTGACACCCCTAGTGAAACTGCAGTTTTACAACTAAGGACAAATAGAAGAATGGGTATTGGGCAATAACTGGTTGTCTCTACCTCAGGAGGGCACCTCTATTCTTCAGAGCTTAGGGTTTGGCTTTTTAAAGAAATCCTGCAGTTTCTCAGTGACCCTGCTCAGGGACACCACTGGGTCTTACCTAGCCTAGAATGACTCTAGAAGGAACTCCTGACTGGTAGGAGAGAGTGCTGATTGTTCGACTCGGCAGTTGGCTGAGAGGAGCACTGCCCACACTTTACCCCTTTAAATGAGGGCTCACCAGGCTGCTTGCTGACATCACTTTTTCTGTTTGCTTTTTCTTTTTTATTATCTATTGGTTTTGGGTATACAGCCTAGTGGATAGACAGTCACATACTTCACATAGTGTCCCCCTCAACATTTCCAGCACCCCAGCTGGCACAGCTCGTAGTTCTCACAGTATTACTGACTATATTTACCATGCTTTACTTACTTCTCTGTGACTATTTTGTAACTACCAATTTGTGCTTCTTAGCCCTTTCACAACTTTCACCCATTGCTCCAATCAGCCTTCCTCTCTGGAAACCACCAGCTTTCCCTCTGTATCCATGAGTCTGATTCCATTTTGTTTGTTGATTTATTTTGTTCTTTAGATTCCACATGTAAGTGAAACCATATGGTATTTGTCTTCCTCTGACTGACTTATTTCATTTACCATAATACCCTCTCGGTATATCGTTGCAAATAGTAAGATTTCATTCTTTTTTATGGCTGAGGAATATTCCTTTGTGTATACACAGCAACACTTTTTAATCCACTCATTTATTGATGGGCACTTGGGTTGCTTCCATAGCTTGGTTATTGTAAATAATGCTGCAAAGAACATAGGGTTGCATGTATTCTTTCAAATTAGTATTTTGGGTATCTTTGGATATGTACCCAGAAGTAGAATTGCTGGGTCATAAGGCAGTTCTATTTTTAATTTTTTGAGAACCCTCCATACTGTTTTCCACAGTGGCTACACCAATCTACATTCCTACCAACAGTGTACTAGGGTTCCCTTTCTCCACATCCTCACCAGTACTTGTTTGTTGATTTATTGATGATGGACATTCTGACAGTTATGAGGTGGTATTTCATTGTGGTTTTAACTTGCTTTTCTTTGGTGATTAGTGCTGTTGAACGTGTTTTCATGTGTTTATTGGCCAAGTGCCTGTCCTCTTTGGAGAAGTGTCTATTCAAACTTTATCCATTTTTTATTGGTTTGCTTTTTTTTTGTTTTTGAGCTGTAAGAGTTCTTTATAAATTTTGGATATTAACCCCTTATCAGATGTATCATTGATGAATATGTTCTCCCATTCAGTGGGTTGTCTCTTTATTTCGTTGATAGTTTTCTTTGCTGTGCAAAGACTTGGTAATTTGATGTAGTCCCATTTGTTTATTTTTTATTTCATTTGCCCAATGAGATATATCAGAAAAAATATTGCTATGAAAAATGTCTGAGATTTTACTGCCTGTGTTTTCTCCTAGGATTTTTATGGTTTTGAGTCTTATACTTAAGTCTTTAATCCATTTGAGTTTATTCTTGTATTAGAAGTAAGGAGGTAGTCTAGATAGTGTACATGGAGAACTCTAAGGATTCCACCAAAACACTACTAGAACTGATAAATGAATTTAGTAAAGTAGGATACAAAATAAGTATTCAGAAATTGGTTGCATTTTTATATACCAATACTGAAATATCAAAAGGAGAAACTAAGAAAACAATTCCATTTATAGTTACACACACAAAAAAAAATACCTAGAAATAAATTTAACCAAGGAGGTAAAAAAACTGCACTTAGATAACTATAAGGCACTGAAGAAAGAAATCAAAGAAGATACAAATAAATGGAAGCACATACCATGTTCATGGATAGGAGGAATTAACATCATTAAAATGTCCGTACTACCCAAAGCAATCTATAGACTCAACTCAATCCCTGTCAAAATACCAACTGCATGTTTTGCAGACCTAGAACAAATAATCCAAAAATTTACATAGAACCACAAAGACCCCAGATAGCCTCACCAATATTGACAAATAAGAATAAAGTTAGGGATATCAAGCTAATTGATGTACAAAACTTTATTATACAGACATAGTAATCAAAATGCCATGGTACTGGCATAAAAACAGATACACAGATCAATGGAACAGAATAGACAGCCTAGAAATTAACTCACATTATGTAGTCAACTAATAATTGACAAAGGATGCAAGAAAACACAATGGAATAAAAACAGTCTGTTCAATAAATGGAGGTGGGAAAATTGGAAAGATATGTGCAAAAAAAAATGACATCATTTTTTTGCTTTCATCTCGTGAGGAGAAGTGGGACTAACCAAACAGTGAGTTGTGTAGTAATGTCAGTGGTAGTGATGGAGCACAGGGCTGCCTTCTCCTAACAAAGGGAAGACCTAGCCTATGTGCCAGGCAGGGTTTGGGAGTTGGTAGCAGGATATAACCCCTTGGTTTCTGCACGGTGAGGAGCAGAAGACTCTAAGGAGCAAACACAAACTCCCAGTTTCTTAAGGAAGCTTCAGCACACTTCCTGCAGCAAGACTGAACCACAGCTCTTCCAGCACAGAGTAGGAATGCTCTGGCAGAGCGGATGCATTCGGACAACACTCACCATGCTCTTTGGGTGCATTAAATGCCCTGGTGATTGCTTGCTTACTTTTTTTCTTTCCTTTTCTTTTCTCTTCTTTCTTTTTACTTAAATATTTCTTTTTATTGTATTAAAATATATGGAAAATTGTACAAATCATGTGTAGGGCTTGAAAACAAACAAACACATGCAGGTACCTACCACCTGGATCAAGAAGTAGAACACTGCTGGACCCCAGAAGCTTCCTTGTGTCACCCTCCTTCCTAGAGGAAGGTAATCATCAAGATTTGTAAAAGCTATTGAGCGCGGGCTGCGAACCAGGCATCTCAGGTTCGATTCCCAGTCAGGGCACATGCCTAGGTTACAGGCCATGTCCCCCAGCAACCGCACACTGATGTTTCTCTCTCTCTCTCTCTCCTTCCCTTCCCTCTCTAAAAGTAAATAAATAAAATCTTTAAAAAAAAAAGAAATGGAAATCTTTAAAAAAAAAGATTTGTAAAAGCTGGGAGGGAGGGGAGGGTGGGCTGGATTGGGGAGTAAAGGGGAGAAAACTGTACTTGAACAGTGATTAAAATAAAATTTAAAAAAAACATTTGTAAAAGCTCTGCATGTTTTTCTCTTCAACTTTTTATTTTGAAACAGTTTTCATCTACAAATAAGTTGAAAGATAATATGAATGCTTGGGTTTCTCTTACATGTATTTGGTTTTTAACATTGTATTTACATTTACCTTTCTCCTCTTCTTTATTATGTACTTTCTTTTTTAAAAGTGTATTTTACTGATTATGCTCTTACAGTTGTTCCATTTTTCCCACTTTGTCTCCCTCTGCCCAGTACTTCCCTCCCTTTCAGCAATCCCCTCCTCTTAGTTCGTGTCCATGGGTCACGTGTGTAAGTTCTTTGGCTTCTCCATTTCCTATGCTATTCTTAACATACCCCTATTTTGTACCTATCAATTATGCTTCTTAACCCCTGCACCATTTCCGCCATTCTCTCCCTTCCCCTCCCTGCTGATAAACCTCCAAATGATCCCCATTTCTGTGATTCTATTCCTGTTCTGGTTGTTTGATTAGTTTGTTTTGTTTTGTTTTGTTTTGTTTTGTTTTGTTTTGTTTTAGATTCAGTTGTTGATAATTGTGAATTTGTTGCCTCTTTAATGTTCATTGGTTTGATCTTCTTTTTCTTAAATAAGTGTCTTTAACATTTCATATAATAATGGTGTGGTGATGATGAACTCCTCTAGCTACGCCTTATCTGGGAAACGCTTTATCTGCCCTTCCATTCTAAATGAAAGATTTGCTGGATAGAGTAATCTTGGGTGTAGGTCCTTGCCTTTCATAACTTTGAATATTTCTTTCCAGCCCCTTCTTGCCTGCAAAGTTTCTTTTGAGAAATCAACTGAGAGTCTTATGGGAATTCTTTTGTAGTTGACTCTCTGCTTTCCTCTTGCTGCTTTTAAGATTCTCTCTTTATCTTTAACCTTTGGTTAAGATTTTAATTATGATGTGTGTTGGTGTGATTCTCTTTGGGTCCTACATGTTCGGAACTCTCTGTGCTTCCTGGACTTGTATGTCTATTTCCTTCACCAAATTAGGGAAGTGTTCTTTCACTATTTTTTTCAAATAAGTTGTCAATTTCTTGCTGTTTCTCTTCTCCTTCTGGCACCCCTATGATTCAGATGTTGGCACTTTGGAGATGTCCCAAAGATTCCTAGGCCTAACCTCATTTTTTTTTTTTTGAATTCTTATTTCTTTTTTCTGTCCTGGATGAATGCTTATTTCTTTCTTATATCCTAAATCATTGATTTGAACCCCAGTTTCCTTCCTTTTACTGTTGGTTCCCTGTGGAACCAACTTCACTTCACTTAGTGTAGCCTTCATTTCTTCCCTCATGTTTTTGTCATACTCGGTGAGTTCTCTGAGCATCCTGATCACCAGCATTTTGAACTGTGCATCTGATAGATTGGTTATCTCCATTTTGTGTAGTTCTTTTTCTGGAGTTTTATTCTGTTTTTTCATTTGGGCCATATTTATTTGTCTCCTCAGTTTGGCAGACTCTTTGTGTTTGTTTCTGTGTATTAGACAGAGCTGCTTTTACTCCCTGTCTTAGTAGCATGGCCTATGTAGAAAAGGCACCTATAAATTGTGTGGGGAGGAGCCTTTGGTAATTGCCAAGGCAGGGTACCCCTCTTTACTGCTGTGGCTCTGTGTGCGGGGAGGGCTCAGAAGGGGACATTGCCACTGCTTGGCTTCTGGAGGTTTGCCTGGCATTTGCCCCATTTCCAGTCACTTCCTGTATGCAACTGACACCCTTTCAGCTGCTGTCTTAGAGATAAAACTCAGAGTGGGTGGGTTTGTGAATGTTCTAAGTTTGTGTGGGCCCTTTAAATAGTGAAAATCTTGCAGTTCTTTCTATCACCCAACCCCCACTGGTTTTTACAGCCAGAGACAATGGAGATTTATCTTCCCAGTGCTGGCACTCTGGGTTGTGCAGTCTGGCCTGGGGCTGGGACCACTTGCTCCCTAGATAACCCTCCTTATTTTCATCCACTCTGTGTGAATGTGGGACTGTCCACTCCACTGCCTTGCCAGCTCTCCTCCTGTCTCTATGACTCCGCTCCTCCTACCACCTGTCTGGATGAATGTGGCTTCTTCGAATCCTTGGTTTCTGGACTTTCATACAGTTCGATTTTCTGATGGTTGTGGTGTTTCTTGTTTAGAGATCTGGTTGTAAATCTTTGTATGGTTGTGCAAGGAGGCGAAGCATGTCTACTAACACCTCCGTCTTGACCAGAAGTGCTAATTGCTTTAAACGACTACGGAGCACTGCAGGGCAGAGCATCAGGCAAGGCTAAAGGAAAGAGGCGTGTGTGGAAGTCAGTAAGACACCAGGTCAGAGCAAACTCATGACATGGCCATTGCATCTTTCCTTCAGCCCATTAATGGGGCTAGAAGTTTCTTTAATCTGTCAGTGTTGGAGTCAGCAAGGCCTCTAACATACCAGCCACACAGCTCAAGCAGAATTTCTCTGTAAGGGGGGGCCTACTCCTCTGCCCCACCGCTCTGTTGACCAGACCGTAGAAGCCAAACGAAGCCCAGATGATTGAGGTCTAATATCTTTTTCTCTTTGTGTGAGAAGAAAACACTTTGTTTTTAAACCATTATACATCTGCTTAAACCTCTAGCCAAAACCCCTTAGAAGACTGTTTCAGCCATAGCCCATTATGTGAAAATGAAAGAAATTGGTGAGCGGAACATTTTGTATTTGTTAGGGTTTCATTTTAAGTATCTGATGAGAGAAGTTTATGTGTCAGATGAAAGGAAGAAGTTTAAGGTAATTTGGTAGAAAAATGTTTATCGTAGAAAGTCACTGTTGCAAAGTGGTTTTTTTCTTCATTCATTTAAAACCTACTTAATGAATACCAACCCTTGTCAACAAGTATGGGAAGATAAAAGGGAGCTGTAGATGAGGTTGTGTGGTCACCAATGACCTGTCCCAGCTGGTTACTGCTGAGATGGTCCTCGTCGTGGACAGCTGGGCCTGCCAGGCCTCTGGGGTGTCTGGGCTGAGCTGGGGATGCCATCTTCCTGGAGACTGCTTGGGCTTATCTGACATTTCCCCTCAGGGGTCCGGCCATCTCCCCAGCAGCACTACCCCTGTACCCCCTCTTCCCCTAGAGCTGAAGGGACTCATTCTCTAGTCTAGTGAGGAAACAAAGTCCAAGTCTCACCATATTCTAACTTCTGCAAAGATCTTTTTATTCCCCAAATCATCTCCTCATTATAAATATACAATATACATGCATCTGACTATAGCATTTTATCTCTATGTAGACACAGAGGTGTCCAACCTTTTGGTGTCTCTGGGCCACACAGGAAGAAGAGCTGTCCAGGGTCACACATTAAATACATTGCGACACGTAATCACACAAAAAAATCTCATAATGTTTTAAGTAAATTTACGATTTTGTGCTGGGCCGCATTCACAGCCACCCTGGGCACCATGTGGCCTGTGGGCTGCAGGTTGGACACCCCTGATAGAATCTTCTAAAAGTCTTCAATACACTAAGCTTCTGCAACACTAAGCCAAGACATGTGGGGCTTTCTCTGCCTTCTGTCCTATTGAGTCAGATACTCTTATCTGGCTCACCAAACACCAGTCCCCACCTCCTCATGGGGCTTATAAGGGCTCTGTTGTAAGAGCACAAATGGGAGGCCACCAAACTGCTTTCAGGTACCTGTGACACCATCACCTGTGCACTTCCAGACAGTCATTTTGGCTGCAGTGTGATCACCAAGTCAGGAAGTTAACAAGAGCTAGGCACAAGCGCTGGCCACTGTGAGATCCTGGTGAGCCAGAAAGATGAATTCTATTCATCCATCAGGGCAAAACCAGTTCTGGGCAAAGAAAGTATGGATAATAGTTGGAATTTATATCAAATTATTTGTGAGAGTTTTTTTTTTGTTCTACTAGCCCAAAATTTAAAAAAAAAATCTTTTAGAAATGTATCAAAAATATTGATGCTTGGCAGTTTGACCACAAGATTATATTGTTTGTAATGACTTCAGATAGGCCCAGGCCAGTGTGGCTCAGTTGGCTGGGCATTGTCCTGAAAAGTGAAAGATGGCCAGTCTGATTCCCAGTCAGGGCACATAGTCCCCATTTGGGGCATGTGCAAGAGACAACTGATGTTTCTCTCTCTCTTTTTCTCCCTCCCTTCTCCTCTCTCTAAAACTAATAAGTAAATTTTATTTAAAAAACTACTTCAGAAGAAAGGATGCTCCTCTTTTTCCTACTGCATACCAGTGCTTACTGAGTGAATCTTCTGAGGCCCCCGGGCATGGGCAGCATCTTAGCTACCATTTACCTGGTGTTGCTTAGGGAAATGTCAGGGAAGTGACTAGTAGACTCAAAACTCAAATCTCTGCATTGGTGGCCAGTGTCAGGCTACCTGTCTGCATCTTTTCTCCCTGCTAACTTCACACATGTGGGTGTTCCTTTCTGGAATGTACTGAGCCAAAGCCTTGTCCCTGAGTGGTGTTTGTCCTTCCAGATATACGTGACAATGTAATGAAATCTCAAAGTGGCACAAGTGGCGTTCTATCTGAATTATTTCAAGAACTCTTGTTGCTATTGGAAGGAACACTTTTAAACATCCTGCAGAGACCAAAAACAGACAAAATGGAGAGAAATTTTGTAATGAATGAGAACTGAATTGCAAGATCACGTAGCAATAATTGCTTCAAATCAGCCACTCCACTCAAGATTTTCCTTAACAAAATTATTTCCCTTTTTAGCACTCCAGGCTGTCATTTTTACAGCTCATTGTTCATGTTAAACACAGGCTGGGCTTGGGGTTCTGTCTTTTACTATTTATCACTCGCATTGAGCTACATTTATAGTGTCTCTGGAAGTTTATGTCAAGGACATGATAACACCAACTTAGGACAATCCTCCAGGCCAATTTTTGGGTAAGGATACTGTTTATCTTCGAAGATTTAAACAAATGAACTTTTACAGGTGCATCTACCTAAACATTGCTTTGATTGACTTTATTTTTTAGAGCAGTTATAAGTTCACAGCAAAGCTGAGGAGGGCACAGAACTCCCATACACTCCTCGCTCCCCCACACGCAGCCTCCCCACTACCGACCGGCATCTTGCACAGAGCGGTGCATTGGTGACAGCTGATGAACTTACATTTGCAGGGTCGTTGTCAACCAAAGCCCGTAGTTTACACTAGCATTCACCCTTGTTTAACGACTTAGACCCACCATTATCGTATCATACAGCGGGAAGCGGTGGCTCCTTGACATAAAGGACATCTCACGAAAGGCCAAAATTTCCAAAACCTGACTCCAAACCATAGGACCCATCTCACCACTTAATTGACATTCTCCACTTTCAACCACTATTAACTTTTTGCTGTACTTGTTCTACCTTTGTCCACATGTACATGTATCTTTTGGCATAGAAATTAAGTTATAGACGTCATGACACTTGCCTCCCAAATATTCCAGCAGGTGTCTTCTAACAATGAGAACACTGTCCTACGTAACTATAAGAAAATTTTAAAAATTTCTCAACCTGATCTATTACCCAGTCCATATTTAAATTCTCCCAGTTATACCCAAGATTTTTTTTAATTGTTCATGTTTTTTTTCAAACCCAGATCTCACCAACTTTCTTTCATCTTATCTGGTGATAAAAGCTCTTTTGTCTATTTAAATGTAAACCAGTTTTTTGTGTATGTGTGTGCGAGACTCACTTTTTTGTGTGACACTGGTATTTTGTTTTAAAAATCAACTGTTTGAGGTGTAATTGAAATATAATAAAATACAGCCCTGGCTGGTATGGCTCAGTGAACTAAGTGTGCACCTGTGAACCAAAAAGTCACTGGTTCAATTCCCAGTCGGGGCACATGCTTGGGTTGTGGGCCAGGTTCCCAGTTGGGGGCATGTGAGAGGCAACCGATCACATTGCACATAGATGTTTCTCTTCCTTTCTTTCTCCCTCACATCCCCTCTTTTTAAAAACAAATAAATAAAATATTTTAAAGAATGCAAAATTAATTAATTAATTAATTAATTGGATACAGTATTTTTAAGTGTACCATTCATAAGTTTTGATGACTATATATACCTGTGTAACCACCACCCCATCACAGTAAATATTGCTGCCCCGCCGGAAAGCCCTCTGTGCCCCTGTGCAGTCACCGCCCTGTGCTCTCGGTCCAGCAACCACTGATCTGTGTTCCATGATCACATTGACTTTCTGAAGAAACTGGGCCAGTCTGTGTTATAGAATGTTCAACCTGTCTGATTGTTTCCTTGTAGTGTTATTACCTTGATACCATAGATGTTATATTTCCTGTGCACTGAATGTTAAGTCTAAAGGCTTAGTTAAATACAGGTCGGGCTTATCAGGAAGCAGTGCTTCCAATGATACTGAATGCGTCCTGCGGGACCACACTCAGAGGTCCATCCCCGGGTGTGCCATTGTTAGGGCTGCTCGGTCTACTCCTTCGGTGGCTCTGTTGACCACCTGGGCTTTTGTAAAAGCAGATCCTCCCCTTAGTGTGGGCAAATCATCTATGGGTGACACTTTCGTAATGACCCAAGAGCCTATCTCCCGACAACATTTTACTTAATGTTGTAGCATTCATCGATGATTCTTGCTTGAATCAGTTATTTCACAGGGAGTTGAAAAAGCCAGAGAAGGAGAACAGTGGAGGGAGAGCGAGGAGGGGTGGGTGGCCTCCCGTATGACAGTGGCTGCTAGGAAGACAGAGCTCTGAGAGGACCAGGGAGGAAAAGCAAAGACTTTTAACACAAACTTTTATGCAAGAAACCATAGTAACCATGCATTAAATATCAAAGGAATGAATAAGGCAGGACATATGCACATTAAAAGATGCCAATCTGTGCAGGAACTGACAGAAAACAGTTGTGTAGCCAGAGGAGCAAACTCCAGCCCGGCAGAGATGGGCTCTGAAAATGCCATCCCCAAAGAAGATGAGCTGAAGGTTTGCTTTTTTCTCTTAATTTCAGTTTCCATCTTGATGAAAAGTTTGCAACTTTTACACCATTAATTAATGTAAGTAACCGTCTGACTCACACACCACAATTTACATAGTTGAGTTAATGTAGTTTTCTTTCCAAATACTGAATTTAAAACCATTATTTCTCTGTGTTTGGAAGTGTAAGCTCACAACATGGATGTGCTCCTAAATGATGTAAAATGTAAGCTACTATTCCAGATAATTAGGGAGTCTCTTGATTTAAAAAATATATAATATCAAAAATATGTAGGTAGTTTCATTTGTCTTAGAGGTTCAGTATGCGACACGATTTCCCAGAGTCTGTGGCGACGCTGTGGCCTGACCAGACATGAAAGGACAACAGCAGCACCCTAAGATGTGAGAACGGAATGACTATGGCTGAGTCTTGTGACAGTGAAAGAAAGACAGGTAAGTCCAGAGTGTTTGTGCCGATTATTTTTAAAGTGCCTTATTAACATATTACAGGGATATTTATCATAAAATTATAATCCACTCACACACCAGATAGTCTGTCTCTGAAATGCTGTCATTGACAGACTGACAACTGGAGACAACAAATAGAAGGACATGGGCCTCTCAGAGGCCACACCGATCACCTGTGGTTTCAGCTGTGCTGCAGGGTAAATATGGGCCCCTGCCCTCAGCATTCGTTCCTTTTTAACAGGCCTGGCAGCGCCAAGGATCAGTGGCATTTAAAGTTACAAAGTCTTCGATGAGGCCGCTGGCACAAAAACAACCCAAAATATATTTGGAGAACTTCAAATTTTCAAAATTCTCTTTTCGTGAGGGGCTATTGATGAGTTCCAAGGAAAGGCCCCTCTCTGCTGGGAAAAGTCTCGGGAGCAAGGTAATGAGCGTTGGGAGAGGTCATGAGGAGGGTTGGGGGACTCCAGGGCAGCCTCCTGCTTGGCAGTGGCTGAGAAATTCATTTTACAATTTTTGTGTGAACATCAACAAAGGGTGAGACTGGCTGAGGGTTTTTCCTTTCCTTGACTGGTTTCTCATCTGACTGAAGAAACCCCACACCAAGCTCTCAGGGACAGAGGAGGAAGCTTATGTGCGTGTGTGTGCGTGCGTGTGCGTGTGTGTGCGCCCGCACGTATACAAAGATGCATGTCTAAGGTCACCTGGCCCCAAAGGCACCAACAGGAGGATGAGGCTGTCTGCTGGGTACTGTGAGTCTGTGTATCTTTTTTTGACCATTCTAACACATTATTCAATCTCTGGTTGTTATGGGTATTTTTTACCCCTCTGAAAGTATTGGAGAGTCAAGATCTCTTCATTATATTATATTAACACTATAAATCACTAACATATAAGTCACTAACTTAAGAGCTCTGAGGGCAGAAAGACAAACCAGACACAGACCCTACCCGGGAGGGGTTTAGAGAGTAGAGCAGTAGTCCTCAGTGTGGCTGGAGACACTCCACCCCGCAGAGATCTGACTTCATTGGTCTAGTGCGCGGCTGGGCATTGAAATGTGAGAGTTCTGAGTGTCTCTGAGGTACATGCAAAGTTAAGAATCTTTTCAGTGAAGGAAAGACAAGCCCTCCAAAGTCCATAAGCTAAGGAGGAGGAGTCATTCGCAGACTCTAGGAGTGGTACTACTATCCTACGAATATTCTAGAAGAGTTATAAAATTTGAAGGTAGTCTTCTTTTTTATATATATACTCACTCACTTACGGACACATGTACACACACAAGTATCATAAAATAATGTGGTCTTGAAATAGATCCCGCGACATAGAAGTAATCAAAGTGGAACCAGCTCCCCTTTACGCCTCCTCCTGCACCAGCTGCACCACGCGGCTCCCGGTGCAGTGCCCCAGTCCTCTCCCCATGACCTTGAAACATGTGTAGATGTCTACGTTGACCTACAGAAGTGAGAGCAGGCTACCCAGTTTGATTATTTTAAATGTAACAACTTTCATGGTCACACTTTTTAATGGCTGTTCAGTGTTACCGGCTCCTTCACAGCTATTCCCTGGTTTACGCAGCCTCTCACTGTATGGGCTCAGCTGTTTCTGGTACTCCTGTTTTAATCGATGCGAAAACTTATTGGGGCAATAACAGAAGAGCACAAGTAGTTACATAAGCAAAATTAAAACTGTGACTCAAAATCTCCTTAAGATTTGGTAAAAAAAAAAAAAAACAACACAAACCTTAGCCTTTGATGTCTATGAAAACCAGAAACCTTTGTTTTTAAACCTAGAGCCACTCCTGACTTCATTACATGCTCTGGCTTTAGGGCAAAAAATTAGTGAAAGGTCATTCTGGAAAATAAGTATGGTTGTACCGGAAACTCTGAAAGGAACGTGAGTATGAACACTTTGAGTGGGAGGAAAAGAGTTACGACAATTCACTAGCCTGGAGAGAAAAGAAGCTGCAGCAGGTGTGGTCGAGGGCAGACGCCACCACAGCGAGGTTCAGGTTCCGCTCCTGGCTTCATCTGAGACGGGTGGTTGCGCATTAGGAACTCTCTCGGGGTGAGTAAGCTGAGAGCGGGTGGAAAGGCAGCAATTGTCTCTCCACCGTCGCTGTATTATGAGCAAGCCATGCTTACGTGAGAATCAAATCAGGAGACACTTTTTGGTGAAATTGCCGCTGCTATTGTGCAGTGTCACCTGTTTCCGAGAACTCCCAGCTGGTGGTGAAAGCAGTGGGTAGATTTTCCAGGACAGAATGCAATTGTGTAGGCATTCAATTAACTGTGCATCCTGAAATGAAACCACAGCAGGGCCCCGCACACACTCCATCAGCGGCCTCCAGCGTCATGGTGAAGGGGCTGCTTTGGGACCTGAGGAAATGCTGAGTTACCCTGCAGGTAACAACAAACACAACACCGCAGATGTGATTCAAGAAGCCCCCAGAGAAATTCTCTGATATTTGAGTCTGGCATTTCGCCCACCACTAGCGAGTCAGAGTTTAATCCTATTGTTTATCAAGCTTGCTCTGCAGGATGTGTTTGTTCTGAAACATAGCTGCTTCGGTTTAGTAATGGCTTCTGCTCTTTAAAAAAAAATTTTTTCCCCTAAGAAACAAGTAAGAAGAAAGAAAAACAATCAGGATTCCTCTTCAGGCACTCTGTTTACCCCAGTACTCCTTCTCCTCTAGTAAGTAGTTGTGCCCTGACGTCTGGGGGCATGTTTCTGGGGATACTCCACATGGACGTAGTGCGATATTCCTAACCAAGCCCAGAGTCCTCAGGCTTTTGCCAGGACACTGTCCCCTTAGCCCAGCTGTGCTCACACAGAGGGCGGTGGCTCAAGGCTGCAGCTGGAAACACATGGCTTGTTAGCATCCAGAGGTCATTCCAGACCCTCCTTTTAAGCAAATTTTAAGTTTCATCTTTTTCTAAACATTTCATAGGAGCGCCCACAGAAAGTTAAAGGTTCTTCTTTCTCCCTTCTGGGAAATACACGAGGCAGCAGGGGCAAGGTCAAAAAAGTGGACAGGAGGGAGGCAAGGTCGAGAGGCAGACACCTATGTGGGTAACCCGGCAATTGCCAGCTTTGAAAACATCACTGCCTTGTTTTGCCCTCGTCATCTGCTTGACTCTGCCGGGCGACAGCAAACCAGGGCTTGGACTGGCAGCAAGATGGTCATGAGGGTTTCCTGGTGTGCAGAAAGTCCAGCCCTTATCTGACCACTCATGGCCACGGTGTCAAGGGCTTCATTAACATGGCAATTTCATTATTTTCATTTTGTTGCTTATTTCATTTTATCACTTGTTATTTTTTTAGGTCTAGGAATTAACTCTGACTTATTGCTGAGGGCCCATGAATGGGCATCTGGCTAGTTTAACGGCAGCCTGTGGACTTCCCTTGTCAATATGACTGTTCTGACTCAGGCCATCCTCAAAATGGGCAATCCCTGGTCCAGAAGTAGCCCAGCATCCACAGTTACCCACCCATTTGCCACCCCCTGGACCACAGACTGTCATAACATCATCTGGATACTTTGCCCTGGTAAGCAGGCTAGTGTCCCAGCCGGAGGGCAGAATGGAACCTGGGGAGGGGCCCGTGAGGAGATAGCAGGAGCCCAGGCTTGGCACGGGGCATCTGATCTTTATAGACCAGAAACTCTCTGAGGACGGGCGCCAGGTATATTGTGTTCACAGCTAGATCCTCAATGCCTAGCATGTTATAGGAGCTCGACGACTATTTGTTGAGTGAATTAAGAGATTAGAGAAGGACAAGGAAACTTCTGGGCCAGCAAGATGGACAGGAAGAACAGCAAATATTCTCACAGAAGAAATGTGATCTAGGGTTGCTCCAAATTTCCATCAAAAGCCCCCTCTCAAAAGGAGGGTGGAGAGTTGTTTATCCCCAAAGCACACTTAGCAATATGCAACTGAGAGTCTGGCTTCTGACATATACTTGCCACATGTTTGCCCTGAAGCCCTCCCATTGGACACCTCTTGTTCTAGTGCTTCAATGGCCTCCATGAGACAGAGGCCTTTCACAACTTTTTATAACTTTTAGTGTGTTTGGATCCTTTAAAGTCTGTGCCTGAGGGGTTATAGCCCTGAGAGCCAGAGTTGCCTTCCGTCCTTCCTCACTCTTCTTTCCTATGGGGATCTTGGGATTGTCTCTGCTTTCCAGAGGAGGTGTCGACCTCCTACCTCAGAGGCCTGGCCCTTGCCCCAGGCAGCAACAGGAGAGATGTCACAGCCCAGTGAGTCCAACGAGAGTGCCAGGGATGCCCAAGGACAGTGGAATAGGTTGTCAGGGGATGCAGGATGTGGAAATTAGACAGCATGGGAAGGAACTTCTTAACAAGCTGTGCACTACTACAGTAAACTAACAACAGTGTGAAGTCTGCTCGGAGCCACTGTAGAATGAGACCAGTTCTCATCTGCACAGACGATACCAGCACCCTTCTCTGAAGGTAGGGGGCGAAAGGGTGATCTTGTCAGTCTTCTAATATGCCATAATTCCAAAGCCCCATGTTTATACAGCTCCTTTTAGAACGTCATTGTGGCCCAGTTTCAAATAAGCCATTCGACATTCTTCCTGGAGACTTGTTATAGTCAAGGAATCTAGGCCACGGCAGGTAGGACCATTTAACCAAAGTTAAACTGAAAGCTGGTCTTTGTCAGTGTTTTGCTACTCTTTGAGGAGGCTCCAAAATTAGTGCTGTCCTGGTTTCAGGCTTATAATTAGCCTCCAGAAAAGTGATGGCAGATCATCTTGCTACAGTGAGGACAATCTTTCATTCGCAGGAAACTGACGCAAAGCCCCAGTTGCAGCGGTCTCCGGCTCTGGTTTTCTCCTGCTACTGGGTCTCTGGGGCTGCGAGAAGAGCCGACCCTGGTGAGCAGACACCTGGAGCTCCTGCCCTTGCTCCTCTCTAAAGAACAGAGTCTCTGCAGGGGGTGGGGAGAGGCCTCATGTGGCCAAAGCCCTCAGGTTCAGCTCATGAAACCTCAGCTTGCCTCCCTGCACTATGATGCAGCTCAGAATTCACACCGTGGGTAGTTACTGACTACAAGTGTCTTAAAGAACCTTGCGTAGATGGGTCAATTTAGGAGCTTCTGCTGATTTCTCCTTCTGTCTTGGGTGCTGTCTCTCATTTCATAGAATTGAAGGCCATCCAACTGACCCTGAATTTTCTGGGGTGACCCTTGGATTGCTCACATCCTGAATCCTAGACCTTTGAGAATCTAATCTGTGGCATAATTACCCTGGGTTTTCTTAAAGCTTTGGGTTTGATTTAGTCTAAAAAGAAAAGCCAAAATACAGATGCCTCAGGAGCATTGTGCCAGTCAGGACTGACTAGGTCTCGCTGCGACAACAAATAGCTCTAACAAATGTTCATTCATTGCTCTTACTATGTGTCTGCTGCAAATGGGCAGAGAGCTCTGCTCACTGAGGTCACACAGGGACCCGGGCTGTCAGAGCAGATTTTACCTTGCCTATTGTCAGTTGCTAAAGGGGGAAAAAGAGATTTCTGAGGGTTCACATTTGCAATTAAATGCTCACTCATGAGATAAGTAATTTCTACTTACCATTTAGCTGCTGGAACTGACCACATGGCCCCTCCCATCCAAACGCATTCAGACATACACTCCTGTCCCGCGTCTGCACAGGGAACAAGTCTTGGGGGAGCAGCACTCATGTTTTCTGAGGGCATTTGTGGGCACATCCAACCAAAAAGAGACTATGAGGAAGCCGATAGCTGGACGCATCCCCAGGAAGAGCAGCAATGGAGGAAGAAAGTCTCCAGGAAATGCATGTGGAACCAGTTCCCTCGTTTGTGAGGGGAAAATCTTTTTCCAAACAACAAAAGCTGAGAAAGGTCAACACCAAAAGACCCTAAATGAAGAAAAGTTAAAAGGATTTGCTCCAGACAGAAGGACACTGGTCTCAGATGGAAGGTTTGAGCTGGCAGAGATGGGGTAACTGTGGGGCCCTGCGTGGGAATGGGGTGTCTGGACATCAAGGCCCTGCCTGCCTCTCGTTCATGGATGTTTACCCCCGCTGTCGCCTGTGGAGGGCCAGAGCTGGATTCGTTGAGGACACTGGCTATTTCCTTCTGGATCTATACTCTCTCCCTGACTTGGCCTGTCCGCCTTGTGTCATAGCCCACACACTCGGATGACAGTGAAGTCCCCTCGGGCTCTTCCTCCAGTTCTGCCCCGCTGAAGCCCCCCTACTGCCAGGACCGAAGTCTCAGCTTCCAGTAGATGCCACTCCTGTCCTGCCAAACCTGACTCAAAGTCTCTCCGAATCACCCACCCTTCTCTGTTTCTCAGCCTTCTTTCATGTTGCTCACTCTTCCTGAGCCAGGGCAACAGTCTTGTCCTATCACCTCTGGCACTTCACCTTCTTCATTCATTTACCAGACACAGGGGAAGTGAGAAGTGGTAAGAAAACCAAGCCAGGTGAGGGGGCAGTGAGAATGGCAGCTTGGAGGAGTGGGGGAGTCTGAAAGACCCCGTGAAGACTGGAATGAGAGCGTTCTGCAGAGGGGACTGCAAATGCTAAGGCTCTGTGGACGCCCTGCGTGGCAGGTCTGGGGAGCGGGAGGTCAGTGTGAGGAGAGCAGGGGGAGCTGGAGGGAGCGTGGGGGCTGTGCCCAGGTCTGCGGCCTTCAGCTAGTGGAAAGGAGTTGGGGTTTTAGCATACATACTGGAGGGTTTCAGCAGGTAATTCACGAAAATTTGTCTCTGGCACGGAATTCAGGAAGAGCAGTGTACCTGGCCTTGAAGAAGAACTGGAAGACATGAATTTTGAATGTGCGGTGTGACTAGAAGAATGGAGCAACCACACACACATGCTCGGATGTGTGCACGTGGCCATGCACACGTCCACACGGCTCCGCA
This sequence comes from Tonatia bakeri, assembly GCA_004024845.1. NCBI lineage: Eukaryota > Metazoa > Chordata > Mammalia > Chiroptera > Phyllostomidae > Tonatia > Tonatia bakeri. Next base: position 110,106 of record PVIA01000980.1, read on the forward strand.
GTGTTTACAGAATAACCCAGGCACAAGTTTATATTCCCGTGTTCACACTCAGTATGCAAGTATAAAGTATCTTATTTGTCAGTTTCTAAACTCAACCCTTTCTTATGCGTTACCACAAATAATCATTTGCAGGGAATTCTTCACCGGAACAGTGAGATGAGAAGAGTCCTGGGCCAGGAAAGGGCTTTGTCACCATGCCAACCCAAGTGGCCTGGGGCCTCCCGGGAAGACCCCTCTCCTTGTTCAGGGGCAGCCTGGAGCAAACAACCATCCAAGGTCTGAATCCAGAGTGAGGGCCTCTGGGACTTTGTGTGATGAGGCCACTCACTTTTCTTCCAGCTCCTTCGGCCTCCTGGCACATGGTCTCTGCCACATTTTCCCATTCCGAAGGAGGGGACATTGTCACAAAGACCCCATACCTGCTCATTCCCCATCTGCACCCCAGGAGGGGTGGGTGCCAGCACTTAGCAGGGGACCACCAAGAGTCCAGACAAGAGGCAGACCGTTTGGTTCAGGCGGGCCAGCAGGAGTCCCTCCACGGGAAGTCTGACTGTCTGTCAGTGCTCTCGCTGCCAGCTTGGCAAGGACGCAGGGCCGAGTGGAAACTTCCAGGGGGCCTGGGAGCTGCTCTCGGGGCCTGCTCTCTTCATGTCCTTTCGTAATACTCAGCCCAAATTAAAAGAACCCACGGACAACAGCTTTGAAAGTACTAGAAAGATTAGACCCTCACTGGGTCTAACATTTTTTCCTTTTAGGAAAGAAAGTAAATGATCAGTTGAAATGCAGTCAGAAAGTGCTGTCCCAGGGAGCTCAGAGGGGCTGATGTGGCACGGGGAACAAACACTACAATTTTTAAGGGCTGACAGGCCTCGGGAGCTGTAGTTAGAATGTCCTTGAGCTCTTGTTAGGATGAGCTCTTGTCTAAGCTGTTTTGGCCCATCAGAGTGTCAGGACCCCCGCACCCCACCCAGCGTCATCAGAGGCCTGACCCCAACATGTTAGAGACTGCATGGCATTTGACGTGGCCTCCAGTCCCGGCTGGGCAAGCTTCTCAGCCCCTGGTGTGCTGTGACACCGGCCGGCTGAGGGCACCAGTGGACAGCCAGTCACGTCTCCACGGGTGTTTTCTCAGCAGAGAGATATTTTTAGCTAGGAAAAAATGTCCCCTTTGCAGGGCAGTAAGGCTTTTCTGGAAGCTTATCTGTTCCCTGCAGGTACTTTCCTGGCAGCCAGGTCTCACCTGCCTGCTCCTCACATTTGGTTTCTGGGAGCAGCAGCCCCAGGACTTCGCCCCCAGCAGACAGACCCTGCAGGCTCAGCGCTGGCATCTGGTCATGCCACCTGCTAGCCCTGGCCCTGGAGGGGCTGGTTTCGAGCCCTGCTGCAGATGATTCTGGTGGCTTCACTGTCCCTGCTTGGATTCTAAGGTCTTCCATAACCTGTTTTGAATTCCTTCTCTAAATCATAGTGCGAGGACTCTGTTTTCCCCATTGGATGCTGGATTGTACACCTAGAGGTTTCTGCCCATTCCGTTGCCCGGTGAAGACCTGGATTGGGCCGAGTAGTCTAACTGAAAAGACAAATGGTGAGAAACAGACTCAGAGACAAGGCAGGAATAGTGTCCAGGGGAGGCTGGACAGAGCCCTGGGGATGCCAGAGCGCGGAGGGGAAGAGGCTGAGCAAAGTTGTGACCTCAGGTGGAAGTCCTGCCGACGTCCTGCTGGAGCGTGAGTGCCCCTCCGAGCCATCTGGATGGAGCCCGGGAGTGGGATGGTCACCGTGCTGGAACAACAGTCACCAGCACACAAGGCGGGGAGGCCAGGTGAGCTGCCAGGCATCCTGAGCAGCTCTGGTGGCCTAGGAGCAGGAGAGCGGAGGGGGGGGGCGCTTGAAAGCACACCACAGGGTGGGGCAGAGACAAGGAGGGAGAAGGAGCCTGGGGGCTGTGTCTGCGGGGAGAGGACAGAGAAGGTGTGGGGTCGTGGTGGGGTCGTGGGGAAATCTCTGTGGATTGACGGAGAAATAATTCCACCATCAGGCGGCAAGGAGACCCCTTCAGAGCAGGACATCGTCTCCAGGGTGCACCCAGCCCAGGGTAGAGCACAGAGGAGGGCTCCGAAAACCCTCATTGCACCAGGTTCTTTTTTCCTCTCACTGAACCCCCTTCTTGACTACAGGACCCCCTTTCCTCATATGGGACCCTTTCCCTCCAACGGGACCCCTTGTCTCCCTCCCACATAACCTCCTTCCCTCCCATGGGGCCTTGTCCCCTCCCAGGGGGTCCCCTTTTCTTCCAGGGTGCCTCCTTTTCTCTCATGGGACCCCTTCAGCAGGTCGGATGCTATGTAACCTCTCAGTTACACGGGGATCATTTCCTGTTCGCTTGTTTGACCACATAACCTTGACAGTTTGTGTTCCTACAAACAAAGGAACACATGTTGGGCAATGCTGCCCGAAAAGCATTGGAGGTTCTGCAGATAAATAAAGGGTTTCTAGATCCAAGATTAATATAAAAGCAATTGCATTTTAATATAACAGCAACAAAAAGAGGATGGCACAGAAATATGAAAAACTTAGGGAAAAAATGGCTAAATAGTTACAAGACTCCAAACTGGATTTGTTTTGTGGGACTGTGGCATCTGGTTCTAGAACATATGCAGAGCCCACATGGAGGCAGGACCGTGGTTCCCTGTGGGGGAGAGGGAGGGTGTGTGGTTCCCTGTGGGGGAGAGGGAGGGGGCCAGGAAGGAAGATGGCCCGGGAGGGCTGCACCAGCCAGCTAAGGGAAGGCGGTGGTCTCTCTCTTTATCCAGTGGCGGTGACTCCACTGTTTTACTTTCTGAACTATCGGTGATATATTTCACATTTTAAAAAAAAGTAAAAATGGAAGCAGCATGGTAGAGGCTCTCCTGGACAGGAGCTGAAGTGGAGAGGGTGATGGGTACAGGGCCTTCTGTGTGGTCCAGGCAAGAGGTAAAGAGGGCGTGGACCTGGGACCTGGCTGAGAAAATGGACAGGCAGGGACAGCGTCATAAAACCCCAGGTAGGATGCCCAAGGCGTTGGCAACTGATGGCTGCACTGAATGAGGCCAAGAGCATTTTCTAGAACATCTAGTGATTCCAGATTTCTGGGTAGGAGACATGGTTCATGGTGGTTGGGGAAGCAGGGGAATGGGTTGGAACAGATGATATGTCCTATTTAGGGTAAGTTGAATTTGCGGTACTTGTGGGAACGCCTGAGTGGTTTGGGAGTGGTCCATCAGACACAAGGATCGTGACCCAGCTCTCTTTAAAAACTGTTAATGACAGTTCCAAGTAGTGACTTTCTCTTTCTGCTTGACAGGAACTTGAACTCCCTGACGAGCTGTCATTTTGCAGTCTGAGTTGCTGGAAGGCCCATTTCTTGTGGTTCATCTTTCTTTACCAAAAAACAGACTTTAATAATTTTCCAGGCTCCAGTTACAATGTGCACGCACTCAGCCTAGTACTGAAGCAGCTCATTTCCCATGTAAACTTCACTGGAAATCTAATTCCTTCTCTATAAAATGGCAATGCAAGACTTCGGTTCCTCATGCTGAGTGAAGGAGACAGCACTGGAAGCCGCAAGTGGTCAGAGGCAGAGAGCAGGAAGGGAATGCTGAGCCCTATTCCTGGCCAGCTGTAGGGCCATGCATGGCAGGCGGCAGGCTCCTCCTGCAGCTCGGGCACGCATCCGGGGCTCTCAGGGCCTGATGGTGAAAATGATGCACTGGGGAAGCAGTCACAGGGTCTTCGACAGAGAGGTGCCCTGCCATCACCTTCCTGCCCAGAGCCTCGCATGTGTAGAAACAGAGCCCGGGGGTGGGGAGTGACTTGCTGAGAAGGCAGAGCTAGAGGCGGTCAGTGCTGGCCCCATGGTGGCAGACTCAGGACAAAACCCCAGGCAGCCGGATGCCCTGTGCAGTGCTCTTTCCACTGTCCCGTGCTCAGGGGGTCACCTCTCACCACTCAGTCAGAATTCCTCCTCCAGGAAGCTGTCTGCAGCTCATCTAGGCACCCAGGGACTCTCTTCTCTTTGGCACTTTGCTCATACTTACCTTTAAGTACTGATATGTTAAGGCTTACATGTCTGTCCCTTCCCCTGACTCGATCTCAGAATACTCTCGGTAGCACTGAGCTCAATATAGAAATAAATTAATTAATAAGTATTAGTTCAATGGTGAATGAATGAATGAATGAATGAACGAACGAACGAACGAACGAACGAACGGCTGCCATCAGGGCTGAGTAGTTTGCCCTTTGGAATGTAGAGATGCAACCTGGGAACCGCGCGTTGAGGAGAGGGGGTCAAATCACCTGGTCCTTCCCCTCCCCACTCCTTCCCCTCAGTCCCTACATGCACACCTCTCGCCGCTCTCTGGAACCTATTCAGGAAGGCGCTTTAGTGGGGGCAGGGGGCTCTCCTGTGTCCAGTGCGGCGTCTCCCCACTCTCCACTCTCCTTTACCCAGTTCATGTGTTCTTACTGACCCCTCACACCCCACCAGACCTCCCCCACCTCCTGCCTCCCGGCCAGTCTCACCACTGAGAGGGAGCCCACCCACCCCGTTCTGGGAGCAGCCCCGGCAATGCCGAGCACGGAAGGTCCCAACCGGAAACGCACGCGGAGAAGCACCACTCTGTGAGGGGCTCATCTCGCCCGCGAGAGCAGGGGTATTACGGAGAAGACCCGGTCCTGAGAGAGGCCAGCACCTGATCTTCACCCCTTTACTCTGCAGCTTCTTTCTGTTGAGGCAGAGTTAGATTATTGTTAATCAGGCCTTTTATTAGTCACGTGCCGAGTGACAACCAGTCCCAGGTATTGTCAAAATAGCCCCAGAGAAGTAACCCATAAGCTGAGACATATAACTAAGCTCCTTAATTCTGTGGCATGCCTTGGCAGGCCCCAGTGGAACTACCTTCTGTTGGGGTCTTTCCAGTACCCCCTTTTCAGGAACTGCCCCACCCTGACTCCATCTGTCCATCATCCATCCATGAGATGGCCGTGTTTTTAACGATGGCGGCAGGTTTTCCGCTGGAGTCAGTGAGCCCAGGGTGAGCAGCCTGCGACGTCCCCACCAGCCCCTCACCCAGGCATTTAGAGCTGGGCTGACAGAAAACCCAGGTCTCTCAGTGTGGGTAGCTAAACTGTGATGCGATGTCCTCGGCCACTTCCACACACAGCTGCGGGGTCTGAGAAGCAGAGAGAGCAGGCCTCCCACTCCAGGACACGATCTCTAATTTAGTTGTTACATTTCTGGAGCCTCCTGTCTTTCATGACACATCAACATTGTAAAAGAGTGCAATCTCTCAGTTTACGGAACTGTAAGTCCTTGCCTTTTCAGTGGAATGCCACTTGTTTTGTGTTTGTTCAATGTTTCCTCGTGACTATTTGGTGCTGCTTACATGACTGTGTGTCCTTCTCTAAGTCTCGCATCTGAGTCCGTGGTGCCCACCTGTCCCCAGGGCGGTGGGGGGACGGGCTATTTTTGTTCCCTTGGACACAGCGTGTTACCGACGATGCCCATTGTAGAATGGCTAGTTTCTAACATGATGTCTTTGTGAAGGCTCACAGATTTGTGGTGTAATTAGTAGTTTTCCAAATCACTCTCACACACACACACCACTGCAGACATTATTTCCTTTAAGTGTCTCTTTGCAACGCCACACACACATGTAAGCTGCGAGGCCTTTGGATACTGCGCGGTCAGGGCTGACTTGCAGAGGACAGTCCCTGCCAATGAGTGTCACCAAAAAGCTGTTCAGTAAAGGACATGAAATTGCTCACAGACTCTCAGCAACTTTCCAAGCAATGGCTTGTAAGTCGAGTCACGGCCTAAGACTGTCTTCTAAGAGCAGGCAGCTTTCAGCTTCAGAATCATGTCCAGGCTGCAACCAAGAAGCTGCCGTGAATGTGGCTAGGTCCTGAATCACACGGCACCTGCCATACTCACACCACCAAAACCACGGCCCAGGGCCTCCTGCCTCTGCACATCCGTGAGCCTGGTGGCTGTACCCTGGGGGGCAGGCACGGGGGTGGGGGAGGCTCATACTGATGCAGAAAGCCCACTGTCTTGCTTGCCCATGGGCAGAAGCATAGTTTCTGCCTCATTCTCTCCACATAGTCTGTCCAAACTGAAGCCACATTCACAGCCTTAGCTGCAAGGAGCCCAGGAACCTCTGCCTGTCGCATGCCAGCCTCCGCTGATGGAAAGGGGGTCGGGGGTTGGGGGGGGTGAGTGCCGATCCATTGCATCTACCTGCCTGACATGGCTTCCTAAGCTGATTAAGCAGCAACCCTCCTAAGAATTCAGATAATGTCCCAGTCCCACACTCTCCTCTCCTTGAACAAATCCAAGAAGCCTTCACTTTGGAGGAAAGGTCCAAAAACCAGAGGAGAGCTGGCTTTGAGATCATCTGTATGCTGAGACCTGAGGCAGCTTCATCACACGTGCAGCTTCTGATTCCTGCTTCTGGGAGGGTGAAGCTAATAGGAAAAGCAGTCACCGGGGTTAGTAGATAAAAGCACCCCTTAAGGTTATGATGCCACTCAGTAGACTTGCAGGTGAAGATTTAAGTTACAATGTAAATCAGAGCGAGGGCCCAGAGGGTCAGAGGCTGGATTTGGGCTGGATCAAGGCTGCAGAGGCACTTTGGGGGCTCTGGTGTAGTCTGCTCCAGCACAAGGGGTGGGGGAGCCGATGGGCCGGGCAGGAGTGGGCACCGACGCCATTGCTGGCAGGTTGTTCAGGGGCCAGTCACTCCCTTTTTGAAATTCTTCAGACCAGCTTCTGTTCTCCCTGCTCCCTAATCATCTCTCTTCCACCCTTCTTTCACCTGCCCAGACAGTCCCTGTGTCAGGGAGAAAAGGATTCACCCTAGCCAGTAGCTGTCCACTGTCCACATGTTCATTGAGGCACAGCCCTTGAGACTCACCGTTTTAACAGGCAAGTTTCCATAGTGAACGATACTTTTCCTGCCAACATGAAAGGAAGCAGCACAGCTGTGCTTCAGCCAGCTCTTGCTGGCCTTCCTTCACGAGCTGCTGTCCCACAGATGTGCTTCCTGTCTTCCTTTCCGGAGTGTGAGCAGGCCTCGGCCTCGTGAGCCCAGCGTGCTCAAGAGTGCTGGGTGGAGTGGAGCGCCTGCAGTCGAGCAGTCTTCCTACCCCGCCCCGGCCATCCCACGCTCAGGACACCAACAGACGGGCTCAGCGGGCCGGATGGGGTGAGCCCTCCCGCTGCACACTGCAGTGGCTTGAGGTGGGTGTGGGTTACCCTGAGTAAGGAGGAAAGGGGGGCAGGTGAGGAGCACTGCGCTGTAGCTGGGGAAACGAGAGGAGACAGTTTCCGTAGGGGAGGTTGTAACTCAGCTTTGGGGGGGAAGACTGAGTCTGAGGTAACGAAGAGATGTCATAAAGAAGTGCCCGGGAAGCAATCACACGTCTGGTGCTCGGGACAGGTCTGAATTAGAGACAGCAGTTGGGAGTCACCAGCATTCAGGTTCTGGCTTTTAAAAATGAAGTGGATTATAATGTTACCATGGCAACAGCAGGTAGGGCTCCATTTTGGGGGTTTGTGGGTGGGTCAGGCAAGTCTGTGACTTCCATTTGATGGTGAGATTTTTAGAGATGGGGAAGGGAGGGAGAAAGGGAGAGAAACATCCCTCAGTTGCCTCTTATCTTGTATGCACTCCAATCACAGACCAAACCTACCACCCAGGCATATGCCCTGACTGGGAATCGAACTGGCAGCCTTCCACTTTGCAGGATGATGCCCAACCAACGCAACCACACCAGTCAGGGGCAGGGAAGCTCCTCCTAGTCTTGGCTTTGCCCTTGAATCAAGTCATTTAACTTCACAACCTGCAGATGTGTGTGAAACTGGGTCTTACACTGCACATACGAGGGATCGTTGTTACCACTGTTGACTTGGAACTTAGTGTGGCTCTGTACAACACCAAAGCTACTGGGAGTGGGTGACAAATACTAAATGTAAAAAACAACGTGGTGAGACAAAATGCTTATGAAGGGACATCACTTAATGTACCCGCTGCTGTCCTTTCTGCTGCGGTGACAGGGCCTTGCTTGGGAACACTCAGTCACAGGCACTGACACCGGAGTCTGCGGCAGACGCAGTGTGCCCAGTCCCCAGCTGGGGGAGCGCTTTTGTGGTACGCGTCTCCATGGTGAGGAAGAGAAAAGGAAATGAGCACTTAGGAGGAACTGAAGATACACAAACTTCTCAAAGCTGGTAAATCAAGATGCCTCTTTCTGAGAGAATTTTTATTCCATTTAATTTGCTTTACTTTCAAGTGAATAAAGTCAGGAGAGGGTCTTTGGGGCACAGAAAAGCAAAGAGACAAAGGAGAGAGATAAAAGGGATGTCTTTCTTAGAAAAGACAAGTTCTGTCAGAAAAATAAAATGGCAAGGAATGACCAAGAGAGAAGAGGTGTTTGTAATCCTTGCCGGGGAAGGACGTGCGTCCCTGCCTACTTCCCGGGTTCCCTGTCACGGGACTTCTCTTGCTCCGCCTCTGTCCCCCGCCCCACAGCCTATGCTAAGCTGATTGTAAGACTGTTTAGCAAGTGACAACAGTCTAATTGCACAAGCCCCTTATCTTTGACTAAAAGCCCATAAGTGTAAAAAAAAAAGTTCATTTCTCCCTTTGCTGACGTGCTTCGTGCTGTGCTGGGCCCTTTGCATGTGTGTGTCTGGGGTCCTGGCTCCAGCCCACGCCGGGCCTCCCTGGTGGGAGGGCTGCAGGCTTGCCTGCTGGAGGAGGAGCACCCTGCAAGGGGTCCATCCACACTCTGGGGCAAGTGCTTCTTGGAGGCAAGTGAGCTGCTGCTCAAGTTTGGTGTCAGGCTAGTGAGCCTCTGGGAGGCCTTCCCTGACTTAGGCGGTCACTGGCACCCGAAGACATAACACCCTGGACTCCCTATCGAAGCTTGGATGGCACTGGGTTCAGCCGTCCTCCATCAACCTGTGAGCTCCACAAGGCCGAGGGCCGCCCTTACCACCTCGGTGCCCTCGGTGTAGAGCACAACGCTAGCTACTGCAGGTACATCAGCTGGGTAAGTGAGCGAATGGCTGGGGCTGGGGCAGAGGGAGAGCATGCTAAGAAGTACTGAGGCCCATCACCTGTCGTCTTTCTGCCCACCCTGAACTTCACCCCAACAGAAGAGAGCACAGTGCAAGAGCCAAAGTACAGGAGGAGAGGTGCTCTCCCATGGGCTGGAGGACGGCTTCCACAGGCTCCGTGGGGGTCAGCAACTCCAGCAGCCATGGCGGTGGCACCTGTCTCCTCCACACTGGGTCTTTGGGTTTCCTCCATGGCTTCCCCCTTGAGGGTCTGCAAGGCTTCAGGGCAAGCATCAATGGTCTCCTTTTCTCACCCCACCAAGGTAGGCCAAAGCAGAAGGGAGGGAATGGCCAACATAAGCCCCAGCTGGGGACTGTTCATAAGGACACGGGTCCCAGCCAGAGCGTGACTAGAACCAACTGGAAAAAAACTGGGTGGAGAAGGAAGGCCCACCTAGACCATGCCTTGGAAACGCCAAAGGTCACTGTTCTGGAGGGCTTAGATTAAGGTCTAGTTGGCCTGGCTGGAAGAAACCCAGATCCCACATAACTACCTCTGACACATATCTACACCCAACTACCTCACGAGGCAGATTCCCTTTACTGCCCTCGCTTTGTGGATGAGGAAGCAGAGGCTGAGAGCTTGGGTGGCTTGCTCTTGGTCACAAGGCCAGTGCCTGACTCAGAGCCCCTGCTGTCCCCCATTGGGCTGCCTCTCCCAGTGATGCTGGGGCACCTTCCTGGGCTCCACTTGACCATGACTCGGTGTGAGGGAGACATAAAGAGAGTAGAAGAGCCCACCCAGGAGGAAAAGGAGCACCAGTCCTGCTGAGGGGTGGAGTGAGTGCTGACGAAGCTGACACGGCTGGGTGGCCCGGCACGTGTGCTCTGAGGGAAGTCTTGCTCAGAGGAGAAAATTCTGCAGCCAGGAAGGCAAGACAGGGCGTCCTCCTCACGTGCCAAGGGAGGTTTGTGCCTAGCTCCTCCTGCGCACGGAGGCAGAGAGTGAAGGAATGATTCGAGTAGTAAACACATGGCTTCAGTTATTACAAACAGAAGCAGTAGAATAGACACCTGAGTGAGTTATTGGGGGAAAGAGGCAAAAACCCAATTTAGGAGATTATGCCAAATGGAATAAATCTAAAGTGATTGGATGCCTGAGCGTAAACCATCATAAAAGAAACCATAACACATCTTGGTTTAAAAAATGTATGTTAGAGAAACACAGGCTAACTTACTGGCTGGGGAAGTAGAATTATTTTTTCAGAGATGGCTTAGTCTAGGGCTGTGTCTTCAGTGTCATGCATGTAATAAATATTTACTGAGAGTCCTTAGATTTTCCATGGCCTTGGTTCTCCCGAGCCAGGGGTGTGCTGCGTGTGTGACTTCGATCCAGGCACCCCTTGGCTGGTTGACACCCAGTTTCATCTCCATATTGTTTTACCTGAAAACACAAATAAGGTCAGCAGGGTTTAGCAGGATGGGTGGACAAGGTGTCTCTCGTGGGAAGATGTGAATTTGGGGAGCATGACCCCAGTCTTTTAAGGACAATGTCACAGAGGTCTCTCAGGGTCCTGGCAGAACCCTGGGGTACACGGGGGAGAGCTGGAGTCACTGCGAGAGCTCCCCAAACACCAGGATTCATGTGGTGAGTGTCCAAGAGAAACCACTGTGCAGATCTGCTTATAAAGCCCACGGCGTTCCACTTCAGAGGGGATGCTCTGAGTTGACAAAGATTTTGTAATGCACAGTTTTTTCCTGTCATCAGTCCACAGCTTCCAAAACAGCCTCATCATAGCTGTGAACCAAACACTCAGAGGCAGGGGCTAGCATGGCTGCTTCCGAGGGAGAGGAGAACAGCCCCTCTCTGGAGTGCTAGGAGCACTCGCCGAGAGCCTTGCGCACCGTGTCTCTGTGTGAGCTTGTTACCTTAGTCTGACAGATGAGGGTACTGAGGCTCAGAGGGGTGACTTGTCAGAGGCGACAGCCAAGGATTAGCTCAGCTGGGACATGCGTGTCCCACCAGTGCACTCTCTGGCCTCTCCGGTGCAGGGAGCCCTCAAAGCGGGGCACGTGGCTTTGTGCTAGTTAAGGCCACAGCCGGTTCTGGAGTCGTCTTCTTTTTGGTGTTCAGCTTCCTCCCAGGGAAGGAAATGATACAGATGTTGACAGCAGTTTCTAGGGCTCACAGACTGTAAGTACAGGCACCAGCAGACACAGATTAGTACCACTGATAGAGAACGTTCGGATGTATAACAAGCCAGTAACAGAAGTTTAAAAGTGGCACAGTGTCTAAATGATTTCATACAGGAAGCACAGATGATACAACATATATTTGTCTCCTAAAAAACCCCACTGGTCCCAAGGTAGAAAACTCACGTGGCCTGTGGCCCTAGGGGGTGGACAGCGTAACATCCACACAAAAAGAGCCGCTGTGATCAGGTACTCCTGTAGCCCCGGTCCCGCCGAGAGGCTGTGGCAGACAGCGGGCAGGCCAGACAGTGGTGTGCTCACTGGCCACACCGCCCCCTGCCACCCAGGTAGCCCGGCACGAAGAAGGGCTCCGATATGGCTGTGAGATGGTCAGATCGGAAACAAGACCACCGTTGATGCCCTGCCCTCTCTTTCCCGCACATCCTTATATCACTCTACTCAGGGCTGTTCTCACAGCATTCAGTCTTTCATCCACCCATCCATTCATTCACCAGTCCATCCAGGTGTGTGCCCGACAGGGAACCGGACCGGCGACCCTTTGGTTTGTGGGCCAACACCCAACCAACTAAGCCACACCGGCCCGGGCTATTAGGCTACTTTTTAAAGCTTTATGTATGTTTGAAATTTCTATGATAAAATTAAATTGTAATGTATTATATTGCTGTATATAATTATCATAGAATACTATTCAGCCTTAAAAAGGAAGACAATCTAGACCTGTGTAAAAACGTGGGTGAACCTGGAAGACATTATGCTAAGTGAAATAAGCCAGTCACACAAGGACAGATCCTGTATGATTCCACTTACACCAAGTGACCAGGGTAGCAACATTCATGGAGACAGAAAGCAGAATGGTGGTTGCCATGGGGTGGGGAGGGGAAAGAGGTAATTGGCATTTAATGGGGACAGAGTTTCAGTTTTGCCAGGTGAAAAGGCCCTGGAGATGGGGGTGGAGACCGTTGCACAGCAATGTGTGTGTACTAATGCCACTGGGCCATGCCCTTAAAAACGGTTAGAGTGGCAAATTTTGTATTATGTGTATTTTACCCCAATTAGAAAGAAAAAAATATTTTTAATTAAGACTTTTAACTAATCAAATTAATCTATTAATTAGGTGGAATACACTTAATTGAGGTCTTCTTGCTTGAAAGTAAACAGAAGTCCCTGCCATTGTTCAGCTCCTGGTAGAGAAGGAAGAAACACGTGTGAGCCAACGGCTCCCCTGCAGCGTTGGAGATGAGGCAGAGAGGCATCTCAGCTGTGGAGGTGGCTCCGCGGAGGGTGTGTGTGTGTGTGTGTGTGTGTGTGTGTGTGTGTGAGAGAGAGAGAGAGAGAGAGAGAGAGAGAGAGAGAGAGAGAGACACGGAGGCAAACGTGCCTCTTGTTCTGGACACCACCTGGCCCCCAAGGAGAGCACTAGCTCATTTAACAGCCTACACTCACTTGCTCTCATCTAGAAAGAAAGCCCAGTTTGTCCTAGTTTTCAGAGAGTAGCTAACTCTCCTGGGCTCTGGGGTCAGAGTGTCTGGATTAAAGTATATAGGTGACTTGTTTAATCTCTCGGAGTCAGATTCCTTTCCTGTATTGAGGTCAGTTACAGAACCTACCTCCATGGAATTGTGAAGTTAAAATCAGGAACCGTTTGCAAAGCACTGGTACCATGCTGGGCATGTTGTTAGGCATGCTGGGGCACCGCAGGACACCGGACAATGTGAACGGGAAATCGTGAAGATGTCATGTTCTTTGAAAAGAAACGGCAAAAGCAAGCTTGCGTTAATATCCGAGGTGGACCTGTTTAGGAAGCAAAGGAATCCTGCTTTCCGGGCTCCATCTCGGCCCCTCGGGGACCCAGCCCCACTTTTCTGGGTCTACGGCGCCACCTGGTGGCGTCACGCGCGTACCCAGTCGTTTATCCTGTCGCAGCCCAGACGCTCACTGTCCTCTTCCTGAAGAGAGAAATCTGCCCATGCTTTCTAAAAGAAACACAACATCTAACGTACTTGCTCCATAGTAAACCATCCCCTTCCCAGGCAGCATTATGTTCATTTCTGTCCCAATAACACTTTCACCTTGAATAAAGCTTTCTTTTCTGAGAGGTACCATATTTTCCTATGTGTAATGCATATCCACTTCGGGGCTCAAATTTACAGGAAAAACATCTTTTGTTTTAATCTTTAATTAAATTATTTATTCATTATATTTAGATATTTGTTTTTTGTATTATAAAGTAATTTTAGTATTTTTTGAACATATTATGGTACAAGAAATTTTATGTAACAAGTAGGTACGGAATTAGTGCTACCCATGTACAATGTGCATCCTTATTTTTCCCTAAAAAATTTGGGCAAATGTGCACATTATACACAGCAAAATATGGTGACTCCATTTCAACAGCACAGCTGTGCGACGCACACTCTCCTTCAAGGCAGGGAACTGCCCGTGTCTCTGCTACGGAAAGCCCGGCCCGCGACCCCGCGCAAGCAGCCTGCGGCTCCACACTCACCCCGGCTTCCTGCGGTCCGCCACGGCCAACGCAGGGCCAGCCTGCGCCGCTCGCTCTGCGGACGCCTCTCGTCCGGGCACCACTAGCAGCACCCCCACCCCTCCCCCAACCCCGCAAATGGGCTTTCCCTCTCTGGCGGGCTCCCCACAGTCGTTGCGAGCTGCCCCTAAACGCCCCCGGCCCAAGGGCACTTTCCCACTGCATCCTCTCTGTGATGGAACCATCACGAGGCGTTGCATCCACCTACGACAGACTCGGCACGCAGTATTTTCGTCTGCTGATTTGTTGTCTGTCTCTCCCAACTATAACATGAGCCTCCCTGGCAATTCACGTTGACACCAGCGGTCTTCTTTTCTGCAGCACGGGGTGCCGGAGGCGGAGAGGCACTCCATAACCATTTGTTGGACGAGTCGGCCAGTCTTACCTTTTAGAGTGGGGCTCCCCGGCTAGCTCAGCAGCCCACCCTGCCCTGGGCCGGAGCCAGGGTCAGAGAAATGGCAAAGATGTGTGTGCTGTTTTCAACAGTGATATTGCAGGAAGCATGAGATCGTTGCACGTGTGGATGGCATGTCTCCGAAGATATCAAGCTTCGCTATTAACTCACTGAGGGGATCACCCTGCACCAACATACTGGGATCTCGGCTCTGTGGGGAAGATGTATTTTTCAGGAACCCTCTCTAAGTGTATCAGTCATCGGTGTACTTTGATATGAACATTGCATAGAAAATTTTGCTATTTGGAGGACTAAAAGTACCCAAAGGAGGATGGAAAAACTGCAGAGAACAGCCTCCCTGCTGTGTTATTATTTAACTTCTTTATGCTGTTCTCATAAAGAAGTTAAAAAATAAGAAGAGGTCATTTAATTTCTGAGCACTGGCTTTTATTACCAGTGACTGCCAGCAGATGTCACCATAGCCCAAGACATGCTACACCAGTCCGGTCACAGGAACCTTCCCGCCACCTCCCTGGGTCCTCAGAAGAGCTGCTGCGGTTGCCCTGACTTATTCAGAGCCGCAGCGGAATGGTGGTGACAGGATGTTCAGCTCCCAGACCCAGGGGCTCCGTCCCAGAGGAGGCAAAGATCTCACACTTGGGTGCAAACCCCTCTGGTTAAATTTCTGCTTCAAGAAATTTAACATTTTCAAAACTTCATAATTCAATCCCAACAGGGCCAGCTCTGTCTGGGGGATTATTAACGGCCCTGGGGCTGACTCATCATATTTGCACAACCTTTCAATAAACAGCCTCCACAGCAAGTCAGGTGGGAAAGAAAACACATACTCCATCCAATCAGGACCGACTTGAAGTATTGACTTTACCACCTCTTTCCCCATCTCCCCGTTTCAAAACACACAGTGTATCACACCAGCGAAGCTGGGTACTGGCAAACTCCCATGGCACCAGGTCCCATCTAGTTTCTGCTGCACTAGTGCACGGCAGCCTTTAGTTTAAATAACTCTCCCAAGGTTTCCCTAGGCCAGAGGTATAAATAGCTGGATCCTGGGGACAGGCAGAAATGAAAGGGACATCTGCTTGGGCACAGGTGCTCCAGGTGGCTCTTCCTGATTGATCACTTCTGGGCTCCTTGGGAAGGTGCTGCCATAAACCTCAGTGGGAGCCTCTGGGCCCCCCAGGGCCCTGGAAACGAAAGGTATTCCTGCCGCAGGAGGGTGGCGAGTGGGCCCAGGGAGCCTCTCCGGCTGACGAGGCATCCCTCTGCTGCAGATTCTGTCCTGTTAGTGGGACACGGCCAGGAGAATTCTGGGGGATATTCAGAGGACCCTGTCTTATTAGCCTGCACCCCCGGGGGTGAGCCCTGCTAGCTTGGTCCTTACCCACGATGACAGAGCAGTGACTGCTTGGTGACATACAGACATGGATTTTCTGCGCTCTCTTAATTATTCCAAAATTTCACATGTTCACACAAATTAGCTGGCTAATTGTGCAACAACCTCCCTTCCCCCTCACTTCTATCTGCTTCAATGATTAACGAAATCTGTTTTGTTTATTCTGTTCTTCTTTTGGGTGTTTTTATCTCCTACCTGACAACATTGTCACCCTAAGGCTTGGGACTGAGGATAATCTCTATAGTCTACATGACACCTTCCAAATAATGATAAAAGATACAGCAGACAAGCAGGAGTTTGCATGTTGTACATAGATGGATATAAATTCCTTTCCATTCAACAAACGTTCATTGAGGGGCTGCTAAACGCCAGATATTGTGCTGCTCAAATATCAGGTGTTCCTCTCCCCCAGATGCAGCTCCTGGGGAGCGTGGACCGCTTCCCCAAGGCCCCGAGCCACAACTGCCTCACCTGTGACTATGCAGGTAACGGCCCCTCTGGGTCTCCTGGGGTTACAGGGGCTGGTGTTGCAGAGTTGGCGTCTGGCAGTGTTCAATAGTTTTTTGCTTCTCTTTTCTTTTGGATCAAACCCAAGGGAGGCAGTTTGAGGGTAAAGGATGATCCATGAACCCTCGATTTGTTAGTCAAATGGACCTGGCAGAGACACAGCCACTCTCTGGTACTTATCACTGTGTAAAAAGCAAGGCCTCTGACCCTGCTCTCTATCTTTAAAAAGTTTACTTTACCTGTACAAACATCAGGTATCAAAGAAACAAATAAGAGAAACACAAAAGTTCAGTTATTCCAGGTGGGAGTTAATTAGACTTCACATCAAATGGTGTCTGGACTGTCAGGTTTTAGGATAACGCCGTGGGGGTGGTCTTGGGCTAGGGCCTGGTTCTGACCCCAGCCGGGATGACCGTTTACCTAACTAAAACGCCTGACTTTGGACTTAACCTCTCTGTCTTGGGCCAGATTTCTCTTTATCAGAGCAGGATAAATTTCTCTTTATGGGAGTCCAGTGCTGGATGGTCTGAGAGCCACCCCTCCCCTTCCCCCTCCTCCTGAGACCCCTCGGGCACCTGTGTGTCAGGACCTGCACTGGACGTGGGGGAGCTGAGGTCAGTAAGGGATACTCGTGTCCCTAGTGTCCTCCTTTCCATTCTTGTTGTAGCAGAGGAAGCTCCCCAAATGACATCAATGTTCTGTGAATTCTAAAAACCGTTTTTGTTAGTAACTATCTTTTTGTGTTTGGTGCTATTCTAGAAAGGCAGACCCAGAGCAGAGGGCTCCCACTGGTCACGGAAGGCTTCATGGAGGAGAGGGGTCCTGGCAGATGCAGCTGGGGCTCCCCCAAATCAAAAATCACTGTTGCCAGGAGCGGCGGCAGGCACCTCCCACCCCCAGGTGGCTGGAGTTATCCTGAGCTGGATACCCACTCTCTGGTACTGAATGATCTTTTAAAAGTGTGTCGTGGATAATCCTTAGTCTTATACAGTAGGATACAGCATCACTAAATAACCTGACTTTAAATTTAAACAATAGCCTTATTCCTTTTCTTTTTCATTGTGGTAAAATACACATAACCTACAATTTATCACTTTAACTACTTTTAAGTGCACAGCTCAGTGGCATTAAACACAGTCACGAACCACCACCGCCATCCACTTCCAGAGCTCTCTCACCCCAGATGGACACTCTGTCTCTTTAGTGGAGGTCGCGGCTCATCTGAGAGACACAAACGAACTCCTTTCTCAAGTGTTGTTACATATGTCAGGTGCATGGGTTCAAGGTTATGACTGGCTTGAATGTCTTAATATACACCTGATTTGTTTGTATCTCTCAGATCAGCAGTGACCTCCGCTGGGTTAAGCACTGACTCCCCAGCCCCTGGCCCCAGCAGCTGCTTTCTGTCACTGTAAACCTGGCTGCTCCAGGTGCCTCCTGTGGGTGGAATCACACAATACTGGTGTGACAACAGCCTTATTCTTTCTGCTCTTGGGGGAAGGAGGGCACAGGGTCACCCTAGACAAACCCAGTCATGGGGCACCTGTGGGGCACCCAGCTAGTCTACCACTGTGCTGCATAAGAACTTGTTGAAATGAATACTTGTTGCTGATAATGAGGAAACCACAGTCAGCTGCCATCCAGTGAGACTTGCTGCCACGTGCAGACCCTGGGCTCTGCCCTTCGTTTGCACAATCTCCGTGTCCGTGTCCGCCTCATGAGGCTGGTGCCAGTTGTACAAAGATGACTTGATGTCTGGCAAAGCTGGGTGCCTTGCCCAAGATATGCAGGTAGGGTTTGGCAATTTGAGATACACACCTAGATTTATTTGCCTTTATCCTAGTGACGTGCATGCCCAGGAGAGTCTGGGAAACTGTGGGCTAGACAATGTGCATTCAAACCTCTCTCTCTACATTGTTGTTTGTGTTATTATTATTATTTTTTTTTTAGCAGTTCACTTGTGTGAGATTTGGGCCTGTGTTAACCTTCGAGATTGTTAACTGGTAGAAACATTTAAACACCTCGACTGAATGCTGCCTGGGCCTAGGTGGCCTCCCCTCCGTTCAGTAGCACTGTCTCCATGGGCACCCAGGTGTCACATGGTTTCAGCCCAGTGCTGGAGTCCTTGACCCACTGGGTGAACTTGGGGCGAGGAGCCGAGACCCCGCACATTCCTGGGCCGCTCCTCTATTTCCCGAGTTCAGCCCCTGGAAACGCCCATGTCGGCTCCCTCGCTGCTTTCTCTCGTAGTCCCGGGCCACAGCAGTATTTGTCCAAATTAGAGTCCGTTTACTTTGCAAACCTCACTGGTGCTTTCCTGCACATTGAGCAGCTGCTCCCTGGCGTCGCCACCGGAGCCCTGTTTGCGTGGCAGGTTGTCAGCAAACAGACCGCCCCAACCAGCCTCGAAGGGGCGCTTCCCAGTGGGACCAGCAGAAAGCATGCGGAAGACTCCTGGCTTCTCCTCAACAGACAGCTCCCTCGGCTCATTATTTCAAAAGAAATACAGCATTTATACAGAAGTGTCCAAAGACATCTATGTGGAGTGTAAGTAGCAGTGACATACCCACCACAAGGTAGCCAGCCCCTGGGCCTCTGGCCCAGCAGACCTCCTCTCTTTCTTGGTAGGAAGGAGTTCAGTATAAAGCTATTAAAGCAGTGTCTGCAGCAATACTACCTAGAGTTAGATTCTGGTCCCCCTGGAAAGCGACTTAATCTCTCCGTAGCTCTGTTTTCTCACCTGTAAAATGGGGCTAAGATTGCCGTTGGGAAGATTACACAAGCTAATAAATAATATAAGGGACTTAGAACAGGGTCTAGTACCCAACAAATTTTCAGTAAATATTAGCATCTCCTTGTCTTTCTGTTGGCTAAGAGAGCACTGAGTTGTGAGGGGCTGGCGCGGGTGTTGGTGGTATGTTGCTTCCGGCATTGGGGAACCTTCCAGAGAGAAACCGGGCAGTGTGGAATTCTCACCAGAACCTCTGTTTCCCAGACATAGCAGAATTGGGCTGGAGCAGTTCTTACCAACGACGATACCCGATGCCCAGAAAGCTGGGTCTTGGCTCATTTCTATTGCATTTCACCCTGTTGACACCCAGCACCACCTGCCTCTGTCCCGCCACATCTAAGGGGCACTTCTGACTCCTCTTCTGAACAGACTTGTTGTGGGAATAAAATATTTTCTGTCCCAGGAAGGATAATGTTTGTCTGTATTTTTCCGCTATTTTTGCATTTGTGTAGCTCTTTGGGGTTCACAGAGGGTTCCCTCGTACATTATTTTTTTCCCCTCTTGAAAGTACCAGATAGATATTTCATGCTAAACTGAATCTCTTTGGGGCCTCCCTGTGGTCTTGCCATCCAAACAGCAGGCACTGTCTTCTGCAGTCACGTTGCCTCGGTCCGCAGCAGAGTGCTGTGGGATTTGAGGATCAGGCCACAGGGAGGATGAGCTCCCAGGCCTGCAAGGCTCGAGCTGCTCCCACCAGTGCCTGCTCAGAGCCAGCCGCCTGCTCTGCCCTGGCCGTGCAGGCCCTCCTTGAGCTGCAGCACCTACCACGAGGCAGGCCCTGCAAAGTCCTGACTTGCAGGGAGGGCCACACAAGGGAGGGACCTTTGGAAAATCCCATGTGATTCTTCTCTGGAAAGGTGCTGAAGGCAAGAGATCTGTCAGTGAACACAGAGCCGTCACACTCCAGTTCCCCAGCCTAGCACTAGACATGCTGGTGCCTAGAAGTGTCATTTCTTGGCAAAGGTGAAGGCGGGATTAGTTTCCACCTGCTGTTCCTGATTCAATCAGCTCTTGGCCCAGTGAGCAAACACTGGCCCGCCTCCCCAGCCACGGTTAGAACGTTCTCCTGACTCTGCCTCGCCCAGGCCTGCTCTGGTGTAGGCAGCAACTGCCATGAGACACCCCGCCCCCGCTTTTTGTATGATGGCTTCCATTCGGTAAGTATTTATAGACACAGCCGATCCCTGCAGGTATTATTATGCTCTTAAGGTGCAGAAAAAAATAGTAGAGCCGCACCCAGTTCTCTCTTAGGCTCAGGCATCAGCTTGTTCTTGTCCTTTCTCGGCTCTAGGCTCTCTGTATCCCTGTGACGAGCAGGAGGGGGCGCTGTGTAGCCACAAAAGTCTTCCCAAGGGCAAGGCAGTACCGGTTACTCCAGGTGCTCTTTGACCGGGCCATCCCTCTACTGCAGAGGGCGTTGCCAGGTTGTAGGACTCCGGAAGTCTTTTGTGCCTATTACCTGGACCAGAACACCTGGGTGAAATTGCTGGGTAAGAAGGTCAGGGTAGTACTCTTAGCAGGATCTTTTCTGGTTGAAACAATGGATGGCTAAATTTTTCATTTTTTTTAATTTAAATTATTTTATTGTTCAATTACAGTCGTCTGTATTTCCCCTGCTCCCCCCCACCCCCATGGCTAGGTTTTGGTGCTGAAGTGTCAATGGATTTATGGATTTGAATCGCTAAATGATACTGATGCCAACTCTTTATACTCCTGCATTTCCTCAATTAATTTGAAAAAATTTGGTCTGCTTTCCCTAAATAACAAGTTTAGAACATAGAGCTTTCATTGGGTGTGTACTGTTAAGAATAACTTCGTGTAAGAACAAAATACCTCATGAGTATTTTTTTAAAAACCCAGACTAACTGAGGAACAACATTAAAAAACAATACTTAGGAGTTCTGTGTCTAGTTTTTACACTGGTCTAACATGGAATAGGAGAATTTTGGTATGAATAACAATAACATTTGATACCAAAAACAAAACAAAAACGCTGTTGGGGTAACTGGCACGCCCGGTGGGTGACACCTGAAGGAAACGTGAGCAGAAATAAAATAAAAGGAGGTGTGTGGGGAAGGGCGCTGCCCACTGCAGGGGCCGCAGCAGGGCCCGGACACGGGAGGATAAAGGATCACCCTGGGAAAGCGCCTCTCCGACTCTCCAGGTGCAGGCGGCAGGGCCTGGGCGGGCCCCCTGAGAGCCCCTACCACTTCTCCCCACCAGGGGCTCCGCTCCTCTTTTCTGCTTCTGTTCCTTTTCTAGACCGTCCCCACCCCCCACTTCCTTCCTTTCCGTGTAGATCCACCCCCCCTCCACTCCCCAATTATCCTCCCACAAAGGGGTTTCCCATCCTCCGTCCCCGCCCAGGCTATCCAGGGGTGTCCAACATTTTGGCGCTTCTGGGCCACGCTAGAAGACTTGTCTTGGGATACACGTTAAACACACAGACACGAACACTGATGAGCAAAAAAAAAAAAAAGGTTTTAAGTAAATTTACGGTTTTGTGTTGGGCTGCATCCATAGCCATCCCGGGCTGTGGGTCGGACACCCCTGATAGCCACTAAGGCTTTGGGGGCAAGAGGTGAAGTAAAGCGCAGCTCAGCAGCCCGCCGTACTGGCCTGCCTCGGCGTCTGCTGCCCTGTTACAGAGAAAGCGCGCGAGTTAGTCCCGCGGCCCCACGCAGCGTGGCTGCTTGGAGGCGTTCGACAAACATCGTGGATCTCAGCTAAACTGGAACCTCCAAAGAAATGTGAACAAGGTTACATGCAAGCAATACATTGAGAATCTACCGCTGACAGATGTGGGCAATTTAAAGAATCACACAAGAGGGGGCTCAGACATCAGAATTTTTTATAGAAATAATTTTTTATTTTTCAATGACATCTCTTACTTTCAGGTGTACAACATAGTGGTTAGACATTTATATAACTCAAAAGCGATCCTCCTGACAATTCTAGTGCTCACCTGCCCCCACACATGGTTATTAGGGTACTATTGACACCATTCATTCCCTGTGCTGCACTTGACATCCCTGGGCCCTTCTGTGACTGCAGTCTGTACTTCTCAGTCCCGGCTCCCGCCACACCCAGTCTCCTCCCATCCCTCCCCCACCTCCTCCCATCTGGCAGCCATTAGCCTGTTTGATCTCTGTATCTCCAAGCCTCTTTCTGTTTTGTTTGCTCATTTGTTTTTTAGATTCTATTCAACAAGTGAATTCATATGGCATTTGTCTTTTTCTGTCAGACATCAGGTTTGACAGAACTTTTTTTTGCACTTGCTTTTATTTTAGTTCGTTTCTCTTTATCATGACAGTGCAAAGGAGTGCTTGGTAGTAAGTCATGCCTCTCTTAAAATATTTAAATTTATTTTATGTATTTCACATAACATCTTACATATTATATTTATTTATATATTGACACATCTTATTAACTACATAAGATATATATTATTGGCCCAATTTTCAAAAGAGGAAACTAAATTTTACATAAATAATAAATGATATTGAAAACCATGAGGTATGGAAGTCAATTTTTGTTTAGAATAAGAAAATAGATGACAAGATTTTAAAAGGTGACAAATGTACTATAAACATTTCAAAATCCAGGAAAATGACATAATTATTACATTAATTAACTACCTTATATGCCTTTTTAAGACTCCTTCATTAAAAAAAGTAGTAAGATATATGTGACACAAAATTTACCGTTTTAACCACTTAAGTGTGGTTCGGTGGCACCAAGTGCTTCCGCATTGTGTGTGAACACCACCACCATCCATCCCCAGAACCCTTTGTCTTCCCAAACTGAGCCTCTGCCCCAGGAAACGTTGCCTGTTTCCCTGCCCCCACGCTCCAGAGCCCGTCTTCCTACTTTGTGTCTCTTTGAATTTTGACCACCCTCGCTACCTTATGTAAGTGGAAATGTAAAGATTTGTTCTTTTGTTAATGTCTTATTTCACTTAGCACTGTGTCTTCAAGGTTTGTTCAGGTTGTAGCCTGTGCCAGAATTTCCTTCCTTTTGAAGGCTGAATAAGATTCCATTGTGTGATGTTCATCCATTCACCCACCGATGGAGGACACTTGGGTTACTTCCACCTTTGGCTACTGTGAATAATGTCGGATGAACTTGGGTGGATCATGTCAGTTCTGCTTTTACTTCTTTGAGACATCCACCCAAAAGTATAACTGTTAGATCATATGATAAGTCTTTGGTTGATTTGGGGGAGAATTGCCACACCATTTCCTATAGTGGCTATGCCGTTTTATATTCCCACTGACAATGCCCACGTTGTCCAGTTTCTCCACATCCTCACTAACACTTGTTATTTTGTTTTTTTGATAATAGTAGCTGTCCTAATGAGTGTGCAGTGGTTCTTACATTTTTTACTTTAGAGTGTTTGGTCTCCTTTTCATACGTCAATGACTTTGTATTGTTACTCTCTTAAAAAGACAATTCAGTTTTTTCTCTAGCGTGGTGGTCAGGATTCATAACAATGTCAGTGCACATGGACCTAGCTAGCCACGGTGCTCAAGCACTGCTACAGACTTGTGCCCTGCACACACAGCAGTCCTGATAAACATTGATTTTCATTAATAAAAAATAAAAAAAGTATGTATGATGCATTCAACTTATAGTCCGTACTGAATGCATCCCTGAGAGAAGAGAACTTCTGTGAACTCAGTGTTGCTGTGAACCACTTTTGTCATTGAAAAGTGGACATGCGCTGTGGTGAGAAGCCTTCACCCTTGTGTCACGATGCTGGGCACCTCTGTGCAGTGGGAAGACAGCACATTCCTGGGAGCTGTTCCCACGCCGAGGCAGCTGGCCGTCGTCACTGAGCTGTGTGTAGACAGGACTGCGGGCCACCTAGATGCATCTGGTCAGCCCAAATTAAGTGTATCTTTACTCACCCTCTCCTTAGCAGGGTCCCCAGATGCCTGTTTCCATCTGAGTGCCACCCAACTGTAGGGGCAACATGAGTGGTCTGTCGTTTCCTTACTGGCCCGTGGCGTTCTTGATGCATCACAGATACAAGTTCTTTACCTGCTAATGCTTACGAACGTGTCTGGTACGCTCAGCTTGCTTGCCTTCTCACTCTCTGAACAACGTTTTCGAAGAACAGAAGTTCCTGATGTTGACATACTTCAACTTATCTGTTTCCTCTATGGTTAATTATTTTGATGTCTTGTTTAAGAAAAGTTTTCCCTAACTCAAGAGCAGGAAGATGTTTTTCTGTTTTCTTTTAGAAACTTGGCTTTATCTTTCACATTTAGATCATCAGTGCATCTGGAACTGATATTTTTCTGTATGGTATGAGGGGAGGGGTCTAGACTAGTTTTTGTGGTTTTTTAAAGTATGGATATCCCATGGCCCTAACATTGATTTTTGAGAGGACCATTTTCTCCACCTTTCTGTGCTGGATCTTTTCATATAAATCCAGTGTCTGAGTATGTGTGGATTTATTTCTGGACTTTTTATTCTGTTCCATTGGCTATTGTTGTATCTTTGCATCAATTCCAAATTGTATTACTTATTATGTGTTTATGATAAGTCTTGATCTCTGGCAGTACAGACACTCCAATTTTGTTCTCTACATTCGTCTCAGCTATTTGGGACTTTATATTTCCATATAAATTTTGGAAGCAGACTATATTTAAGAACAAAATAAACTGCTGGTATTTTGTTTTAATTTTATTGATCTATGGGTTAGTTCGTGGAGGCAGTCTCTTAACTTTTCTGTGTCCTAGATCTCTCTTCTAAAAACAAAAACAAGAAAAGACTCATTGAACAATCATGAGCATTGCATGAGACGATGCATTTGCAAACTGAAAAAAAAACCCCACACACGCTATAGAAATGCTCTATTTTTATTACAAAATGAGAAGGAACACGAGCAAGGAGTGAGGCAAAATCTGCTTTTAATGGCTTTAAAAATTTGGAGCAGCCCTGGAAACAGGCCGCTGTCGGCTCCTCCTTCCCTCGCCCTGGCTCCTGACTCAGAGGCTGGAGCTCCGGGAGGAGGGTGGAAGGGACCGCAGAGACTCTCCTGCACCCGCACTCGCTTCGTCCCCTATGGTCACCACCGGGGTCGTGAGACAATCGTGTAGGTGTTTGCCTCCTCAGGTCTTTCGCGCTGCAGCCTGGCAGCCTCAGAGAGAGTCCCGCTGTGGTTTATTTTTGGAACACGCTCGTCGTGTGTTGCGTCCAGATCCGGGTAGATCTGCACCCTCCCCCCGCCCCCCCACCCCGTGCTCCGTACGGAGTGTCACGCGTCCGAAGGAGATGAACACGCACCACCGATGGGGAAAGAACCTTCCCCCACGTGACCGTCCTCGTTTCCCTGGCCCACGCTCCGAGTTGAGCAAAGGCCATCTGTGTATGCTTGTGTGACAAGGGCATGAACTGGAGGCGATGTTCTTTACAAAATAGGAGGGTCTGAACTCTCCTCTCCACTCTGGACCCTTCTCTCAAAGGCTTTCTTTGGAATCTCTTGAACAAATACCTGTTGTCAAAGAGAATTCCCCAGGCTGAAAGGATGGGAAGTCAGGGGGACCCGGCCACGGTTCCCCTCCGTGGGTCGTTCTCCCGTCTGCGTCTTCAGGGAGCCGTGTGCGGAGACCCCGCGCGGGAGGCTGGCCGCTTCTGCGCGGTGGGCAGGGTCCGGCAGCGCCGCTGAGGCCGCCCGCAGTGGCACGGCGCACACTCCCGCCGCCTGGGCGAGCCGTGGGCAGTTTTTGTGTTCTCAGGCCCCTCAGGACTGCTGCCCTGTCCAGCTCCTGGAGAGGAGGCCAGGAGAGGGGCTGACCGGCCAGCCAAGGAGGGTGCCGGCCAGGAGCCACTTTTCAATGCGCACAGTGCACCCGGCGTGGGAAACATGACCCAGTGTCCGCAGCAGAGTCTGGATGTCCCCACAACGGGCAGGCCCAGGCGGCTTTGAGGAGTCTTGTCTCCTCCACAGTCCCTGGTGGAGTGCAGGGTTTGCCAGGATGGCTGAAGGGACAGAATAGGGCGGGGTGTCTTTATGAATAATTCCTCTGAGGGAGGGTGGCAGAGGTGTGGGCCAGCTGAGCCTCCTGAGGACAATCCCAGGGGACCCCCTCAATCTTGGGGGAGGAGGGGGTATGCCAGCGCTGACCTGGGGAACACTGGGATGTCCGGTCGTCTTGTTCTCCACCCCTGTCAGAGCAACCAGCCTGGAGCTGAGGAGACCCAGACACCAGTGAGAGTGATCGGAGGGGTCGGAAGTCCTGCTCCCTCCTGCCCAGCAGCTGGCTAGAGGCGCCTCTTAGAAGACTGGGTGCGGGTGGTGGGGGTGGGGAAGAAGGAAGACAGTGGGAGAAAATCAGACGAAGGAAGACCACCATAAAACCAGCAGCATGCCTGTAATCACAGGAGCCCTTTGTTTAGAGCGGGTTTAAACAAGTTCTGATCCTTTGGAAGGAGAGGCCATAAACTGAAGCAAAAATAAAAGTGTTTACAGCAAGGACAACCGAGGTGCGGCAGGACCTTTGCCAGGACCAGTGGGGAGCTGTGGTTGGGCGGCCTGGCTGGTGTTCCGTCTGAGAAGGGGCTCTCCCTCAGTGCGGGGCTCTTCCCCACTTCACAGAGTCACACAGATGAAGCGGAAGGAGCTGGAGTGGAGGAGGGGTGCCCCGCCCCCTCCACTGGAGGTGGCCCAGGGACAAATCCCACATTCCAACCTGGGGGAGAGAAGAGGGCAGGGTGCCAGGTCTTGTGACACCTACAGATTCATCTCCGGAGGCCAGAGGCCAGGAGATCTTAGAGTGCCTCTTCCACTGCTCTGCAAATTCCTTTATAAGGGACTTGAGGGGGTTTAGGCTAATAAGAGGGTTTGGGAGCAGCATTTCTCAAAGAAATGCCTCTTAGGCCCAACTTATCTGCCTGGGAAGGTGTAAGAAGGGAAGTATCGCCTAAGGGAAAACATTCCTCAGGGAAGTCGCACAGGCTGAAGGCTGTGGAGGAAGGCAGGCGGGTGCTGGGAAGGCCAGGCAGAGGCTTTTATGCCTGACATCTCCAAAACACCTTTTCCCCGAGCAGGCTGCATATTCTCCCACCACGTTCTGTCCTCTGCCCTGTGTAGAACACAGACATCTCGTAGTCAGTCAGTCACTCGACCCTGTGACGAGCAGTGAGCTGGAGGTCAGGCTGTCCAGGTGTAGGACACAGTCCCTGACCTGCACTGGCAATTGTAGACTGGTACATCTCCGTTTGTTTTTTTTTTTTTTAACAGATTCCTCCTCCTCAAGAACACTTGTATCCGCGTAAAGTGACACTTTTGAAGAATGGCAATGTCTGACCTCGTGGTGTAATTTGTTGTTTGTGCTCAGAAGGAAAGGCTGCTGGACTTCTTTTTTTTTTTTTCTTTTGCAAAATATCACACTATGATCCCATTCAGACTAATAAGGAAAATGAGTCACCAGAGGCACCTAGAAGATGCCTTGGGTCCCTCTTCCCTTTATAAAACACGCCGTGACTGTTTAGCTGGCCCCCTTACTTAGGGTGTCAAAATGAAACTGCCTCCTTCCCTCCCAAATGCAAAAGCCCAGCTGAAAATGTCTCTCCGACATGCACAGACTTTCCCTCCAGCCAGTGAAAGACACGAACTTTTTCTGTGACGCCCAATACGTTTTCTTTTTATTTATTTATTTTATTTTAATCATTGTTCAAGTACAGTTTTCTCCCCTTTACTCCCATTCCAACCCACCCACCCATCCCTCCCCGCTTCCCTCCCATTACCACCCTCCCCCTAGGTTTTATCCATGTGTCTTTTAACTTTGTTCCTGTGAACCCTTCCCCTTTCCCCCTGAAACTCCCTCTTCTCTCTCCTCTGGTCACTTTCAGCCTGTCCTCTATTTCAGTGTCTTTGACTATACTTTATTTGTTTCTTTGTTTTGTTGTTTAGGTTCCTGTTAAAGGTGAAATCATGTGGTATTTATCTTTCACTGCCTGGCTTATTTCGCTTAGCATAATGCTTTCCAGTTCCATCCATGATATTGCAAAGGGTAGGAGCTCCTTCTTTCTTTCTGCTGCATAGAATTCCATTGTGTAAATGTACCATAGTTTTTTGATCCATCATTTACTGATGGGCATCTAGGTTGCTTCCAGCACTTAGCTATTGTAAATTGTGCTGCTATGAACATTGGGGTGCAAAGGTTCTTTTGGATTGGTGTTTCAGGGTTCTTAGGATATAGTCCCAGCAGTGGAATTGCTGGGTCAAAAGGCAGATCCATTTTTAGTTTTCCGAGGAAGTTCCATACTGTTTTCCATCCAATATATTTTCTTAATAAACAGGTAAGGAAGTTAGCAAAGAAGCTGGTTCTGCCTTTAGAATGTCTTTAGTTTCTATAACCTGGTCATCTCCTCAGGACTGTCTCTAGCTTTTTGGGAAAATGGGCTAATGGACGATCTGGGTTCCCTTCCAGCCAGCAACAAAGCAAAATAAATAAGATTCAAAGTAACAAACAGGCTGGATGGATGGTATTACATTGGATGGTAGGAATCACATTATGCCCACTGTTTGGAAGCACTTCACACTCCCTAGCCTTCAGTAATTAATATGTAACCATTTCTGTTTGGGTTCCTAATGTAAGAGGCATGGGCCTCCAAGTCTTTTTCCGTGCTTGCCACAAACTGCTCTGCTTCCAAAGCTCAGTTCCCTGGGGGTGAGGCCCAAGATCGCCCCTCCCTGAGCTGTGAGGTTCAAAGCAGGCGGCAACTTCCTCCCTGGTGAAGCTTATGTTGTAGATATCACCAAGAGCACCAGCCACCCCACTGCTACTGTGAGGCAGGAGTCCTTGTCCCTTGAGCATGAGGCTGAGCCACTGGCATTTCTGGTGAAAGATGCATAGGGAGCCAGCAGCACTGGGTGGCTCTTAGACGGAGGGTGACCTATTGGGGGAGGTGCCACTATTGAGGGAACCAGATGGAGGTCAGCTCACCAGCTCAGAAGACCTCCAAAGAAGCAGGTCCATGGGGATCAGCCCCCTTAGTCCTGGTAGCCCAGTGCTTTGTGAGAGGAGAAAACACAGGGCAGGAGGAGTCTTGGGCTTTGAAACCAGACTTTGGGGGCCCATCTCCTCAACCTAGTAATTGGACACGTCACTTAACAACTCTGAGCCTCCATTTTCTCATCTGTAAAATGAGGACAATCATATTCCCCCTCCCCTAGAGTCTCATGAAATCATAGGAGATGCTGTGGGGGATCCCCCCTCCCTCCCTCTACCCCTTCTCCCAGTGAAGCAAGGTTTAGTATCACTCCCCATAAATTCTGAAAAATAAAAAAAACTGTGGTGATGAAAGTACCCAGCACAATAGATGAGCTCTTCTTGTTTGTTTCTGAAACATTTCCCATTCCTTCATCCACGATACACAAGTTCACTGTCCCAAGTACCCTGAATGAAATTGGTTTAGGACTTCGGGTTCATTCATACACTGTCTACGGTGTGCAGAGCTGCAGGACAGACAATGGAGATGCGTGAATGGATGACATGGTTCCTAAGCATGGACAAATGAACACAGGAGCAGCTAACATCAAAGGCACAAAGGCAGGGAAGGGATGCAGCAGGGCCTTTGCCTTGCTTATGTGGGGCTCCTGTTAGGTAAAATTCTGGAGAGAGTCTTCAGAAAAGAAGTCGCTCAAATTTCAAGGTATCTCAATTGACTATTGATCAAAGTAATTTAGAAAACATCAGTGGTGAAGTCAATAGAAATTATTTCAATAATAAAGTCTCTTGACAAACATTTAAGGGGTGTGTATTTGCAAAACAGCACAGATGTGGAGATGCATAAAAATGAATAAGAAGGATCCCTTTCTCAAAGAATCTTGAGTTTTAATTAACAATGAACAAACTGACAATAATCAAAGTAGCAGGTTAGTAGTTCATAAAAGTACAATGGGAACATGGGGCTTGTCAGGAACAAAGTGCCCAGCTCCTGCCCCACAAACTTCTAGTAGAGATCACGCTCCTTGGCAGGGCGGCATTCCTCTCCTGACTCTGTAGACAGACGGCCAGGATGGCCAGCTGCTCTTTATGAGGCAGCAGTGACACTTCTCCTTGCAAAGGAGCTCGCACTGGTGCTCCTCAGAGGACTGGGGCACTGCTGGGGACTCACTGGGGCAGTGCGTCCTGGGTGAGCAGGCTGGGAGAGAACTTTGGGTGTTCTAAAGGCAATTCAAGATCCATAGGAGTCTCCTCACCTTGTCTGACTTTCTACCACATTTTGCAAGGTGATTTCTTTCCTTCAGCCTCCTCTGAGGGTGTCGGCCTGATGGCGCTTAGGCCAGAGATGCACTCCTGAGGGGGAGAGGGAAAAGGAGAGATTCAGTATTTAGTGTGTGACACCTCCTGGGAGGCGGGCACCATCCCATTAATGCTCCCAAGGACCTGGGTTATGATGGTTGTCATGGGTGTGGTCCCTCGCACCCGCTGGGGAAGCTGGGGCTTGCTGAAAGTGCTCCCCAATACCCGGTGAGTGAGGGGCAGTCCAGGAGTCAAGCCCTGATTTCATTGCTCACTCTCTACTCCGCACAGGACATGTGTCTCCTAAGCTGGTCCTTCCTGCTCCTCAGGGAATGTGCTTGGTGGGTGCTGTGCCAGGGACCCAGAAACCAGCTGGCAAGTGGTAGGTAAATTTTAGTCCAAGATTTTTCAAATCACGTTTTGATTCTCTTTTTATTCTGGCACATACTATACCAAACAAATATATTATGGACCAGCATGCAACATGTATGTCGATGTGAAAAATAAAACATGAACCCTGGCTGGTATGGTTCAGTGGATTGAGTGCCAGACTGTGAAGTAAAGGGTCGCTGGTTCAATTCCCAGGTCAGGGCACATGCCTGGGTTGGGGGTCAGGTCCCTGGTGGGGGGCATATGAGAGGTAACTACATATTGATGTTTCTCTCCCCCTCTTTCTCCTTCCCTTCTCCTCTCTCTAAAAATAAATAAATAAACAAATCTTTAAATAAAATGAAACAGGGTCTTCAAAGACATTTTGTTTGCCTTTCCCTGCACCTAAGTCACCTTGTGGTTGCTTTCTGGGGCCTCTGAGCCAGTGCCATCAGCCCATCCATCCAGGGTGCCGTAAGCATCACAAGATACACATCATCAGGGATCAAACCTGGAAAGTGATTGAATCAAGGGCTGAATGATGTGCTAAGCATTAGAAATCTAAAGAGCAAGGGATGTGGCAGGTCAGGGAAATCTCAAGGGCACCTGCAGGAGGAGGGGTTTGGTGGGCAGAGAGGAGGGTGGGCATTCTGGGTTGGGGGTGGTAGTCTCATGGTACAGTGTGTAGGAGTGGCAGCAAGGAGGCAGGGTGCATCTGGGAAGCACTGCTGGGACCAGGGAGAGATGAACAGCTGAAGGCAAGATTAAGAAGCTGGGTGCAGAGCCCGGACACGATGGGGAGGTAGTGGGAAGCCATGACCGGGCCACAGGAACAGCAAACGGTCAGGAGTGTGAACTCTGGACAAGTAGCCAGGTTTACATCTGGATATGGCCACTTCATGGTTGAGTGATCTTGGGGTATTACCTGGTCTCCTGTGCCTCAGTTCCCTCATCATAAGGCAGTCTCTAGCCAGCAGGTGTGTGGTGAGGCCTGTGAGTGCTCAGCGCTCTGTGGGTTAGTAACAGGTGTTGTTGTGGAAACAGGTGGTGGGGAGTGACCAGAGGTGGACAGGTGACCTGGAGACTGCTGAAAGTTGACAGAATTTGAGGATTTGTCCAAAATTACACGACATGCCATTTGTTTGTGCCATCTGGATTTCTAAGTCTGAGGATACATTTGCTCACTTTAGAGAGAGAGGAAGGAGAGTGATAGAGAAGCAGAGAGAAACATCCACATGAGAAAGAAACATCAATTGACTGCCTCCCAGGCATGCCCTGGCTGGGGTCAAACCCCCCACCTAGGTGTGTGCCCTGACCAGGAATCGAACGCGCAGCCTTCAGGTGTACGGGATGACCCTCCAACCAACTGAGCCACCTGGCCAGGGGAAGATACAGAACATTTTAATCATTCCTTACATTTCTTCAAGCCCCATTGCAGTCGCTACCTTGGCACCACATTCCAGGCAATCTAATAATCACCTGTTTCTGAAGCAATGTTTTCTAACGGTATGAGTCAGCTGAGGTGGCCGTTGCGCCGCACCACGGCCTGGCGGCTCCGGCGGCAGGCGTGTTTTCTCGCGGTCCTGGAGGACGGCAGCCTGAGTCAAAGGATCGGCAAGCTCCTTCTTCTGAGGCCTGTCTCCCTGTGTATCTTGTGGGCTTCTCTGTTCATGTCTGTGTCCTATGTCCTCTTCTTTGAAGAACACCCATCATGGGAGATGAGGGCCCACTGTAAGTTAAATCTTATTTTAACTTAATTACCTCTTTAAACAGCTTGTCTCCACATACAGTCACATTCTGAGAGCTGGGGGTTAGGTCTCAACATTCACTTTGGGGGGGAGGGGACACAATTGGTCCTGTGACAGCTGTACCCGCCCCCCGAGTGTGAAGGTCTGACGGCCGGGGAGGGGATGCAAAAGCACACTGGGGTTTATTTGCCCATGCCTGTTCCTCAGCCTGGCGTGGTCACCCTCCTCCAGGTGTGGACAGCAACACACGACCCTGGGAGCCTGCAGTGGCCATCCTCAGGCCATGCTGCTCCCTCTGGGCCTGCACAGCTCCAGTCTGAGTCCTGAAGAACATTGGGAGACTTTTCTGAATTTCCTTTTCTGAAAACTTGTACCGTGTATGCCCCAGTTGCAGTAACACAGTAGTTATTTAAAAAGAAAAAAAAAGAAAAGGGAGAAAAGGAAAAAGCAAAGGGGAGTGTGTGCTCTGGTTCCTTGGAAACAGAGTTGCAGCCTGTTACATCTGAATTTCCCAACAGATGGGGCAGCTGCGGTGTGGCTGTGAGGTGGGCTTGGTCAAGTCGTTCCTGAGCAGGAGAGAAGTTCTTTTCTCTCCTTTTTGGGTCCTCGATGAAGACACAGACCCTAAAGAGACACAGACCCCCAGAGAGGCAAAGGCAGAGGACAGAGCAGAGACTACACAGACCCTCAGGTGTGTAAGGGAGGAACACTTTGCCCAGCCCCTCTCTGTGCAGGTGCAGGGAGGGAAGGAAGGACGGGGAAGGAGCTTGGGGATGGTGCCCCCACCACTGCTGAGGGGCTGGTGGGAATAAGGAAAAGGGGAAGGGCCACAGCAAAACCCTGACCACTGGCAAAGAGTGGGGAGAGGGAGGTGGGAAAGGGAAAGGGGATGGAGGACGTGGAGGGGAGAGGGGGATGGGAGGCCCAGCAGAGGGAGAAAGAGCAGTTTCAGGCAGATAAGGAAACTGAGTTTTCGGCATCTCTTTGTTATCTCCTTATTCTTAAAGCAATTATGGCCTACTTTGCCTCATCTGTAATATGTTTGGTATCTAACTAATATATCACCGTGCTGGGCTAAGACTGTTATTCATATATTTAGGATCTGTAATCTTTTGACCAGAAGAGGCTAAGTGGGCCCCCCTGCACTAGCAGTGCTTGGCCATCCCTGCACTCCTTGTGTGTTTGCAGTGCGTGCCTGGGCCAGCTCCGAGCCAGCCGCGACACGCAGGAGATGAGGCTGCCCTTTTTACCCCAAAGGGAAGTGCGCAGACCGTCCTCTCGTTCTGTCTAAAACTACTTCCAGGAAACTAGTACTATGTCTGCCTTGCTTGCGTTGTTGAGAGTCTTGAGTAGGAGGGCAGCCTGAGTCTTCGTAGGACAAACTAGAATATTCTTAAACAGAGAGAATAATATAGCACCTCCCATCCACCCATCCCCAGCTTCCAAAAGACCAAGCTCGGTTCATCCTCTCTGACACCCCTGCCCCCACCATCCAGGCTCTTTTGAGGCAAAGCCCAGGTAGCTATCACTTGTAAATATTTTCATAAGTATCTCTAAGTGATAAAGCCTCTAAAAGATATAACCACAATGAATCGCTCCTAAAAATAAACAATAGCATCCTCAATATCATTCAGGTATCCAGTCAATGTTCACATTTCTCTGACTATATTCAGTTTTTACATTTTGCTTGTTTGAGTGGGGTCCATGTGAGGTCCTAGCACTGGGATATGTCTCCTGAGTATCTTCTAACCTGTAGGTTCCCCTCCCTGCCCCACCCCCAGAAATGGAGTTGTTCCTTCTTTAGAGTTCCCCGCAGGCTGAGTTTTGCTGACGAAGTTTTTGTGGTGTCATTTAACATGTTCTTCTGTCCCTCGTGTTTTCTGATCTGCAGGCTTGGTTACCGATGTGTGCACTCGGGCACAACTGCTTTATAGGTGGTGTGTCTTTCCATTAGCAAGAGCACAATGTCCGTTTCCTCTCTTTACTGACCATTGACGATCATTGTCTAGATTCATCAGTTTATTCAGAGTAGGAAAATGATGATATTCCCGATGCTATCATACCTCTTCATCTATTAGCTGGAACACTATAAATTAAGACCTTACTCACCAACTGTTTGGTTACCCTGAGGTCCAGATCATGTGGGAGATGAGGACAGATGCTAGGTTTTTTCCCCTTGATTTACAAGTTCGCAAGTGAATAAAAGAGTTGGTTCCTTCACGTCATCCCAAAGTAAGCGAATGAGCTGTTATTGTTTGGAGGGATTTGCGTAAGACTGTGATCCTTGGATTCAAACATATTTGACCTATTTCAATCCAGTGCACTTTTTATACATATTATGAACACTTACATTGCCATGTCTTTGGCCGATGAGAGCTTCCTCCAGCTTGGTTCCTAGTCCTCTGATGCCAGCCCAGCAGACTTCGAGCTTCTCCACTTCCTGGTGGGAGAAAAGAGGGTACATTTTCCAGCCCAAACCTGCAATGGGCCATTTCTCCAAGGGTTCCCAATGGCTTTCGGTGGGAAAACCCCGGTGTGACCGCAGTCTGAGCCCTGGCAGTGCGATCGCCACCACAGGGGCTGTGGTGTCCAGGCCTTTGCCATGGACAGAGCTAGAACACACGTACTTTAGATTGAACCCAGGATTCCAGAAATTTTACTTAACTTAATCAGCCTTACAGTGTATCTCCCTTCAATCACAGGAAAAAGTCCTCAAAGACACTAGCACCATTTCCCCTTTGATGTGTCCCAGGATGCAAGGACTCCAGCCTCAGAGTGCCGGGGCCAGCGTGTCCTCAACGATGTGATTACGGAAAGACCTGTAAGGTTTTGTTTCCAGTTCTCTTTGTCCTTCAGGCACATCCCACGGAGAATGTACAGATACAGAGCTTCAGAGCCATTTGCACAGTTCCCGTCCGTGTGCTCCACACTTCAGTCCTTATGTTTCCTATTCATTTCAATTTTTAGGAATTGTTTTTAGATTTACTTTTGTTCCTTCAAACTATATAAAATATTTACTGGCTCCAAAATAAATTCTATAGCTTCTCCATTTCCTCCCTCTGTCGCTAAGCATTTTAAAAATTATGGTTTATTTTTTCAACTTTAAGTGCTTATATATATTGATGACAATGGTACTGAGATAAAATTTAAATGTCATAAATTCATTCTTTACAAATGCATGCCTTCTTTTCTTAGATAAATAGTGGCATATCATGAACACATTTCTCTACCATGGTTTTGTGTTGATGATACACCCTGGAGACCCTTCTGTGGCAGTACAGACATCTTCCTCACTCCCTTCCATGGCTGCATGGCTTAAAGTGTCACAGTTTATTTAACTAGTTTCCCATTGGGTCATCTTCAGATTTTTGCTATTACAAATAGTGCATAAATATTTTCACATTTTGTCCAGTATCATTTTGGGCTATCCCTGTGTAGAGGGGAAATCTCTGGATCAAAGGGTAAATAAACATATAATTTTTCTAGACGTTGCACAGTTCCCCTCCCACCAGAAATATGTGAGCAGCTCATTTCCCTCCAGCTTTGCTAATGTGCATAGTCAAACTTCTGCACATCTACTCACCTGCCGGCAGAGAACCTGTCTCAGTGTCATTTGACTTTGGGTTTCTCTCCATTTGAGTGCGGTTGAAGGTCTTCTCGTGTGACTGAGAGCCACCTGCAGTTCTGTTCCTGGGAACTGCATCCTAATTTCTCATCCATTTTCCCAGAGGTTTGTTGATCTTTAAGACCATCTGTGATAGGAGGTCAAACGTCTTTCCTCATTGGTCTTTTGTCTTTATAATAGATCCTTGTGCCATGGCAAAAAATATTGTGTTGTTGTTGTTGTTTTATATAAGCAAATTTATCAATGAGTAAGAATTTATCTTCTTACTTCCAGTTTTAAGACACAGAGAATTTTCCTTGATTCTGGTTTATGGATTCAAGCTGTCCCCTTTGTAGTAGACTAAATTCTCAGGTGCAGTTGGTCAATTTCTGTATTTTCTTTTCTGGTCCATTGGTCCGTCTGTCTACTCTTGGGCCAAAGTCACCTGTTTTCATTACAGATGATTTATAATGTACTCTAATGTGTGGTGAGGTTAACCTTTCTTCACCCCTGCTGTTGCTCTTTCCCAGGGTTTTCTTAGTTGCTCCTGCCTCTGTGTAAGTCACATTTTAAAGTTTTAGGGCAGATTTATAGAACTACCACTCATAAATCTTGTTTACATAGTCATTCGAGTGAAACAAGAGTATGTAAATATATATCTATATGTAAATGTGCATCTATATAGTTGTATCAAAACCAAGAAAATTCCCATACTATGAAATTAAGGAATTAATGTCAACTCGTGTGTGTTTGACAATGGTACTGAGGGTTCTTTTTAAAGTTCCTGTCCTTTAGAGATATGCAGTAAAACAATCACTGGTTAAATCATAATTGGTGTTTGTTCCCAAGCAATCCTGATCTATAGTGAAGGAGACAGGGATTGAACCCCAGTTTATATTTGCCTCGGAGGAGCCCCGGTGGTGGGAGGAGACAGATGGAACTAGGCGGCCACCACTGATCCTTACTGAAGCAGATGATGGGGGCTTGGGCCTCCATTCACTGCTGTTGTATAGACTGTTGTACATGCTTAAAATTTCCCAGAATAAAAAAGTTTTTTTAAAAAGAAAGGGCTTTCAAATTCTAAAGGTTTTGGAAAGGTGGAGCAATACAGGACTTCTAAAAAAATCGGATTCAGCAAAGACTGGGAGCGTCGCGCAGGGAGCCGGAAGTGGGACACGCAGCAGTTACAGAGCACGAACTGGCTGGGAGCCGGGCATTGGCGAAGTATTTCTGTCATTAAACTTTTCCCCCATGGTCTTTTCTGGGACTTAGAGGTCTAACAGAGGTGTGCCCGGTTCACACAACAGGTGAGTCTCTGAAAAGCTGGGTTTAAAGGTTAGGGTGTGCACCTGTTAGCCTGGCATGGTGCTCAGTTTGCTTCAGGTGGTCCTTGAAATTCTTAAGTGTTTCAAAAGGACAAAATAAGTGAGATGTCATAAATATCACTTTTATGGTGATGGTTTTTAGAAATAAAGAACCATTACAATACCTGAAACTAATATAAAATAATATTAAATGTCAACTGTAGTTGAAAAATAAATAAAATGGCCTGGAAATTAAAAAATAAAACCTCATTCCAGATTGCAGACCACAGACCCCCTGACCCACCCTTCCCACATGTGAGCACTTAGTAAGGTGAACTTTGTTCCAGTTTAAAACCAGCGCTCCATCCTGCGGTTTGCTGCCCTCTGTCACTTGCACAGTCTGAAGAGTGGGCGGCTGAGTTCTTTGGTCACCAGGAAGTAGCACTTCAAAATTCAAGGCGCTGGGGTGAAGGAGAAGGGAAACACATCTATGCCCTTGGTTCCTTTAAAAGGCAACACTGGCCACATATATTACCTGTTAAACATTAATAGACATAGGTCCCTTGAAAAAATGTATAGTTGCTACAACTCAGAAACACAGCTCCTAAAATGTCCTTCGGAGAAATGTGTGCACATGTCCCTGGACACAAGTGCAAAAGACTGTGCTAAGATCGTTCCCAGCAGTCGAACACTGGGAACAGAACAAGTGTTCCGCAGCCGCTGAAAGGATACATGAGTGGCTGAGTACTGGTGTGTTGAAGAGCCACGCAGCAGCGAGGATGAGCAAACCATGCTGCCTTCAGTGACGTGGGCGAATACTGCAGAAGTGCTGTGGTGGAGAAAGCAAGACAAACAAGAATACATGCATATTATTCATCAGCTGTGTTGCTCAAGGATGCATACACAGATGTTAAACTAAAACCATAGTAGGAACAGGGAAAACTACGGATGCGTTAAACTCCACAATCAACTACAGAGAGCTGGGCCATCACAGAAGGCAGGACAGTGGCTGTCTTGGAGGGAGTGGGAGTTAAAGGAGAGGGACCCGCAGAAACATCCTGGGTTCTGGAAATGTTCCATTCATCAGCCTAGTTGGTCAGTGCACAGCTGAACAATGTCATATTACTTATTAAACTGAACATTTATTTATCTGCACTTTGCTGGATTGGCTTTACATTTCTCAATTTAAAGTGTTAAAATAAGTTAATTAAAGGCCTTTTAAATTTTTATGGGAAACATAATTTCCCTTGTATTGTCTGTAAATAAAAATGTATGGCTTGCAAAACAGTCATTGTCAACATAATTGGCTATAAAGTCCTTAAGCTGCTGAATCACGGAACTCATACTTACATGAAGGATATTGGAGGAACTAGAGAGATATAACAGAATAAAACTCTAAATGTGTCAAGAGCAGGCTTTTTGCTGAATTAACAGTTTGGAAACACATCTGCAAGTCCAGGTCCAATTACGATTAGTAAAGGGAAAACATACAATGGAGAAAACAGTAGTGCATAGGGGAGAGATTGAGAAGGTTTTAAAAAACACAAACTTGAAATATATTGCTTTTTTTTGCACGTAGAATACAAACTTCTCTTTACACTTGAGTGTGCGTGTGTAGGGCAAGGAAGAGGGGACTGCTTTGAGTAACAAGGAAAAGTGACGTCACCACTATTGCATGCACAGCCCCGGAGGCCCTCACAGGTTTGCGGTGCTGTGGGCTTCAGACAGACACAGCTCTGGGCCAGTCAGAAACTCAGTAGAGGGTGCGTTTTCACATTATAACTTTGATCGATGTGGTCCCTGCACAGTCCCTGCATTATGGATTGTTACGAAAGAGCGATGTATTACTTCACGTGGTTACAGACAAGCAACAGACAGCTCCCCATATCGTCAGGACGAGTGACAGAATCACTCTGAGCAAAGAGAAGCATGGAAACTCGACTGCAGGCCTGGGACCATGCTCGTCGCTTTCACGTGTGACTTCACACAATCTCACTGGCAGTACCTCCTGCAAAGAATGTTTAAACTCCAGAGGATGGACTGCTGCCCCCCATTTCACAGATGAGGAAAGTAGTCCGCACAAAGGAAATGTCAGAACCTAGGGAAAAGTGTCGATTTCAATAGAAAACATAAATTATGGGAATAGACATGATGTTAGGAAAATGCAGATACTTTCACTAATATGTATATTATGATAAATAAAGACAAAGAACTCAGCTCAAATAAATATTCAAAGTATAATCCATTTCAGTCTTCTTGCTTTCAAGATGTATTATATAGCAACAATAATTACAATATATAGTACATGGTATTGGTGGAAAGGTAGACACCTCGATCAGTGAAACAGCATAGAGAACCCAGAAACAGACCTACACAAATACACAAAACTATTTTTTGGTAAAGGTGTGGAAACAATTCAATGGAGGGAAGGACAACCTTTCAAAAAACGATGCTGGAACAACTGGACATCTATAGAGGAAAAAAACCCAACTCTCACACTTCATGCAAAAGTTAACTTTAAATGGATAATGGATTTAAATGTAAAAATGTAAGGCTATACAACTTTAAGAAAAAAATGGGTAAAAATCTTGAGGATCGAGGGCTAGGCAAAAAGTTCTTAGACTTGACCCCAAAAGCATGATCCATAAAAGGGAAAATTGATAAATTTCACTTCAAAATTTAAAGCCTTTGCTCAGTGTAAGACCTTGTTGGAAAGGATAAAAAGGCAAGCTTTACCGACCAGGAAAAAATATTTACAAATCACATATCAGACAAAAGGCCACTCTCTAGAATACATTTTAAAAATAATTCTAAAACTCAATGGTTAAAAAAAGCATACAATGGAAATAAAATATGGGCAAAATACAATTCACTAAAGACTTACAGATGGAAAATAAGTACATGAAAAAATGTTCAGCATCCTTATCCATTAGGAAAATGCAAATGAAACCACAGTGGGGTCTTAACGACACTCTCACCAGAATGGCTATAGAACAAAATAAAACCAAACCAAACCAAACAAACGAAAAAACAGGAGCAGCACCAAATGCTGACGAGGTTGCAGAGAAACTGGATCACTCAGACCTTGCTGGTAGGAATGAATGTAAAATGGTAGCACCACCTGAAAACAGGCTGGCCATTTCTTAAAAACAACAACAACAAAAACCCCAAAAGACAAAAACATGAAACTACCCTCTGACCCAACAATTGCACTCCTGGACAATTATCCTAAAGCAATGAAAACTTATGTTCATGCAAAAACCTCTAGGTAGACGTTTATTTGTAGCAGCCAAAATTTGCAACCAACTTAGATGTCTTTTAACAAGTGAACAGTCCAACTGGCATGTCCATACCACAGAATACCACTCCGCAATAAAAAGGAACTAACTCTGACACACAGAACTTGGGTGGCTTATAGTGCCTCTTTGCCCTTTACCTGATTTAGCTAAATTTCTACAATTCTTCATTCTTTGTATATCGGATGTCTTTGCTCAGAAGCTAATTTAAGGCTTTGGCCTTAGAGCAGTCTAGGGAAAATCCCAGTTGTCCAAAGGTTTGTCAGTCCATGGTCTTCAAAATTAAGGTTTACCAGAACAATAAGCGATGTTAGAGTTGAATATTTTTATATCTTCCTAGTGCAACAATTCTGAAACTTTTTGTCTCAGGATCTCTTTACATTCCTGAAAGTTTCTGAGGACCCCGAAGAGCTTTTGATGTGTGGGCTATACTTACCCATATTTGCCATACTGGAGGAAAAAACTGGAGGAACTTTAAGAAATATTTTATTAATTCACTTAAAAATAATGATAATAAATCCTTGACATGTTAACATAAACAGCATTTTTGATCAAAAATAAATATATTTTGGGAAACAACAAAACATTTAGGGAAAAGAGGAGCATTGCTTCCCATCTTGGCGAATCTCTAATGTCTTGCTTTCTCATTTGCGAATCTCTTCTAAGAGCTGAGTGCTCAGGTCTGCGCCAGTCTGTTGTGATCTGTTGGCTGAGCTGAAGCATGTGAGAAGCCCACCTCACACAGATGTGCAGCTGGAAGAGGGAGGATCAGGCAGGCCTCTGAAAGTGTATGCGGCCCCCCAGGGGTCCATGGGCCACACTTGGAGAATCACTGACCTAGTGCACTTCCTCAGATTTCATTCAAGTTCTTCTTTCCTCAAAGTCACAGGAGACATGCAGAACTTGACATTTTGTTCAAGTCTTTGGAGGTCGTAGTGCTTTGAGACAATTTAGGGAATTGTAAACAGGAAATAAGATAATGAGGAAAACTGTCTCCAGAAGGCATGTTTGGGGGTGGGGAGGTGATGTCTGTTTTCTTTAAAAGAATTCTCTGAAGACAAGGTCTGAGCAGCTCCCCAGGCCCTGCACTGGGCAGCCCAGAACAATACTCCTGAACCGCCTGCGCCGTGAGGTTGCACAGGTGACCCAGTCCTGGGAAAACTGGGCGTTTTAAGCAGCTAAGTAAAAGCAGCGTCTATCTTAGCTTTCCTTTTAATAAGATTAGTCTTGCTTTTCCCCTCCTCTTTATTTCACTGTCTGCAGGCCACCTCTTGGCGCGCACGGTAATGTGATTAGCTGGCCTGTGGCCCACACCGAGGCCACTGTCACAAAGATCTCTGCTTACTTGAGTGCACCTCTTTCCTGAATGTGTTTATAGTCGCAGGGGTATTGTTAACTCTTGGATCCCAATAGAATGGGATATTTACGACACCCTCCTCCCTCCCCCACCCCCATAAAAGTTGATTCAGGGAAACACTTAGGGAAGAAATAGACAAGACAGATGTGTTTCCTTCCCCAGATGCTGAGGGGCTTCAATTGTTCCGCATATGTAAT
This sequence comes from Tonatia bakeri, assembly GCA_004024845.1. Lineage (NCBI taxonomy): Eukaryota > Metazoa > Chordata > Mammalia > Chiroptera > Phyllostomidae > Tonatia > Tonatia bakeri. The sequence goes on from PVIA01000980.1 coordinate 152,204, forward strand.
GACTTTTTATGGCTCTTCGCAAATGTCTCTCCTGACTTTTCAAAAGGTGTCAAAGTCAAATATAGGTAGTTACTGAGAACGCTTTAGTAATCTCACCGGATGCTCCAGCTGGCTAGAAATCCTCAATCAGAGGATGCATGATAAGCCTCCGCCCTCTTCCCATTTTATGGGTATGATTGATTTAAGACTGCATAAGTACAGACAAAAAGCAACAGTGTCTTATTTGAACAACAAACGTCTTAGTTGAATCACAAACATTTAATGGTTCAATAATTGTTTTAAAGGCAATTTATGTAATTACCGCAAGAAGAAATGAAATTGATGGAGGACGTGGATCTCTGCTTCTTTTCTTCTAATGCAAATCAATAAATCCAATAATTTTTAAAGGACGAGTTTGATTGTAGTGATTTTGATAATTCAGGTTCAGCTGAATGGGAAAATGTCCAGGGTAGGGAGAGCTCCTGTCTGGAGCGCCGCACTTCGGCAGCCTTGTGCTGTGCTGCTCTCACCTGAAACACGGTCTGTGAGTTTTCCCCGCGCGATTGGACCCCAGCACACAGGGACTTCCGCCCTGACGTCCGAGGGGCCTGTGGAAGAGTCCTGGGTGCTCCGCAGACCTGCCCCCACTGTCATTTCCCCTTCAGGGCCTGGAGCCGGGGGCAAATCCGTGATGGATAACAAAATGGCAAGACAGAGCAGACGCTTCCTCAGCACAGATGTTCTTCCACTTACCTTCCTTCCAGGTCGGTTATCTTCTGTCTGTGAAAGTCCTTGGTGAGGTGTGCTCAGTAGTATGCTGGTAAAGGCTTAACAACCAGCAATTTTGGGGGGGAAATGAGTCTCGATTTGTCCTGTTTGTCATTCCTGTGGGGTAGGTAAACACTCCCCTGGCTGACTTTAAGCCACTACGTGATGTTACGTAGGACCCCAGAGTTGGGAAGAGATGCCGTTGATGAGCTCCTGCTCGCCCTTGCCCGGCTCCAGCACGCACCCCAGCTTCTTCCTGCTTAAAGGAGGGGTTGGAGGCCCGAGTGTCTGTGCCTCCAGGGCGACTACAAAGGCAGTGAAGGAAGAGAGCCTTTTACAGGTTTGTGCCATGTAGAGCGTCCCACACAGAAAGTCCCCCACGAATCGTTGCCGAATTGCATCATGATCATTACTATTTCTACCCTTGCTATTGTTATTTCGTTGACACTCATTACATTTAAATATGCTCTTATAAGAGCATTATCTCATTTGCTGATGATGAATACAAGGCTGTATTATGGACTATGGAAAACAGTATGGTGGTCCCTCAAAAAATTAAGAGTATTAACACTACTAACCTGTACACTTAGAAATTAAGATGATAAATTCTGTTATGTGGGGTTTTTTTTAAAAATTACAGTTAAAAAATAGAATTGCCATATAATCCCAAAACTCTACTTCTGGGCATATATACCACAAAAAATTGAAAACAAGGACTTGTACATGTATTTATACACCTTGTTCATGGCAGCATTACTCATGATGGCCAAGAAGTGCAAGCAACCCAAGTGTCCACTGACAGGTGAATGGATGAACAAAATGGGGTCTGTACAACAAAATATTATTCAGCCTTTAAAGAATTTTGACAAATAGTACAACATGGATGAACCTTGAGGACATTGTGCTAAGTGAAATAAGCCAGCTATGAAAGCACAAATAGTGTGCGTTTCCACCTACATAAGGTACCTAGGGAGGGGTCAAGTTCATAGAGATGGCCGGCAGAATCATGGTTTCCAGGGCTGGAGGGAGGTGAGACTGGGTAGTTGGTGTTTAGCAGATGTGGACTTTCAGTTCTGCAAGATGCAGAGTCTGGAGGCAGGTGGTGGTGATGGCAGCTTGAATGTACTGTTACCGCTGAACTGGGCACCTGAAAATGCTTAGGGTGATACATTTTATGTTATTTGCATGTTACCAAAACTTTAAAAAATAAAAAGTTAAAGAATGTATCAGCAAAAATAAATACATTTGTTGAAAGAGTTGTTATGGGAATTATACTCATTAAATGCCTAGAGACTAATAAACAGTGTTTATTTCCTAATCTTACCTCTTGCTCTTTCCCACTTCAAGGAGCATCCCTTCCTTCCTGTTCCCTTGTCTCTTCTTCTGCTGTTCCACCTCTGCCTTCTTTCTTGTGTGTGCGTGTGTGTGTACACAACTGTTTTCAAATAATTTTCGGTCATTAGAGCAAACACATTTTTCTTCATCTCATCTACAATTATCAGTGTCATCCCTCTGCAAAAACACATGTTTTGTGGTTTCCCTTACCAAGGAGGTAGGCAAACCAAATAGCCGCCCCCTGTAACACCTGACAACCCTCCTGGCCTTAGGCCCCCAGGGCAGTAGACGGGGCGGGATGGGCGGGCGTTGGGCAGTCTGGGAAGGGCCACGCCCCTTTCAGGGCCACGCCCCTTTCAGGGCCGCCGCCAGTGCAGGGTCTCAGAGAAGAGCTTGCACGGCACCTTCAGGTGGGCAGCTCAGCGGACTGGGAGCCTAGAGACCTGGCTTATCAGTTCCAATTTATTTATCTATACATCGGGAATAACACAGTTTCTTATCATTTTTAAAGAAAGTTTGAATATATGGCTTTGTGTTTTAAAAGCACAATGTATGATATGTGCCCACACATCAGTGATCTGGCTGATACAGAGGTATTTTCCCATACTGATCCAAATATGTAAGAGAGTTGGCGTTATCAGCATAAAAATGTTTATTGCATATTTCTTAACTTTCCATTTTTGCTATACTTTGGTCCTTGTTGTCTTGGTTATTATTTGTCTTTGAAAGTGGTGAGGAGTTCTGTGACCACGAGTCGTAATCCTATTCAGCTACACCTATTAGCCATGTCCCAGGAAATGCTATTGACTCTCCATCCCCATCAAGCATTTCCCAAATTTCAGGATTGGACACAAGTTACAGAGATTTCCATGTTCTCTTAAGGCTTTTTCCTGTTCTTTCATTGATTTAGGCTGTTGTTGCTGAAATACGTAATGGTTTCTTCATAAATTAATTTGAATTTTATGTCAACTGCTTTCTTCATTTGCCTACAGTTATTTGGGGCATATACTCAGAGGATTGTTTTCTACTTTGGATTAAGAATTATTCGGTCAACAGCTTCTTGTGGACTGAATGCCATGCCAGGGTTCATAGCTGGACTTCCCAAGGTGCTGCTGGTGACTGTTTTATTCAGTACCCTGTTCCGGATGAGGCCCAGCTTCACCCCGCCCCCTTCTTATTCTCCAGCCTCAGAGGAAAACTTGGACTTCCTGGTGTTTAAAGACAAATCCACTCACTGGGGTGGGGGGGAATCAGAGCTGTAGCTTGTTTAAGGTATAGCGCGCCCACACACCTTGTCTTACTGGGCTTAAGACCTTCTCAGGAACAGGAGGGACATGATTGCTTGTTAGGGCACCAATAAAACAGACATGAAGATGGAGGCCCAGAGGGATGGGGTGACTCAGCGAGTCCCTAGGAGACATGGGCAGACCATGACACCAGGCACCCTCAGCCCACATACCCTGGACATTGACACTAGGAGACGGGTGAGAGGCAGATTCACTAGAAAAAAAGGGAACGTGTAAACTTCATCAATTCAGCCCAACAAGAAATGCTTCCTCCTTCAAAAATTAGAATGTGTTTGTCATCCAGAGACCTTCTCATGAAAGCACTTATGTCAGTACACCAACTGGGCACAAGGAAAAGAGTCTGTTTGAATGTACATAACTGCTATTATATTAAAGTTGTTCACACTGTGGGTGACAGTTCTGTTCCAGCCAGTGCCACCCGCATTCCTTTCTCTCCGGGCCCATCTCAGAAACCAGACCAGCGGAGCTCAGGATTGCTGTCTCCCCTGACTGAAAGGCAGTTATGACACTGCCTACTTTTCCCAGGCCTTTTAGATTAAGAAAAATTGATCTGACTTTTTTTCTTATTCAACCTATTACTACATATCTACCACAAATAGAAGGTATTGATTTCAATATATTTTCCTGTAATATCTTTCAAAGAATTTGTGTTTAAAACTCAAGAATGGCTTGCAAATTGATGATTTGCTTGCTTGTGTTTTTAAACTGTTTGTCCCAAGAAGATCACAGAGGGTTGTTCGGAGAAGAGTTACCATCTGGACGTTGCCCCCTCACCAGAATGGCGTGCGCTAGGGCGCAAGGATGGACTGGTCGAGCACGGTCCCAGAGGGAGGGGAGCCCGGAGGCAGTGGTCACAGACCTTCAGGGCCCCAGTTCACTTCAGCCACAAAGTGGGAGTGGGAGATGGGGAAAGTGTTTTTGCCTTGTTATATGTTTCAATAAATGGGACCCTTTTAAAAAGACATTAAGATGTGTTGTCATGAAGAACAAGATACTCAGAAAAATAAAACTTAAAAATTCCACTGACCCATCCAAGAATGAATGCAGTCATGCAGAGTAACAAGGATCATTTTTAGTCATTTGATAAAGCATTATAAGATATATGAATCATACATGCCTGTCCTTGAACATGCCCTTTAATACTGGAATTTGAGTTTTATGAGGTGCCTATAATTAAAGTTTTTGGTTCCGTTTGGTTTAAAGAAGTGAAAATTAAACACTTTAAAAGCCAACACCTTGTTTCTCAAGACATAACCCCGGGCAGATTTTTATGGCTGCACTAGGCTTGTAGTCACTGGCTGGCACTCTCCTCCTAATTCTTCAACTGCTCCAGCACTTCCTCTTTATGGTGGGGCAGTGCTTCCCGCGGGGCCACAGGCAGAGGCCTGCCTCAGCCCATCTCCCTGCCAACAGGCTGTGCAGCTGCAGCTCAGTCCCGGGGGTGGGGGGGTGAGGGGTGGACGCAGGGCCCAGGACTGTGACAGAAGGTGGGGGCTGACATTGATGGGGCTGAGTCCAGGCTCAGATGCTGACTGAATTACCAACTGAGGGGAGTTGGAATGGGAAACACAACCGGTGTGTCTGAAAGCATGACCGGCCTTTGTCAAACCACGGCTACCTTCACTGCCCTGAGCTCAGTGGTGGGCCTGGCTGGCTGGTGTGGGCTCGTGAGAATCCTCGGGAAAGTTCCAAGTCTGTTATTAAATGCAGCCATTATCATTATTAATAATGAAATGACGTGAAAAACAGAGGCGGTAGTACTCTAAGCTGATCACTTCCTATTGATTTTTCACTGCTCTTTACTAGTGTCTGTCTGTGCCCTGGAGGCCACCTGACCATTGTGGCAGTGTGGGCACTGTGCGAGGGTCCTCACTGGGCGTCTCTTCCCAGCCCTGCATCAGTGACGTTGTGTCAGTAGATGGAGGCTGCCCACCACCGTGCCAGTGTGGGTGCAAGGGTTTGCTCCACAGAAATTAGCAAAATGTTACAAATCTAGGCTTACTTTATTGTTTTGTTGATTGTCTAGAATAGATTGAAGAAAGTGATGGAGAAAATGCTAATGCATGTTAAACTTAAGTATATGCGGGTAGCTGTTACACTGCAGATAGTAAAAAAAATGAAAATGTATTCCTCCAGTGCCTGGAATGTTATCTGATGTACAAAGAATTCACATGTATCATTAATAAATAATTGAAGTTTGGACATAGTCTGTGTTGTTTGACTTTTGTCTTACTCTCCAACAAAAACACCAATTAACATTTATGCAGGAACTACCCTTGTTTACTGGTTGCAACTGTGTTCTGGCCACACACACATGGACTCAAGAAAACTGACCGCAGACCTTCTGTGAGAATCGATTGGCTCTATGGAATTTATGGTCGTGAGTGCTGCATTTTTTAATCTGTCAACTGTGTATCACACCTCTCCTACATCCGTAAGTGTATAGCAAACCCACCTATAAGCACATGACACACACACACACACACACACATGTGCTCTTATCCCTGGTGCTGGTTGATGGCACGCACTAACATGCCACTGCACACACCAATGCAGCATGACTCCAGACTTCCAGGGCAGTGGCTTGCATACCTTTCCTAACGGCAGCCCACCTTGACAAGCTACACACCTCTGGGCCGACCTATCTCAATTAGTTTCCATAGGGCACAGAGAAAGAGTTCCTCAAATACATTCAGCAGAACTAGGTACGCTTTAAATTCAACAGCAGGGGCGTGGGTTCACCTTTGAACCTCAGTGCATTTCTGTGTGAATGGGTAGTCACTGGGGAAGTGCAGGCAGGTGCTGGGCTGCTCCAACGACCCACAACAAACTAAATGGACAGTAACAAAGCTAAACCAACAGTAAGTTATAATTTAAAAGCAAGAAAGGCAGCAGTTATGAAAAGCACAACCGACACGGGGCAGCACTGACGACAGAGTGTTCCTCGCTGACTGCACAAGCCAACCGTGCTCGGCAGTCAGACCTCCAGGAACCGATGTGGAACTCTGAGTATATTCTAGTCCTGAGCTAAGTTTAGCTCATAAATAATAAATCGTGCCAACTCCTAAGGACTCACTTCTTAGGTTACAAATAATTAGGCGTTAGTTATCTATAAAAACGAAAGTGTCTGGAACTGCCCGTCATTTCTAGAGCAGAAGGAAGGACCTGTTCAGCACAGGTGGGCTGAGCATCTGTGTACGCCCACGCATCACAAGCTCTCAGGATTTCTGTGGTATCCCTAATGTTTCACACATAAATACCCTCTGTACCCAACTTGGCTCAGACTTTGGAGTCATGTGCTAAATAAGGTCCTTGCTGGTAGTTAGGGCAACCAGCGTGGCATCTTTGTGGAAGCACAAATTTTTCAGATGATCAATTAGTCAGTGGTGCCGGGGCCAAGTCAATCATAGAGTTTCGGCGGTTAGCAGGAGGCTGCACTTTCTCCAGGCCTGGGAAGGGCTGCCCATGCTCTTGGTCTCTACAGAGGCCCATCCCCGTCCCAGGCCAGAGGGGACTTGGCCAGACAGCCCTCTGTCATCTGAACAAGGCCCAGCGGCTGGTTATCTCTGCTTGGGAAGTCCTGGGTCTGCTTCATGTGCATTTTAATTAGCTTATCTTTCTGTTTATTTGTTTCTCCTGATCGAAACAGCATTGGCCGGTGACAGACTGGCACCCGGAACTGCCCCAACAGCCGGACCTCCTCAGCTTCGGTTTAGAGTTGATTTTGGGGTTAAAGTTTACACGTTTTGAGAAAGGTAGTAAAACATTAATGACGGCTAAAGTTCCTTCTCTCTGGTCCATAAGGTAACTGGGTAATCCTGTTTGTTCTGCAGAGTGAGCTGTGTCTGCTGAGGGTAATCTGGAATGAGCAGCACAGAAAACCTCCTCGACTTCCTCCTGCCCCTGCACTGCTGCGTGAGGTGGGAGTTACAAGGTGCTGTCAGGCAGCCAGAAACAGCCTTGTCCTGACCGAGACCCCCTCTTAATCATGTCCCCCAGTGGGGCAAGTGCTGCATATTTTGTGAGAATTGCTGGGTTAGAAACTGGAGAACCTGAGATGCTGGGAACCACACAGACTCTCAGAGCCTGAACCTCGTCTGCAGACGTGCCGCCTGATGCAGGCACAGCAGCGTGCTGCGGCCCACGGTGAACTTGGAAGCCGGGGAGTCTGACCGACTTTCGTCAGTGGAGACTCTGATTTTATTACCATCTCTGGTCCCCAGAGTCCTGGATGACCTCGGCCCGTGCTTCAGATTTTACACCTAGAACTTGATGTGCTTCTTTGTTCACTGCCTGCCTTCCACTGGAACAGAGGCTCCATGAGAACAGGGCTTCGGCCTGTTTTGTGCATTGCTGTCTTCCCAGGGCTTAGAGCAGGGACTGGCCCAGAGCAGGCACTCCATAGCTGTTAAACAAACATGAATCCTGTTCCACACTTTTTCCCATCACCTTTGTGGCACTTACCACTTCCCTGGGGAGATGTGGGTGTTACGTGGCACATATGGAGCAATGAGGCGACAGGGTAAGACCGGCAGAGCCAGGAGCTGAACCACAGGCAAGGCCAGCACTCTGTGGCAGGAAGTCAGCGGGCTCCGGGCCCGTGTGTGCCAAGGGCTGAGGTCAGGCAGGCGCCTCTGTGTCTGCTGGGCAAAGGTCAGATTGGCATGGATGGTGGCGGGGCAGGGGGGCCGGGTAAGTGTGGAGGATATGGGCATGGGGAAAACTACTTGTTTTAAAAATCTAACTGAATTCTGTTTTAGCTGACTTCAAAGGAGTGGCCAAAGCCATTTGTAGCAGATTATCCCCCAGTGGGGGTTAGGGATGTTCCTCAGTGTCTGGAAACGTCAACTTATCCTGTGGCCTTGAGTCTAAACTTTTCTGAACACAGCCCAGCGGTCTCCTCCCCCCAGCTGGGGGCAGGCAGCCGAAAAGTGGCCCAAATCAGAGGGAAGCATCTCGTGACTCCTGACCATTCTCTGGGTAGTGAGAAAAACCCTCATCAGTCATCACATTTCCTAAAAAGTCTCTTGCAGTAGGTGCCCAGGACAAGAGCACCCCTGAGCTCAAGTGGGAGGTGACCTGCTCACGTGAGGGCTGAAGGTAGTATCATCAGCCACAGGGGAGGCGACTTGATGAAGCTCTTCGTTACTGTCCAGGCTGCTTAGAACAGTCCTGCAGATGCAGTCGACGTCAGTGCTTCGACTACCAGGTGTTCAGGTGCAGGTGCTTGGCCATCCCCACTCAAGTCTGTCGTATGTGTCCCTGGGTGGGGTCCACTCAATGTGCTCCCACAGACAGCAGTGTGTGGCTGCTGTTTGCAACGTGAGAAAAGTCTCACCTGACTGACCAAAGACAGAGGTGCACAAGTCCTTCAGGATGCAAAGGGTTGCTCCAGGCTTTCGTCGTCTCTGACGGACGAGGGCCCTGCCTCACGAACAACGTGGCTGCACAGCCCTGGCAACAGTGGAGAGCCCTCTGACCAAACTCACTTTCCAACAGTACAAAAATCCAAACCATGTAATGGAAGCAAATAATAAATCTCTCAGGATCATGATTCCCCAATTTGGCTGTTTGCTTTAATCAAATCACAAACAAATGATCAAATTTGGATTTGATTATGTGCCTATAAAGATAACCAAGGAGACAACATAAGTTGCCGTCCATCAAACTCTTCTCAGACAATGGCGGGCATTACCACATGCCAATTTCGTTTTTATCAGGCAGTTAAGTTAATTACCTGTGGTAAATGTGTTCACGGGGTGAGTGGAGATGGCTGTCAACATTTGCTGGCCACTTTAAAGTGCTGCCCGAGGACTGGAGGAATCAAGATACAAAGTATGCAGGTGTGTTTGCACCTGTAGCGTCATATAAAAGCCCAGCAAGTTTTTAGGCTGAAACCTGTGCATCTTTTTTCCACCACAAGATGGCTCTGCACGGTTTCTTCTCAGAAGCAAAGTAGGATCCAGGGCAAATTTGTGTTTGTGAAGCACCACAAGCCTGGGCAAGGCATCAGGGCCAGGAAGTCAGTTTGAAGCACGGACTTGAGGCCCCCTTCTTTGCAGACTGAAATCCTCAGTGCCTTCGGCCACCTTCCGTGCCGGGTGACCGCAGCCTCTGGTGCCTGCCCCTGCCAGGGCCACCGAGAGCGGCCGGCTTCATTCACGGAGGAAAACCACGGGCTGACTCAGTGTCAGTTTCATGCTGTGTCAGTGTCCAAGTGAGGGTGCTGCCCTGCCTGAAATTCTCCCCCATGTGCAGCAGTGGCAAATCTTCACATGGTTTTTAATACACAACTTAGTCCCTTTGGCTTTTTGTATTGGTAACCCCTTTAACAACTCCCCAAACTGGTGTAATTCAAAACTTGGTGTGGCTCAGTGGTTGAGTGCCAGCCTGCGAATCAAAGGGTCTCTGGTTCGATTCCCAGTCAGGGTACATGCCTGGGTTGCAGGCCAGTTTCCCACAACCTGTAGGGGATGCATGAGAGGCAACCACACGTGGATGTTTCTCTCCCTCTCTTTCTTCCTTCCACTCTCTAAAAATAAATAAATAAAATGTTAAAAAAAAACTTGCTCTCCATTAGGAATGTTAGACACATTCACATTTCTTCCCCCACCATTCCTAGGCAGTACCAGCTGCATTTATCCCCGTTTTTAGGAAAATCATAGGTTTATCTCGTTATCTCCAAAGCATTTTTTCTACCAGACTAAAAGCCTACAGAATAGTTTCACTGCCTTTGACTATTCTGAGTGCTTACCATATACTGACTTACTTAATTCTCTCTTCCACTTGACTCTGCTAAATCAGTTGCTATCCAAATTCCTGCTTTCTAAAATCCAAACTTGTGTTCAAATACAGTTTGAACAAGTTGTCTCTTGCTCTTTTCTCCTTCTGGGATAATATGCTTTTTGGGAAAACCTCCTTTCTGTCATTTTATCGGGGTTTCAGAAGGAAGCTGTCACTGCTTGTGTTCGAGCCACCAACTCAGGAGCGCCGGCGGGAGCCCTTGCGCAGAACATCGCACTCACTCATCCCCGTAACCTCTCACTGTCTCCTCGTTTTTCAGGTGAGGACACGAGGTGTGGAAGAATCGACTGCACAGCTAGACGGTCAGTAAGAATCCAGTTCCTGATCCCCTTTCTTCGTCAAGCACAAGGTCACGTCACCCTCTCCCGTTCCCGAGCCCACTTCTTCCTTCTTTTTCCTTTTTATCTTGGTGGGGCACTCTGTAGCTTCCTGAGAAAGAGCACAGGGAAGTAAAATTTGGGGGAACTTGTATATCTGAAACTACCTTTTGTCTATCCTCCTACTTAATCGATTGTTTGACTGAATATGGAATTCTAAGTTTAAAATATTTTCCCTCAGGATTTTAACTTCATGGATAAAATAAAGATTTTCAAGAAGGAAAGAGAAATCATAGTTTATCACATGGAGCAGATGTTAATAGCATTGATATAATCATGTTAGTAACAATATGGAAGCCTGACTTAACTAAAATTATGGCATAATCCCTCAGGATAAGGAGCCGATTGAGCGTGTAGACTCTGAAGCCAGAATGTCCGGGGCAAACCTGCACCCCCACCACCTTCCACCCCCCCCACCCCCACACTTGTAAGCTGTGGGCGGGGCCACAGGCTTTACCCTTCTGACTCAATTTCCTTATCTATAAAACAGGGCTATAAGAGAACCCAGGGTTTGGGGGAGTAATAAATAAAGTAATACACGTGAAATGCTTACAGTAATGCCTGCTATGTAGTCAGCTCCATATAAGAGTAACCTAGTGTTGTTATTTTATAAACATTTAGGAGAATGGAATGAGAAGTGTGTGTGTGTGTGTGTGTGTGTGTGTGTCTTAATCTTCACCTTCCATAGGGGAAAATCAATTGAAAATGCCTAAAATGGGAAAGCTAGAAGCAACACTATGTTATTTAGAAAGGTAAAGGAACATGCCGAAAAATAAAAGCAAAGATGAACATAGAGTGGTAGCTTCTGGCGAACAGGAAATTGGAGGGAGCCTGGGATGGGGGTGGGGGGTGGGCAGAGGCAGGTTGTTTTTCACAATAAGCCTTAGAAAGTGGTGTGACTCCTGGTGCCTGAAGTGACCGTGAGACACGGAGTTGCGTGCAGGATTTATCAAGTGCTTCCAGAGGAAGAAGGAGAGGACCGGGGTGTGAGCCAGGGCAGGAGAGGCACAGCCTGGGCTGAGGGCCAGGTGCTTCCCACCCGCCGGTGGAGGAGGCTTCCCGCAGCCCCAGGGTGTGCATCTGGGGACAGTCCTGGCGCTGGCACCCAGAAGGCTGGCACAAGCTTCAGAAGTGTGAAGAAATATGGGTGGTGGCCTTTAAAGAGCTAACGGTCCCAAAAATATAGTTCAAAACTCTCCAGTCTGTGTCTCCATCACTGTGCCCCACTGTGTCTGCCTGTCTCGGCTGCTCCTCATCTGAGTCATGGGGTGGCTCTCACCCTGAAGCCCGGCTTTGTAAAAAGCTTTGATAAATATCTTTGGGTGAATGGATGTTGCAGAGAATATGTTAAGTTTCCATGTTACCACTCTGTGCTGTGAGGTAAGCGGAACAAGTGACTTTCTAGCCTCAAGAAGCAGGCAGGTTTCACTGTAAAATGCAGTTGGTAAATAAACACCTCCACATGCTAGTAAAGGGACTGCTCAGTAGGACTGTGTGGAACCCACAGATGTGGGGACAAGAAGGGCCATTGAAGGTCTGAGCCTTAGGGACCAATGCGCAGGCGTGTGATTGTTAGCAGATGCAGAATGTCCTGTACAAGGACACGGGCTTCCTTTCCTGTGAGGAGGAAGAATAATGCCTTCCTTATAAGCTCAATGGGAGGATGAAATAAGATGGTGCCTTTAAAGTACTTCATATAGAAATTAGCCAATAATTGACCTAAAATAATTCAGAAGAAGAGGTGTGTGTGTGTGTGTGTGTGTGTGTGTGTGTGTGTGTGTGTGTGGTGTATTTCAAAGCCATTCATAGGATACAGGAAACTTGTGAAGCATGAAAGAAATTATAAAAACTCATTGACATGCCAGAAAGCAGTAATTAAGTCTTTTGTTCAAGCCAAAAATTAGTATTCCTTGTGAAATGTTATCTGGGCCAGTGAATGTTTTTTACCAAGAGAAATGCTGTGAAAACGTCCACTATTGATTCTGCTGCTTCATAGCAGTAGTGGAAAAGGTATTGATTCAGTCAAGAAACACGAATTGGCACCTGCCTTGTGGCAGGTCCTGTGCTAGGTGCTGGGGCTACAGCGGTGACTAGCAGGCAGAAAGTGCATCCTCCAGAGCTTGCAAAGGGCTGCTGGGGAAGACTGGTGAGACAACTGTGGTAAAGTGTGTGGAGCGCTGTGGGGAGGGAAATACGGAGTACTGTGGGGTGTGCAGCTGGCCACTTGGCCAGCAGGAATGTGCCTGTCAAGCTCTTGGAGGAATTTACCCCTAAGCTGCCACCTGATGAGTTGACATTGGCTGCTTGTGAGGAACAGCAGAATGCGAAAAGGAGAGGGTGATACCACCCAGGCGAAGAGGATGTGGGAGGTCTGAAGGGAAGTTGGAGATGGCAGGTGTGAGCTGTGAGAGAGCTCAGGAGTGGGAAGGGAGGCTGGAGGTAATGCTGGCTCCTTTGAGGTCTTGCGAGGGCACCTGTAAGGAGTTGGGGTTTTATCTTAAAGGCTATGGGACACCCCCAAAATCGTTGCCTTTGGGAAGGAGCCCTCAGCCATAGTGTGGAGAAAGGATCTGGGAGCATGAGCCTGGTTGCCGCATGTACCTGAAGATAAGGTGAGATGCTGGCACATTGGATCGAGATGGCAGCAGGGGAGCTAAAGAGGGGCAGATGGATTCTACCCCTAAAGTAAAGCAAGAAGCCACCCATACAAGGGGCAAGGACTCCCTGGAGATGCCTGCTTACCTCTTTCAGGGGCATCTTTGGTGGCTGGCAGAGGAAATGATCAAACACAAAAGTCTTGGCTGGCTGTGGATGGAAAGAGTGCATTCCAGCATCTGACTCCATGGGTAACCACAGAGCAATTAGGCCTTACCCACTAGACGGAATCTGGCTGCTTCAGAATAAAATGACTCTGAAGTAGATGTGAGTGATTAAGCGTAGGTCTATGGCAGTACCCTGGTGCCATTACAACCACAGGAAAATGTGAAAATCAGACCTGAGCAAGGCGAGGGCTAATTAGAGCAGCCAGGCTGGAAATGCATGATGAGTGGAAAACCAAGAAAATAAATGGTAGTGGGATTAAGCACTGCCCACTGGATAGTTCCACAGGTCCACGTGGGGGACATTCAAAGGACAGATGCTGAGAGGGTGAGAAATCTGTCAACAGTACAGCTGGGAGCAAGGACAGAGATACAGGTGACAGCATGGGGGGCCTCTCCTGACTGAGCAATGAGACAGTCAGTGGCTCTTGGAGGCTCCCTGAGGGATGCCTGTGTGGGTTTTATCGAGAATGTGGCCGAGGGCTGGAGTCTCTGTTGCTTGGTCCTGAGGCTAAGCAGAGAGAACTTTTCTTAATGTGGCCTTCCAGCCTCCTTCGAGCTGATCACAACCGATGTAACAGTGCTCATTCATCCACTTTTTGTTTGAGCCGATATTTGAGAACTTAGCGTAAGTTTACAGAGTGTAGCACTTCATGGTTGGCGAAGGGGTCCGCACAGGTCATGGTAACCATGGTGACGAGAGCTGACATCCCCTGAGCCATTCCTCTGAGTCACCCATTTTGCTGTGTGCTTTACATGTTTTCTTGTTTAATTCTCACAACCTGTGAGGTAGGTACTATTGTCCTCAGTTGACCCATGAAGAAACTGAAGCATAGAGAGGTTAATAGCTGAGTTCTTACGTGATGCCCACAGCAACTCTCAGAGTCTCCTTTGTTTTATAAATGAGGCAAAGATGGTTGGGAAGAGTTGCCCAAAGTCATACTCAAGTAGTTAGTGGCAACTGGGACCCAATCCAAAGGCCTTTCTTGCACGCCTACAAAAGAAGAACACATGGTTCTGTTTCTTTAAGTTACAGGTGTGCTTCATAGACGATGTCCTGGTTCCCTGCTAAGCCACAGGGCCAATGGCCTTAGCTGACCGCCTGGGCTGTGCTGGACGCATCTGGGAGAAGTAAGCCTTGGAAGATTAAAATTGGAATTAAAGGAACTACACACTGAAGATCTTTTAGGATAGTCCACGCTCAAGCTATCATGCCCAGTTATCACCATAACTGCATTCATTCTGATCACACTTTGAATCTGGTTTTTGGTTAAAAAAAGCTTGTATAACGGCTGGATGCTGAGTCAGAGGCCCCCTCCTCTCAGAACTCTTTGTGTTCAGATGCTCTCTTGTTAGTCTGGGGTCAGGAGTTTCTTTGCGTGATAAAAGACTTTGGCTCTTTGTATTGGTTATACTGTACACCAAATTACCAGACTTGGTGGCTTAAACCAACATACATTTATTATCTTATAATTTCTGTGGGTAAGGAATCTGGGCACAGCTCAGCTGGCTTCTCTGCTTCAGAGTCTCTCCCAGGCTGCAGTGAAGGAGACAGTCAGCAAGTGCTGGGGGATGATATGGAGGCTCCAGTAAAGAAGAACTGCTTCTCAGCCACATAGTTGTTGGCAGGATTCAGTTCCTATTCCGAAATATCAACGAAGAGTGTATCCATTAGCTATTGCTATATAATTACTGCATAGCAAAGCATCCCACAATTCAGTGGCTTCCTATTGTTTATGGTCATGGATGTGTGGATTGGCTGGATGTCAGATGGTGGCAGGCTAATCTGTGCTGGGTTTTCCTGGGGTGACTTGGCTTTTCTTCATGTCTGTCTTCTTCAGGGGAGAAGCTAAAGCAGAAATGTCCTTGTGGCAGTGGCAGAGGCACAAGAGAGCAACACACAAGTTCTCTGGATGCCTAGGGTGTGCTGTCACTTCCAACTTATAGGGCCGAAGTAAGTCACACAGCTGAGCTTAGAGCTGAGGAGAGAGAAAATATTTCCAGCCTTCTTTATGGGAGGAAAGAAGTCACATGGAAAAAGGTGGGTGCAAAGCTGAGGCAAGTAGATACAATCTTCTTGCTGGAACAGGCTCACCAGAGTTCTGTCTAGGTTAACCCACAAGATGCACAGTCTTACCCCTTCCGGGAGGAAGCTGTTTGGGCTTGGGGAAGAACCTGAATCCCAGGTGGGCCAAAGACTTTTTCGGGAATCATTAGCCATGGCACGTTAAGGAGCCAGATTATATTAGATCCAGGCTGCTTGGGTTCAGCCAAAACCCTTAAAAAACCACAGTCACAGGGACAGAAACTGAGTCTTATAGAAGATGGGCAGGGATGATCAGACTGTGAGGGCCTGAAGCCGGGGGCGGGGGGCAGTGGAGGGAAGACAGGGAGGGATGAGAAGTGGATGGAAAGAGATCAAACACCTTTGCAGGTGTTTAACTTATAAGAGACCACTATCAGCTTCTTGACTGCATTTAATTATAAAAATTAACATGTATTGTGGGGCAACTTCAGTTTTAAATGATGGTATTGTCCTTTTGTTCCTATACACAACCACAAAAATATTCTTTACATTTAGAAAGAAGGGAAAGGAGTATTTTAGCTAAGCTTCCTGATATTTGCATATTGTCATCCTATGGATAGCTGCACAGATGTCATTAATGGACATATAACAACGAGATAATACTTTTGACTATAAAAACCATATTCTTCCTATGAATCAAGTCCACATTATATGTACATATACACATATACAAATAATATATATGGGATATATGACATTTTAAATAGAGATAAATTCTGAGATTGGGTAACTGTAATGAACTCTAAAAATTGGGTTCTCCTGAAAAAAATCCAGCTCCAGTCACTTACCATATAAGACAACATCTAATTGTTTGGGAATAATTAAAAGCTATGAGAAACACCTCCCCAGTCATCCTTTCATTTTCAAGGTGTCCTTATTCATTGATCATTCTGTTAACATTTGACACCACTGATAATCCTCCTTTTGGGAATCTTTTTCTTTGGATTTTCTACACCCTATTACCTCTGGTATGTCTTGGACAATTCTTCCCTTGAATCCAGAGTTTCTTCTTCCTGGATGGGTTCCCAATGGTCCTGGGTTGGAGGGTCAGGAACCACATCCTGGGGAGAATGTGCCTATGTATGGGGCCTTTTCCAACTGTCCCAATGATTGTGAAGGGACACTGGCATTCAGTGAGAGAAAGGTAGAAGGAGGGGATACACAGAACAGTTCCAAATGACAAGGACTCATTAAAAAACAAATAATAAAGATGAGGAGACTGAGGCTCAGGAGTGGCTATGATGTAAGGATCCAGGTCAGGACTGACTGCTCTTGTTCTCTGCAGGAACCCGTTCATCATATTCAGACAAGGGCTTGCTTAATGCTTTGCAACGATGTAGGCTGTGAAACAGACAAATGTGGCAGAACTCAGACCATCCATCATGTCATTCTCATCCAAGGACATCCTTTAAACATGTGGCTTCATAAATCAAGACACATACTATATTCATTCGAGACTCTGTTCAGTGTTTTCAAATTTCCATGTCCGTCAAATCACCTGCAGAGCTTTTTGACTTAAGCAGGTCTGAGGTTAGGATTTCTAATGATGCTGCTGGTCCACAGAGCACACTCGAGCAGCAAAACCTTAAGGAAGTGGTTCCCAAACTTTTCTCCGCATTGGAGTCACCCGGGGAGTTCCCAAACTACTGATTCCTGTTTCCCACACACAGAATTTGTGACTTAATTGGTCCAGGGTATGTTCTGAGCTTAAGAGTTTTAAAAGATCTCTATGTGGCTCTTACCTGCAGCTAAGTTTAGGAAGAGCTGTTCTGGGTGGGGCTTGAAAAGGAAGTATGTAGATTGCGCGCAAGGAAATGAATCCATAAAGAAGACAAACTGGTAACGTCATAAGAACAGAATAGCTTAAATTTTGCAAGGTTAGTACTTTAAATAGGATGGTGGCGGATGGGAAACGTCACATTTAATCAGTGTCCCGGGATCTATTTGAGGCCCAAAGCTCTTTTTGCTGTGAAGGAGGTAGCCAAAGCCCCTCAGCCAGAGTGGGAGGGAGGTGGACCCACGCAAGTGGGACGTGGGGCGGGGCGGGGGGGGGCTGTCTTGGTCCCCGGGCCTAGGAGCATGCGCGAATGCGGCGCCGAGGGGGCGTAGCCTGCTGTCCGCGCGCAGGCGCACCAGTTCCGCCCCTTGGGGGTCGGGGAAAGGCCGCAATCCCGGAAGTGCGCTGAGTTGGGTGCTGCGTCAATCCGGAGCGGAGAACTCGTGTTCTCAGTACGCGGCTCGGCACGTGGCCTGGCGCCAGGCTCCGGCCGCCCTGGAGCCGCCGGGCTCAGTCGCGGTGTCGTCCCTCACCATCGTCGACGCGTTCGTCAGTGCAGGCAGGAGCCCCGCCCCGCTGCTCCCTGGGCATCCTAGGAGGTTCATCTGCTCCTTCCCGAACTGCGGCGCCAATTACAACAAGGCCTGGAAGTTAGACGCTCACCTGTGCAAGCACACGGGGGAGGTAAAGAGTCTGAAGGCGTGGCCACGGAGGGCCCTGGCGACTAGGCCCTGGGATTAGTTGTGATTGAGCTGCCTGTGTGCTCCGCCCGAGTCTTGGGAACAGCGTGGGTGCGCAGGGTTTTCTGCCTGGCTTTGCAAAACACGTTCACCTTGGGTACCGTGGACCACCCTAGTGAACCAGCCACGGTTAGTGAACCGTGCCTTAGGTTAGGGAAGTTGCCGAGGAGGTAGACGAGAAGTTCTAGGACCGAGGTATCCTTGTCCACGGATTCAGGGTTTACTGAGCGGCCTTTCCCTTTTCTTTCATCTTGAGTCTTGGCCAATCACTACCTCCAGGTAATCTGTAAATAGGTGCACAATTGCAAGTCCCCACTCCAGCAGACACCCGCCAGAAGAACGTCTCTCCCAGAACTTGTGCGTAGGATGACTTACAGGTTTTGCAAGCAGCATACATTCATTCTTTTGAATCTCAGTACCATTCCTGCCGTGGAGAGAGCAGTGAACAAAACAGGCGAGGCCTCTGTTGCCTTTACACAAGGCAAGCCCTTCGTGCCTTAAGCAGGACAGATAGAGAAAGGAATGGGTGGGAGTGAGACATAGTAAATCGAGGGGTGCTGGAGAGTGCTCGGGAAAGGCCTGTCGTGTCCCGAATGAGAAGGAAAGGATCCAGCCATGCAGCCCTTTGAGGGGAAATCTGGGGAGAGAGAACTGCAGAGAGAGCCCGTGGGCCTTTGGGGGCGAGGTGGGTGGGGCAAGCCAGTGTTATTGAGTGGGACCCATACAAGAGAAGCTCTGAGAAGCAGGTCTGGTGGGATCATTTGTCGGCCAGGGTACATAAGGGTTTGGAGTGTGGGTTTTCCTTTGAGAGAAGACAGCTGAGGGAAGGGAGGCTCCTGGAAGCCAAGGAATCTGGCCAATTTCCTACTTTTGGGAGGAGACTGGCTTCCCACTGCCTCAGTGAAAGACCCGTAATTTGTTTAAGTTAGAGGCCTGCAGCTGGTGTCTTTGCCACTAACACCTACCTAACTTGGAGGTCACTCCTCCCTGTGGCCTTAATGACACCCATTCTCCTTCCCCTCTCCAGCATTTAAAGGCTGACCATTTCCTTTTCAGGATCTTCTCCAGCTTTTTTTTTCCTCTTCTTCATTGACCCCTTTCACTAATTTACCTTCTGCCCTCTACTTTTTCCCAGTTCTCTTGGCAAGCCTACCTGGTGACTGAGTTCACTCATAACACCCATGACCTTTTGCTTCCTGTCTTTCCTTTTACCCCCCAGCCCCCAAATTCTGAGCTCTGTAACCAGTATGTTCAAATTAGTGTTTACCTTTAATTTTAGACATGCATATTGTGTTTTGGCTATTGGCACTACCAGCTTCCTTCATATGGGCTAGAAAACATGAAGGCATCTTTGTTGTCCCAAATCTCACATTAATTTGACAAATGGTGGAGCCTACTTCACGACGGGAGCCGTGCAAAGTCTGTGGATCTGCCCCCAGTAATACAGCTCATGTGTCTTCCTCTCCGTTTGCTTTGCTACCAGTACTGTCATTTGAGGCTTGTTATCTCCCTCCTGGGCTGTCATGGTTCATTCTTCATATTAAATACACAAAACTGGTTCTTTGGAGGATGTGTTTTGGTTTTTCCTGTAGATTCAGGATGAGTCCCCTCCTCTCAACCACTAGGTCCCAAGGGGTGGTTGTAATTAGGGCTGTGAGCTTTGCTTTGCCCTGGCACCTATGAACTTTTTCAGGTGTGACACGTTTTCCTGTAGCTGTGCCAGCCATTCCCTCAGCACAGACACTTAGCTTGTTCAGGATGCGGCTGAACCTGCACATTCTTCCCTAGGGTTTGGATGGACACACACATGCTGTGGTAGAGATCTGTACTTATAGGCCATGTGAATAGGCAAGTAATGTTTAAGATGGCGGTTGCACTTGAAGCCAGGTATCAGGTTAGGAGCAGATTAACCAGCTGTGAAGACTGCCCACTTATTGCATATGCTATTCATAGAGCAAAGTCTGCTGCAGTGGCTTTGTTGAGAAGTTGTGGCACTGATGTGTAACTTCATGCAGGACAACCGTGTCTGGCCTCGGTATAGCGGGTGCCCAACTCTTAGTGGAAACCATCTCTGGAGACAGAGCCCATGGCCTTGCCTACTAGACATTTGAGGCCTTTAAATAATATCAGAGGTACTAATGTGGGCAGAATTGACATGTTTTTTTTATTTTCCTTCCTGCTAGAGACCGTTTGTTTGTGACCACGAAGGGTGTGGCAAAGCCTTTGTCAGAGACTACCACCTGAGCCGCCATGCCCTGCTTCACACTGGAGAAAAGCCCTTTGTGTAAGTTAGAGAACTGGGATTAGGCCTCTGAAATGGTTGTGTGGCACACTGACCTGGTAAGAAAACTGATTGATTACTACCTCAAGACCGAGAGAATTTGAAGCTTTATTTGCATCTCCTAACACTTGAGGAATAAGTTACTCCGAAGTTCTTTTGCGTTTTCATCCTCTCATCTCCTTTGGAAGTATACACTGAGTGGGAAATCTGCCTTGAACACACACAGTTTAGACCAGGTGAAAATGATTCTTTGGCAGGTTCTTGGCTCCCCATTGTCAGGGTCTTTCTGAACTGATAAGCTGCTGGGATAAGAGATAAAAGCAGAAAGAAAGTTGTTTGTTTTTTTGTGTGTGTGTGTGTTTTTAATCCTTACCTGAGGACATTTTTTCTTTGCTTTTAGAGAGAAAGGAAGGTAGAGAGATAGAAATAATGATTGGTGGTTGCCTTCTCCTAGGGACCCTGACCGGGGATCGAACCCAAACCCTGGGTATGTGCCCTGACTGGGAATCAAACCTGTGATCTTTTGGTGTACGGGATGGCACTCCAACCAACCAAGCCATACTGGCCAGGGCAGAAGGTGAACTTTTAAGTTTATCTTGTATTTCTTTGGATTAAGCCCTTGTACCTGTACCATACCAATTTTAATATTCTTCTTAGAGTTATTGTTTATTTATCTGAAAGGGTGGAGATACAGCTTTTCTTTTAAGTCCACTACTTTAAAGCACAGTGGACCCCAGATTGAGGATGCATCAGAATCACATGGAGACTTGTTATACAGCTTGCTGGACCCCACTCCCAGAGCGGCGGGGCCTGAGCATTTGCATTTCTAGCAGTTCCTGGGAGATGTTGATGCTGCTGGGCAGGCATCCACACTTAGAACCACTAAACAGAATGTTCCAGGAAAACATTAAGTTTTCCTTGGGGAAAAAAGTAAATAAATCTAGTAGTTGTCCAGAGCTTTGTGCAGGAGATCATATTAGGAAATAGCTGTATGGCAGGTTTTGTGGATGTTAGGATTTAAGATCATAAGTTTGTCTGTGAGACAGTTCCGTGATCAGTGGCAGGGTTTTTAGTGGCCTGAGTTGATTTCTGTTAGTTTTGAGCTGATGAATGTGAAGGGCCCATTTCCCTAAGGTTCCCACAGTCTGAAGAAGGTGAGCTGTTGACACAGGACAGTCTTCATGATTGTGTTCCCTGTGGCAGGCCGTGTCCTGTCCCCTGATCAGTATGCCAGCCAGAGGGAAAGGGGCAAAGTGCTGAGGACGGTGGATGTCGGTTTCACTCCCCATTCAAGCATGCAGTGTGTCCTCAATGTCCATGACCCTAAGTGAAGCCTAATTTATTTCAAAATATAGTTCAGCTGCACCAGCAAAATGTAACCAGGGTAGTCTGGAAAATGGGGCTGGAATATATTCTTTGACCCAGAAGTTTCACTTTGGGGAATTTATTCTACATATACACTTGTTCCTATACCAAAAGGATTGTGTTACTATTAATATTAACAAAGCATTGGAATCAACCCACGTGCACATTCAGAGGGTTAAAGTGTGCCACCATGGTGGAATACTATACAGCCTTAAAAATGAATGCAGATGATCTCGAAATGAAGAAAATCTCCAAGGCACAATAAATAAAAAAACCAATGTTCAAAAGTGTGTATAAAGGGCTAGTTTTTGTGTATATAATGGGAGGGGATACAGAGGAAGAACATATATTTATATTTACTTGTGTATATAGAAGAAACTCTAAAAGTTACATAAAACTAAAAACTTCATCACCTGTCTTGGGAGTGGTGGGAGCCCTGGGTGGGTAGGGGCAGGGGTGGAAGGAAACATTATGCATGTGAGTCCCTTTTTATGCTTTTTGGTTTCTGAACTAAGTTACTGTACACTATTTAAAAATGACAACAGAAAAAATGGGTCTGGGTACAGATGCACAGGATGAATGAGGAAAGTTCATTTCCACTGGAACAAGGTGATGTCTTCCAGGTCTGTCTGTAGCCCAGATGCCTCTCTCTTTAGCTCCAGATCCCCATAGCCAGCTGCTGGCTGGCCAGCATTACCCAGCTGTCTCTGTGGCCTCTTAAGTTCACTGAAGTCCAGTCTGAGCTTGGCTTTTTCTTTGGCCTTCTTCCCACTTGTTTCTGTCAGGCGGCATCACTGTTGACCTGATGACCCACAGCAAAAGTAAGGCAACTCCCCTGGACGCCTCGGTCTACTCTCCTCCCTAGCACACAGGTCATTAGGTCCTGTTCTTGATCCCTTAGGTCTCTCCTGCTCCAGCTGCCACTGTCTTATTTCAGGCCCTGCTTCTCACTGGAATGGCGGTTTTCTCTCTCCACACTGGCCCTCTCCGACATGATTCTCCAGGTTGGTTTCCTACTTAAAATGGTGCAGTGGTTAAGAGAGCAAAAGCTCTCTTACCAAGCATCCTTAACATAATGAGGTCCAGGTTCTTAGCATGTCATATAAATGACCCTTGTGATTCGGCCTTTCATTTGTTTATCTTGACGCATTTGCTTGAATTTCAGATGTGAAATTGTGGTCCAGTTATGCTTAACTGACCTGCAGCCCCTCCCCGCTCACCCCTGCTAAGTCTGCCAGGGTCTTCAGGGCCCCTGTGCCTGCTATTTGTCTCCTGTCAGGACTGTTGTTGGCTCTGTCCTGCCCCACACCTGTGTCAGGTTAGATGCTTGTGTCTGGACTAGAGTCAAGAGGGACAGAAAACCCAGCCTTATAGAGGTAGTGTCTTCTTTCTCTCACATAACTGAAATGCAGAAGCAGACAGTCAAGGGCTCCTCCATAATCAGGATCTGGGCTCCTTTCAGCTTATTTTTGCCATCCTCACCCTGGGGCTTTAACGTCATGGTTCATCAGTATGCCTGTTGGAACTCTAAGCTGTCACATAAGCATTGCAGCCACCAGGATGGAAGAAAGTGCAAAAGAGGTGTACCCCCTTTTCAGATACTTTGTGGGATGTGAGCGGTGTGGATCAGAACTTCACCATTTGTGTGTGTAATTGCAAGGGAGGCTGGAAAAAGCTCTTTATGTTGGCCATGTACCCAACTGAAATTCAGCATTCTGTTCCTGAGGTCAAGAACACCTGTTGGTCTGGCCAGCGTGGTTCAGTTGTTTGGAGCATAGTCCTGAAGACCAGAAGGTCGCCAGTTTGATTCCCGGTCAGGGCACATACTTAGGTGGCAGGTTCAGTCCCTGATTGGGGTGCGTGCAGGAGGCAGCTGATCGGTATTTCTCTCACATTGAGGTTTCTCTCTCTCCCTTCCTCTGTGTCTCTCTCTGTGCCTCTCTCTCTGGAATCAATAAAGATATATTAAAAATTTTTTAAAGAACCTTTTGGAACTTCTAGAGATTTCTGTCCCCCAGAGTGTCTAGAGACAGTGCCCCCCAGAGTGCCCCTCTTGTGTGTTTCCAGTGGGCTTCTGGGCATAGCTCCCACTGTCAGTGTGCAGTCAGTCTCTGCCTCCCTCCGCCCGCCCCTGTGGACAGCACAGTGCCTCCTGGGAGTGTCACTCGGTGTTTACCAGGGAGTGGTATCTAAGATGAGGGCTTACAAAGGAAGTCCTGCCTCATCCATCAGGCTGATAAAAACTCACCACAGATAGAGCACATATGTTCAAAACACAGTTTCCCGAAGAATTTAGGTAATTCAAGGCCTAGATATAGAAATGCTTGTTAAGAAAACTTGACCAGCTTGATGATACGCCAAAGAGCAGAATGTTTTATGGTTCTGTAAAACCAGTTTGGTTTTTTTTTTGAAGTTTTTTTGGAAAGGCAGTTTATAGTGACATTTCAAGCAAAACTATAGTTATCAGATTCTAAACTGAGAACAATTTAACTTAAACATGGATTTAAGCCTAAACAGGGTCTGTTCTTTCGGAGCTAGTGTTTTTCACCTCCCCTCCGCCTGGTGTGCAAAGGATGCCGGATGCCGTGTGATTGATTGCAGAAGCCTGCCATGAACTGCATCTTGTTACATGCCAGTCCCATCAAAGCAGGGAGGCCTGCTTGGTGTGGCTTACACTTTGGAACTTGTTAAAAACTATTTTGTACTATACTTTGGAATAATTAACTTTCATAAAGTCTTAAAATTTTTCTTCCCTTGGTTTGTTAATGTTTGGGTTTATGATTTCTACAGTTGTGCAGCAAGTGGCTGTGACCAAAAATTCAACACAAAATCAAACTTGAAGAAACATTTTGAACGCAAACATGAAAATCAGCAAAAACAATATGTAGTAAGTGGGAATGATTTTCTATGCTTAAATTCTGTGAATATTTTTATGTGTATTGTCTGTTTCTGAAATTTTCAGTATCCCAATTTTGTGTGTCAGATATCTGAATTCAGCCTGACACTATCATAATTGTTTTATTTTGAAAGCAAACATTATTGTGCCAACTAAAGTATGTTATTGGTAGATTACCACAAATGAAACCTTTCGCTTTCAAAAATGTTTCTCTTTAAAGTTTCTCTACAAAGAATTTTACAGTAACTAAATGGGTGAAAGTAGCAAGTCTGTAATCTCCACGGTATTTTTACCTTGAGGGGATTGTTATGAACTGGTCTTTGCTTTTCTCATGACTAACAAACCTTCACTGAACAGTGCACCTTTGAAGGCTGTAAGAAGACTTTTAAGAAACATCAGCAGCTGAAAATCCATCAGTGCCAGCATACTGATGAACCGCTCTTTAGGTAGGTACTCGGGGGTACAGATCAACATGGCAAATTTCAGGGGGGAATAGATTGAAATGCAAATTGGGTACAAATGTTTTGAAACAGTTTATTAATCAACATTTTTTCTGTCAATGTGTATAGTGTACGCCCATTTATATATTGGCCTATTCCAGAAGTTCAGTTTTGCTTTTGTTTTTCTGATATGCTTAATTTGTGAGATTAGTACAATTGTAGTTAAGCTTTCAGGGAGGACTGATAAATGACTTAACTATTCAAATAGAGCCTGTTGAATCACATGACATGTCATTAGGAAGACACTAATTATTCTTGTCCTGTAAAACAAAAGCGGTGTGGGCAGGCCTACATTACCAAGGGTTTTGTGAGGGGCAGGAAGGAGGGACAGGAGGTGTTAGTACACGCAGAGGGCATCGAGGGCTCCTGACCACCTGTTCAGATGGCCACTCCTGAAGAGCATGGGTTCTGGGCACCTTCCTTCCACTCACACAGTGATCCCCTTTGCCTGGGAGCTGCTGCCAGGACAGTGCCTGCCACTGCTTGCAGGTCTGCCTGTTCTCGCCCCACTGGTGGCATTGTTGCGGAAGCAGCCTGCGCATCCCGTTGCTCGCAGGAGGCTGGGGAAGCTGCTGCTGTGTTTCCTTGTCACACCACCCTGGGGCAGCATAGACACAAATGATTGGGAATGGTTTAGGTGTTGACCATAACCATCTTTCTCGTAGCCATGAAAACAGAGTGTATTTTCAGAAGAATAAAGATAAAACAGTGTTTAATTTGATCCCATAAGCAAAAAAAAAAAAGTCACATGACTTTTTTCTCAGTTTGTTTTGCCCCCAGTTTGGTCAGGTAACTTGAATTTTATCTAGGATATGGTCTAATTTAAATCATTTTTACATGACTGGTTTAGTTGTGGGCAGGGGAGACTGGTAGGAGAACAGGACAAAGTATGCTTTACCCTAAGTGGAGTTCTCTGCGAAAGCATCCTGGCTGACACTTCGTGTCCTGTTAATCCAGGTGCACCCACGAAGGCTGTGGAAAACACTTTGCTTCGCCCAGCAGGCTGAAACGACATGGGAAGGTCCACGAGGGTACGTACTTGGCAGTGTTCACTCTGACACACCAGCCCCAGGGCGTATGTTTCTAAGTCTTTGAAAACTCTGTGCTTTCTCCTCTTCCGTGGTCATACTGAGAACTCAGAATGAGGTGGGGGTACCATTCTGCTTGTTCAGGTTCTGTGCCCTTGACCAAAGAGGTGCTGCTGTCTGTGTGTGGCGTCTGTTCTTCCACCGCTGACCCTGTGTTCAGAGCCAGTGCCTGGCTGTGCTGTGTGCTGCCATTGCTTCTTCACAGTACCGGGCAGGCCAGAAAGTCCGTTCAGTTTTGTCTGTACAGTGGCTCTGGTAGTGCTTACTGGTCTTTAACTTCATTTGAAACAATTTGGTTAGATTGTATTGTGACAGCTGTCATACTGGCTTGCATTTAAAAACAATTACCAAAATTGGTGAATTTTTGTGCTGCCCTTTTAATACTGAAGATGAAAGAAAATATGCAACATTTTTGGCATATTATGTTTTATTATTCAAGAAAGGTGATAACTCAGAAACTCAAAAAAAGATGTGTGCAGTATATGGAGAAGGTACTGTGACTGATTGAACATGTCAGAAGTGGTTTGCAAAGTTTCTTGGTACTACTGACATTTTGGTCAAATAGTTCTTTGCTGTGGGGCTGTCTTCTGCATTGGGAGAGGTTTAGCAGCACCCTGGCCTCCACCCACTAGAAGTCAATAGCAGGAGGTAGCTGACATACTCAAAATATCCAACTCAAGAAAGTTATTGGTGAAAATGAAAAATGTGTTTTTTGTTTTACGGGAAAAAAACAAATGAAGTTTTTGGCCAGCCCTGGAGTTTTCAGCCTCTTGCACCTACTCCATGTGCCGCTCTTCTCCTGGGGGATGTCCCAAGGGCTCAGTGAATACAATAGTTTGGAGTTTTTGGAGCAGTCACATTAACTTTTTTCAAAAGAACTTAATATAACTACTTGACTCTTCTGTGTTTCTATATAGAATATTTGATAACTACATCAATTTCCCAAGCCCTAGAATTTATGGTTGTTGTTTTTTTTTTTTTTTAAATTTTTTTTAGAAGAGACTAGTAGCTAAGAATGATAGGCAGCCTTTCTTTTGTTTCTATCTGGTATTTTGTTGGGTGAAACTCAGGCTGGCTGTTACATTGACAGAATAATCCAAATCCTAGTGCTTTATGCAATGTTAATTTTCGTTCATTATGTTTTTCTCTGGATTATTCTAGTTTATTTTTTCTTCCTTATCTGTACCTTGCTTCTTTTTTGCCATACGAAACTTACAAAATGGTAAGGCTGGAGGAAGCCAGTGGGTGGACACATATCTGCTAATGTCTAGTGTTGATGGTTTGCTAAAGACAAAGGACTGACTAAACTCTTTTTGCAGAGGAAAAAAAGGGGCAAGCATAAAGCAGGGGGTGGGGGGATTAAAGCAGCTGGATGTCCACGTGCTGTGTAGTCAGCTTACTGAGAACAGCAGAAAGCGAAAGGAAGCCTCTCATGAAGTCTGCTGAGGTGAAGCCCTACCTGAGGCGCCTTGACGTGCAGCTGTTCGGTTCTGCTGTCACCTCTGGAGACTGGCAGCGTAGTCTCTTGGGGGATAGAGAAAAGTACACGGGCATGTAAGTTTCCTTTCTAATTGTGATTGGTGTTTACACTGAATATTCACAAAAGGCAACACACCTGTGCTTTTTAAATAGGTTATAAATGTCAAAAAGGATGCTGCTTTGTGGCAAAAACATGGACAGAGCTTCTGAAACACGTAAGAACAACCCATAAAGGTAAGGCAGACGTGAATAGCTCAGCATAACCATTTGCCCCTATAGAACTGATGTAGTGCTTTTAAAGAAATATTAATTATGTCCTTAAAATTAGTAGATATTTTGTGAGGTGCTGGGTACTTCAGCTGTTTGACAAAAGAGAAGAGACACCTATAGTCCCAGGTTTGGGAAGAGCTGTGCCAGGTCTCTTCGAGCCATTGGGCATACTCAGCATTTTCAAAGGCTCTGCAAGTAAAGAATCCGGGGGGACACTGGGATTCTGTGGGGGCATTTGGGAGAGTGCCCTGTGTGCCGGAACACAAGGAAGGAAACGGGCCTATTTAGTTTGCTCCCTGTTCCCACAGCCACCATGCTGAGCACCCTGCCCCCGGCAAGGGTGACTCCATGTAATAGAAGCACTTGGGAGAACTGAGACAAATGTTCAAGCAATAAAAACTGGAGTTAATTTCCTCTGAAATTTCTGATTTATGTACAGTCACAAGGTTTTATGTATTGAGTATGTTACTTGCATATTGAATACAATATTTAATGTTTTCTATTTGGCAATACTTGGAGAAGTTGGTTACACTTTTTTTGTGTATTTTATCAGAGGAAGTGGTGTGTGAAGTATGCCAGAAAACCTTTAAACGCAAAGATTATCTGAAGCAACATATGAAAACACATACCGAAGAAAGGAGTGTGTGTCGATGTCCCAGGGAAGGCTGTGGTAGAACCTACACGACTGTGTTCAACCTGCAGAGCCACATTCTCTCTTTCCACGAGGAAAGGCGTCCCTTCGTGTGTGAACATGTTGGCTGTGGCAAAACGTTCGCGATGAAAGTAAGTGCTCACCCTCCCAGCGGCACTCCTGTTGGTGTGTCATTTCCAGCTGGGTTCCGCGGACCCCTGGGTCCCAGGACGATGTGTCCAGGGCCAGCAGGCTGGGCGAGCAGGGCCCTAAGACCTTCCACTTTTGCTGCAGCTGGAGCAGTTCTGAACAGAAGTCTGCCGCTCAGCCAGATCTGCGTGTGCCACGTGGTTCTGCCTGCAGTCCTGGCTGAGGAGCTCCAGCATCACCTGGAAACTTGCTAGAAATGCACAGCCACATGCCCTACTCTAGGACTGCTGAACCAGAAACTCTGGGGTTTGGGGGCGCAGTAACGTGTTTAAGAAACCCTCCAGGTGATTCTCACATGGGCTGTATTTGAGAACCAGTAGCATATGGAACCAAATGCTTATTCAAGAGTATGCCGATATTTTGGGTGTCCTTTCAGGCTGCTGTCATCCAGGAGCCCTCCTTTTAGGCCACAGTCATATAGGGATTGAGAAGGGAAGTGGGCAACAAGGACATGAGGGCCTGTTGGACTTTGGGGGTCCATCTAGACTACATCTTGGTGTGACTCAAATAGTTAGGAATATGATACAAATTGGAGGGGGCTGTGCGGTTTGGGAGACTCTCCCATGGTTGGTGCTCTTACAAGCACTTAAACCATGAATTATAATGAAGACTGGAGAGAGAAATGAGGCTCAGCATAGGTCCGAAACATTAGAAAACAACTGGGAGCTGCGGGGGTCGGCATTCTCAGCAAGGACAGCAAGACTTTGGTCAGATATTCCATTGGTTTTGGGATGCTGTTGACATAGCTTTGGTTAAAAGAACCTCCCCTTCAGCTTGGAATGATTCATTCAGAACTAGTTTTCCCAACCTTTTACTTATGAAAGAACTGACAAGCCACAGGGGACCGACCCAGACTGGATAAATTCCTAACGTGGGTCACTGGAAGAGGCAGTGACTTCAGTCCATGATTTGGAAAGAATCCTCTGTGGGAATCTTCATAGAGATTCTCTATGTCTCAGTGTCACCTTGGTGTATATTCTCTCAACAGAATATAACAGAAAGAAGGCTGTTTATTTAAGTAACACATGGAGTTTTCATATTAATAGACACCAAATGGCAGTGTTTTAAAAACAGAACTTTATTTTTTCTTTCATTTCAGCAAAGTCTCACTAGGCATGCTGTTGTTCATGACCCTGACAAGAGGAAAATGAAGCTCAAAGTAAGTTGAGAGGATTTAGGCGAGCCGTTTTTAAAACATAAATTGCAGACTGAAGCCAGATGCAGTCTACTTAGAATAGTTTCGACTGTTTATTACTGTGTGAGTTTGCACTGCTACAGAGAGCACCTGGATGGGTTTCACTTTCTTGTAAGGGGTGTTGTGTGCCTATCAGGGTGTGTGACTATTGTAAAATAAGTTCAGGTAATTTTGATCCTGAATTCTGTTCTCCTTATTTCCAAAGGTTAAACAAACTCGTGAAAGACGGAGCTTGGCTTCCCGTCTCAGTGGCTACATCCCTCCTAAGGGGAAAAGGGAACACAGCCTGACTTTGCCTCAGCCCGGACAGCTGCTGAGCCGCGCTGAAGACAAGGTGCTCTCAACGGTCGCAGTGCTCACCCTCAGCTGAACACCCAGTTGTCTCCACAGACCGGCCAGCTCACGTGCAGGCAGGTCTCAGAGACAGTGCAGGTGGCCTCCAAACCACCGCAGCAAAGCACGTAGTGGGAAAAAGTGAGCTGAAATGTTTTTGCTGGTGAAGGGTGTTGCCTTCAATTTGTAGAAAAGGTAACGTATAAAACGACAAAGCACAATAAAACAAGGTGTGCCTGCACAGTGTCACCTTGGTGTACTCCTCATTAGTTCATTCTGGAACTCGTTATGAGTGCTGAAACCAATGAGTACCAAGCAAGCGGCGAGTGATGAAGCATTTTTTCTTGCAGGGTGACGTTGTGACTTACGTAGGTTCTAGCAAGTGTAACAAGTCCAGAGCAAGCGCCAGGGGCTGAAACATTTTTTTCTCACCAAAGTGTGATAAGTACAGGGTTTGACAAGTTCTGAAGCCAGTGAGTACTGCGGTATGACCGTATTTTCTCTCAAAAGCACATTTTTCTTTAATCACTGATGCAGAACATCCGATTCTGTGCTTCCATTTTTCTTGTTCAAAGGCTCTCCTTCCTGGGTCTGCTGAGTCTCTCTATATGCAGTCTCCTCTTTTTTGCTCAAATGACGAAGAACACACATTACTGCTTTTCCTCCTTTGACAGGCTGTGGCCTGGATGAGAAGGTAGCTATTCCAGGCATAGTCTGGAGGATTTGATTAAATATCTCCTCCTAAGAAGGGAAAACAGCTAAAGGTTAATTCGAAACCAGTGTCTTGATTCTTTCTGGTGTTAATGACTCTAATACCCATAAACCCCAGCATTCTTGAATTGCTATTTACGTGATTAGCTAAATCAAATTCTACATGCCCAGTTAAGCTGACTGAAACCTGTACAGTAACCAGGCAGTTCTTCAAACTTCATGTAACTAAACAAAGGCACTAAAGGCTTGATGGGTTTAAAACCCTACTCCGTCACTGCACTGAGGCTGACTTCTAACAAGAACAAGTATAAAGCAGCAGGTTTGGGAATTGGCAGACTATCAACTTCCAAACTCTTAGCCCAGTGAAGTTCCAACACTTGCAGTCACTTGGGCTGTTAGAAAACTACATCTGGTTCTAGAGATTCCGGGTCAGCTGGCTGGGAGCCTAGGCTTAAGAGATTCTAAGGCAGAGCTAGGGTTGACCTCACCACTGGGCTGACGCTGCATTTTAGTTGATAAGTTATCTAACTCTCAAGAGTGAAACAGGTATTCTGTATACTTATCCTGGGATTGTAAACTGATACACACTTTCCTGAAGACAATGATGCTTCTTACTAGGATTTATAAAGAGAAAAAAAACTTTTAAAAATGAAATCTATAAAGTTTCTAGTTTTCCTATTTAAATGTTAGATATTCTAGTACATAAAATAGGGTAGTATATAGCCTTTAAATTATGAAGTAGAATGTTTTCACATGGCAAAAAATCTGTGCTGTGACGGAAAAAGTAAAAATAAAAGTATGCTTGCATGTTGAGAAGCAAACTAGAAAGCCATCACCACTAATATTGATAGAATTACTGTCTCTTTTTGCCTTTACATTTTCCAGATTTTCTACGATTGTATTTTAGATCAGAGAACAAACAACAGTTGTTCCTGTTTTTACTTACTATTTTATTTTCTGGTTCCTCTGTATTCTTGGCTTTCTTCACAGTAACTTGAACTTTGTATTTTTTCTCAATCCATTGCTGAATCTGTTTATTCTTTGTGTCCAAATCGTGTTGTCCAATATTTGAAGAAAATGTTAGTTCCTTTGTCAGAGCTGGTCCTAGTTTGAAACAGTGAGACTTGGTGCTGGACTGTTTATTGCCCTGTCAGTAAGACTAACCCTCAGCACACAGAATGCCTCAGGCTGCCCAGGGGCCCCGTGGTCCTGTCCTCTCACTTGACTCTTTTCACGGTCCAGGACACACTTACAAATGGGTGACAAACACAAAGGTACCATTTTTTTGGCCTGTGAAGAAAGGGTGTTTAAATATGAAATACCTCCAGTTATTGCTACCATCATTTGATTAAAGAACAAAAGAATGGTCCTTCAGAAGGAACAAGTTTAGCTTTATGATAAACTTAATTATCCTTGTTTTTCTTTCTGAGGTGGATCCGTCTGGGAAGTGCTTTTCTCATCTTACTCTTTTGTGGTGCCCTCCTGGCTAGAGTGGGGTCTCCCAGGCTGCGCCCTGCATTCTTTCCCTCGACTCTGGAACTCCCGACTATTAGCTGGTATTTTACAGGGAAGAACACACTCTCACTAAAGGCACTGGGACAACTGAGTTTTTGTACAGGGCAATAGTTAGATTTTGGCCCAAACAACCATCTCCCTTGATGGACTACCTAAATGTGAAAAATACAGCTTGAACAGAAATGGAAGAAAAAGGATATGTTTATGACCTCAAAACAAGGGGAAAAACAAAAGTGAAAAATTTAACTAGGAGAAGGTTTTTCTCTTCACACAGAACAGAGAGCTGTATAAATCAGGACAAAAATAAACCATCAAAGTAAGAAAGGAGGAATAGGAACAAGTGGTTGGCAGACGAGACTCCACGGCTGAAAGGAGACACAAACCACACTGTGTTCTCTCGGCCGTGAGCATGACAAAGAGGAGAGCCCGACAGCACCAAGTGTGGATGAGGGCGGGAAGAGCTGCGAGCACGGCTGGCAGTTTCCCCCCAAGGCGTCTGGCGCACACTGGGAGACAGGGCCGAGCATGTGCTCCTTCTTCATAATGAAGACTGGAAACAGGCCCAGTGGCCAGGGAAATGGGCTGGCAAAGCTACAGTATGTGCTCATCATGGAATGTCATTAGTAATTATAATTGGCTATAGCCATTCTATAAACACCTTGAAAACGAGTGAGCCATTTATAGTTATAAGCAAGCATAATTGTTCTGTATACTGTTGATGACTGTATCTTTCCTAACTGGAGTTTAGCAACATGGACTGGACCCACAACCTGAGTCCGAGAGTGAGCAGGGGCCTCTGGGGAAGGAGGGCGAAGGGGAGAAGGGAGCACAGGGGACCTTCACTTTCTGTTGTGTTTTATTTAAGAAATCTAAAGTACAACAATGTTAATGCTTATTCATTTTGGATGGTAAGAGTTTATTATATTTTTCTGCATCTAATTTCCAAAATAAGAGTAATTTTATTAACATCTACTTGCTTCCTTAAAGCTTCAACCAGAGGGTCCTAGTTTCCTACCAGGACAAAGTCATGCCTCTGACAAACAACCTCTGAACACAGCAAGGTGTCTTCTCCAGCCTGTCAACTCTTTTTCAGTGACACAGTTTGATGTCCTTACCCCCCTAGCTGGCCTCTTACACTTTTTTGATGCCCAGTCAACATTCTGATTGTTGGGTGTGGCGTTACAGACCGAGCCACCGTTGGACAGTGTGATTTTCTCCAGGCGCACTGCCTCGCTGTGGCAGCTCTGGGCCGTCCTCTGCTCCCCACCCCAGTGCTTTCACCATTGAGCGGTCTTTCATTACAATGAGTACAAACTGAAATTGTGAAAAACCAGCATCTTCACCTCAGATCCCTTTAATGGCTTTTATAAGGTTTTGATGACAAATGCCTGGTCTGGTGATTGGCAAAATATGCAAAGGAGTGTTACTGCCAGTATTGTAACAAAATACTTAGGCATGGCAGATGAATCACTTCAGAGTTTAAAAGGTGTTTCCATGGAATTAACCAAACACCTCCACTTTAAGATGAGAGGGTGTGTGTTTCCTTTTTAAGGAGGGTAAATGAGGGAATCAGGACAGCAAGGGAACTTGAGTCCACCCTTTGGAGTCCCATTTCACTGCACCCATCATTACTCTACTGACCCGCACATTAGGAGACAAAGCCAAGGGCAAAGGGGAAAGACCACCTATCATTCTGGTGGTGTTTTCCTTATTTTTCCTCATTTTCTGTACGTTTAAAGGAGGAGATGACAACACAGGATGCAACAGAAAGAAAACAAGCAATAGAAATTAAGTGAGGGATGAAAAGCATTGGAAACAGTGATGAAACTGAATTTTCCAGTTTTGCACCTCCCCACTGTCAGAGGCACCGCAGCAAAGGCCGACTTGAAACTGCTGGTTTGTAGCCATACAGAATTCAAGGGGCAAACAGCACACTACCCACCAGTTTTAGGTCTCGCCTTCTCCTTCTCTCTCTGTCTCAGCCGCTCCTCATGAATCTGCGGGCCTGTCATGAGCTGGTACTCAGGGGGCTCGGCGCTGGGCTTCCTTTTCACAAGTCTCAGGTCGCGCTGGTCCATGAGCCGGATCACTTCCGCCCGGTGCATGTTTCCCAAATCATTGCCCTGCTCATCAAATAAATGAATAATTCGCTCACTGATTTTTCTTCCAACGTTACTAAAATCAGTTTCATTCTTTTCTTTCTTTTTTCTTTCAGCCTGGGTGTCTTCAACAGTAGTAAAAGCTTTTGCGTGAATTAGGTAGGCCGGTCTTGGGGCAGAGGCAGTACAGGGCAGCTGTGCTAGTGCCATCGTCTGCACGATGTACTTCCCCAAACATCTTCTAAGGCAACTGTTTTTGGTCGTCATGGTTTGTAATGGTAACTTCTTCAGAAAAACAGCAGCCATCCTAAAAAGCAGGAAGACAAGTTGATTACAAGTTAAATTGTTTGTTCTTGTGGTTTCATACTGTAGTACAGAGAGGGCATGTGTGGGGCTGTGGGAACCACGTCATCTGTGAATGTTACTGATCTGTGCACAGGAAATTTGCACCAACAACATGGACCATCAGGTGACCACGGGCACACTCACTCTTGGTGGGTGCTGTCCCCAGTATTGTTAGAATAAAACATACTTACACAGTGCTTTTGTCTCCCATTTTTTTCACAACCAAATATGATTCTATATCCCACAGAACCTACAGTGCCAACTTCAAAAGCAAAGATCATCTCAAGGATTTTACAGGGGTATCCAACCTGCGGCCCATAGGCTACATGTGGCCCGGGATGGCTGTGAATATGGCTCAACACTAAATTGTGAATTTACTTAAAATATGAGACCTTTTTGTGATTACGTGTCACAATGTATTTAATGTGTGGCGCAGAGATGCCAAAGGGTTGGACACCCCTGAAGGAGGATGCAGTATATAACATACTTGGTGATTCATAAACGCCAATTCATAAGCTTTTAAGACATAAGCAATTTGTCAATATATCTGATGGTATACAAAGTACAAGAGCACTATTCTGGGAAGGTGGCCTCTCCACAGGGAAAGCTGACCCACTAGAGGAACTAGTTGAGACTATCAGAAAGGAAATACCCTGATGTTAGCCAAAGTGCAGACCTCATTAACTGTAAAGATCAGTCACCAGGTAAGTAAGGCATTACTACCAAATGTTAACCAAGCATCAGGTACATGTGATAGTGGTTTCATAGTTCTAAGTGCTGTGCTTAGTGGCATTTTGATTTTTTAGTTGCTCCTCTACCCTAGTAAGTGTCTCTCTCCTTCCATTCACGTGTTAGATAAAGCTTAGAAGTGCAGGCCGCAGGAGGGATGAGCAGGCCCATTTGCCTCATCTAAGGTTTGCTGAGAAACACCAGAGAACCAAGAACTCAGAGAGGCGTGCCTTGTCAAAGAAAGAGGAAAAGGTGAGGTGCCTTACACAGTGCTTCCAGAGAACGGTCCTGGGGCCTCCTGCGAGACTCACCTGGGCGGTAAAGACTGGAAATTCCCTCTGGTCCCTAGATTTGATCTCAAGTCACCCCGCTGATCTTACCCACCACTACACCTCATGCCTGTGGTTGACGAGTGACACGAGAAAAAAGGCCCAGCAAACTGAATACAAAGTGTACGGAATGTGCATATTCTCACTTCCCCCCTAAACGAGCACCCCCCACACCTCCACTTGGGCATCTGCTACTGGCCCTAAGTCAGTATGACCGAGACTGAATTCTCCACTTCCACCCTGCACTTGCTCTTCTGTTTTCCTGGTCTCATAAAACGACAACACCTGTCGCTCAGGTCAAAATGGCCAAGTTATCCTCGACTTTTCTTCTTCGCTCAGCAAGTCCTACTGTTCAACTGCTAAAACGCATCCAGGGTCCAAACACTTCTCACCTCCGTTGCTATCAAACCGCCCCTAAAAGCCACCTTCATCCTTCACCTGGATTATAGTGACAGCCTCCTGACTGGTGTCTGTGGTCTGCCTTTGCCCCCCAATAATTTATCACCCACAGGGCACACAGGGTGGCCCTTGTAAAACGTGTAAGTCAGACAACCTGCCTCTGCTCACAACTCTCCAGTTGCTCCCGTCTCAGGACAAGCGTGGGGGCCTCCGGGGGGCCCCCAGGACCCAGCCCCCACATACATCCTCCACCACAGCGCTCACCGCGCTTCCTCCAGCTCACTCTGTTCCAGCCTTGCTGCATCTCGCAAACACTGGCCCTGCCCCTTCTCTGGGTCCTCACACTCAGGTGTCCCCTCCTCCAGACAGCTGCGTGGCTCGTTGACTTCAAGTCTCTGCTCAAATGTCTCCACCTGATGAGGCCGTGACTGGCCGCTCTTTATAAAATGGCATACCCCATCACTTTCAAACACATTACCTAGCCTTTCAAAAAAATTCACTGCCTGACATACATTCACATGTAATCTTTCCTCACCAGAACGTAAGCTTCATGAGAAAACGTACTTTGTCCATTCTCTTCACGGCGGTGGTCCTAACACTAGAGTCAGAGTCTGGCTCAGTGGCACATACTGAATGCCCAGGGGGACAGCCTGGGACCCAGGGGTGTCTGCTGGCACTTAACCTCAAGGTCTTTAGATGTGTCACTCCCCACCAATCCACATAAACGCTGGTCAGCCGGGGGCCACATCAGCCTCTTGGTTGCCTTTGAAGGGCTGAATGTAATTTCATCTCCTTAACTGTTAAGGAGGAGTTACACAGTCCTAAAATTATTTCAGCCCTTTGAGGGTAACTGCAAGGCTGATATGGCCCCCGTGAAAATGAGTTTGACACCCCTGATCTACAGAGAATGAGATGAATTAGTTTACAGTCCTTAATGTGGGCTGGGGATTCATTGTAGATGTTGTAAGGGCTCTAAGCTAGGAGCAAGCTGGATTTGAAATAGCTGAGATACTTAATGTTCAGTAAAAAGCAGTTACATATTTGTCGGTGGAGGAAGGCCCCAAACCAAAAAGCAGACAGTCTGAGGAGACCAGAGGAGATACTTTTCCATCTAATATCAGAAAAGTGGCAGCAGTATCAAGTCCCAAATTTCAGAGTTACAGCTGGAAGCTCCTGTGCCCTGTGTAATGAATCATCGCCATGTTAAAATAGAAAATATTATTTCAAAACATAATATTTTTAAGAACTAAGGAAATGAACTAGGCATAGGAAAAAGATAAAATTTATTGAAACCCTGGATATTTGAGGTTGAAAATATAGTGATTTCCCCCCATTCTCCCTAATTATTTCTCAAAGCTTTTAATAAGGAGGAAGTATTTTATCCTAGTAAATAAGTTATATTTCTTTATAAAGACTATTTCAGAAGAATGACATAAAATATTTTAAACTTTAAAAACACTTTTCAAGAAAAGACTAGAAGAATACTGTAACTTTTTTTAAAGTTCTTTACCATTATTCAAATTTTAAAAAGCTTTAAGTTTTCTTGATTCATACAGCAATTAAACTTCAGTATTAGCTAAACTGTGGCGTTAGATCAGCAAATTTGAAGATGTACACAGTTCTTCAAAATAAGTTTTTAATAGATAAAATTATAAACACAGTTAAGAACGTGTTATTAAATTTGAATTGCAAATATCCACAGAAATTCAGATAATTACAAAAGTTTGAATCAGGAAAAGTTCCACACATGTACGAAAAGAACAGTGCAATGAGCCCTAAGCACCCATCACTCAGCGGACTTACCAGCAGGTGGCCTCGCTTGTTTCACCTCTACCCTCACCGACCCCTGCCCTCCCCATCCAGGAACTATTTCAAAGTAAATCTCATCAATACTCAGCTTGTCATCTGGAAGAGGTAAGGCCTTTTCTATCTTTTCAACAACCACAATAACATTATCCCAACTAATAATAACCCCTTTGCATCACCCAAGACCCGGCTGTCCCATGTCCCTGACAGTGTACACCCCATTTCCAGTTTGGTAGCAGGAAGAGCCGCCCACTGCCACGTGCGCTATAACTTAAGCATTAATGACTGAAATTCATTTCAACACATTAAATATGCAAAAATATGTTAAAAGAAAGATCATTTGCCATGACTGACTATTACCCTTACTCCTTACTTTGAAAATCGGTAAAGAACTAAACATGTATCCTACCATTTAAGGAAGAATTAGAATCATCCCCAACTGATAAAGAAAAGCTCTTCTTCAGAGGAGAGTGCCAGCTAATACATGGAGAAGAAAAGTAAAAGTAATTTAAAAATCACCATTTTGTCACCACCAATCAAATCACTGATTTAGGCAAGGATGAACACGAAAATCAACAAGTAAAAAGCCGTTGAGGAAACAAGGCGTTCACGTGGTGCCAAAGGGTGACTAAAGATGACTTCCACATTAAAACAGGAAGAACACACTCTGCTGTTACCCAAAACAAAGGAGAGACTCGGCATCCCGACGGCGGGACAACCCATGTCCTAGCACCTGTCCCCCCGTGGGACTCGGCTCCTACGGGCACTTCCTGGGAAGAAGCCCTGCCTGGCCCGGTGTCTTCAAAAGTCAGTGTCATTGGGAAAGGAAAGGTCTGGGGAAGTCTATGCTTGGGAAAAAAAAAAAAAAAAAGACTAAGGAGACATATTGTTGAATGCAATGTGTTTGAAAAAAAAAGCAACTAAAAAGACATATTGGGATAAAGGGAAAATCTGAATGTGGCCTAGATTCAGGATGGATTAGATACTCTCCAGAAAGTATTGTTAATTCTTAGGTGTGAAAATGGCATTATTAGGAAATTAATCCTGGAGTATGTAGGGAGGAGGGTCTCATGACATTAGCCATTGACCCTGAAATGGTTTGGCAGAAAATATAGCCAATTATGGCAACATTTGCTGAACCTAGGTTATGGGTATATGGTGTTTAGTTATTAGTCTTTCAACTTTTCTGTATGTTTTTCATAAATAAAAAGTTTAAAAACATTGACTGGTTGTGGACTTCCAGCCAAGATGGAGGCATAGGCAGATACACTGTGCTTCTCGCACAACCAAAAGAAGGACAACAAATTCAAAAACAAAAAACAATTTGAACTACCAGAAAATCAAAATGTACGGAAGTCTGACAACCAAGGAATTGAAGAAACAATCACCCAGACCAATAGGAGAGGCGGAGATGGGTGGCCAGGGAGGAGAGGACTCACAGCAAGGTGGCAGCTGGCGGCGCAGGCGGTCCCACATTTGTGTGCGGATAAATTGGGGGAACAAATGGGGAGCGAGGCAGACTGAGCAACCCAGGGTCCCAGCGTGGGGAAATAAAGCCTCAAAACCTCTAACTGAAAACACCTGTGGGGGTTGAGGCAGAGGAGAAACTCCCAGCCTCAAAGGAGAGTTCATTGGAGAGACCCACAGGGTCCTAGAATGTACACTACATGCCCTCCGCCACCTGGGAATCGGAACCAGAAGGGCCAAATTTGATTGTGGGTAGCGAGGGAAGTGACTGAAAGCCAGCAGAGGGCCAAGCAACTGGCATTGTTCCCTCTCAGACCCCTCCCCCACATACAATAGCACAATGAAGTGAGGTGGGTTGCCCCGCCCTGATCAATAGCTAAGGCTCTGCCCCTTACTACAGGGATGCTGAGACAAAAAAAATGGCCCAAATGAAAAAAACAGATCAAAGCTCCAGAAAAAATACAACTAAGTGATGAAGACATAGCCAATATATCAGATGCAGAGTTCAAAACACTGGTAATCAGGATGCTCACAGAAATGGTTGAGTATGGCTGCAAAATAGAGGAAGAAATGAAGGCTATGCAAAGTGAAATAAAGGAA
Organism: Tonatia bakeri; assembly: GCA_004024845.1. NCBI lineage: Eukaryota > Metazoa > Chordata > Mammalia > Chiroptera > Phyllostomidae > Tonatia > Tonatia bakeri. The sequence continues at coordinate 192,444 of PVIA01000980.1, forward strand.
AATGTACAGATAACCAACAGTGACAGGAAGCAAACTGGGACTCGAATCAATGGTTTGGAGCAGAAGGAAGAAAGAAACATTCAACCAGAACAGAATGAAGAAATAAGAATTCAAAACAATGAGAGGCTTAGGAACCTCCGGGACAACTTTAAATGTTCCAACATCCGAATCATAAGGGTGCCAGAAGAAGAGGAAGAGCAAGAAATTGAAAACTTATTTAGAAAAATAATGAAGGAGAACTTTCCCAATCTGGTGAAGGAAATAGATTTCTAGGAAGTCTAGGCCCAGAGAGCCCCAAAGAAACTGGACCCAAGGAGGAACAACACCAATGCACATCATCATTACATTACCCAAAATTAAAGATAAGGAGAGAATCTTAAAAGCAACCAGAGAAAGGAGGCAGTTAACTACAAAGGAATGCCCGTAAGACTGTCAGCTGATTTCTCAAAAGAAACTTCTCAGGCTAGAAGGGACTAGCAAGAAGTATTCCAAGTCATGAAAGGCAAGGGCCTACATCCAAGATTGCTCTATCCAGCAAAGTTATCATTCAGAATGGAAGGGCAGATATATTGCTTCCCAGATAAGGTCAACTTAAAGGAGTTCATCATCACCAAACCCTTAACATATAAAATGTTAAAGGGACTTATCTAAGAAAAGATGATAAAAAATATGAACAGTTAAATTACAACAAACTCACAACTATCAACACCTGAACCTAATAAAACAAAAACAAGAACTAAGCAAATAACTAGAACAGGAACAGAATCACAGAAATGGAGATCATATGGAGGGTTATTAGCGGGGACGTGGAGGGCGAAGAAGAGGTAAAGGTATAGGGAATAAGAAGCATAAATACAACTGGTAGGTAAATTCAGACTGGTAGGTAGAAAATAGACAGGGGGAGGTTAAGAACAGTATAGGAAAGGCAGAAACCAAAGAACTTATGTGTACAACCCATGGACATAACTAAGGGGGAACACGGGTGGGAGGAGAGGTGCAGGGCAGAGGGAAATGAATGGGGGAAAATGGAACAACTATAATAACATAATCAATAAAATATATTTTAAAAAAATTTACTAGTTGTGCCAACAGGTAAAAGTTAATATGTCTACTTTAGAGTAGAAACTGCATGCCTACCAGCATCTGGGGATGCTTTTTCAAAACAAGATGTTTCCTCTCTACTGTTAAGAAGCACTGGATTAGGCCCCTCCCTAAAAAAGGTGATTTAAGGTCCTGGCTGGGTGGCTCAGTTGGCTGGAATGTCATCCTATATACCAAAAAGCTATGGGTTTGATTCCTGATCAGAACATATATACCCAGGTTGCTGGTTGGATGAAGAGGCAGCTGATCAATGTTTCTCTCATATCCATGTCTCTCTCCTTTCCTCTCTCTCTAAAAATCAGTAAAAAAATCCTCAGGTGAGTATTAAGAAAAAGATGACATAAGAAAATGAGTAATAAATATTCTAAAGTAAGTGAGTTCAAGTAGTTTGAGCTAGAATGTCCAGGATTATCCTTAACCTTTCAAAGTTGATGCGAGATAGAAAGCTATGTTCTCTAGTGAAATGCCTTTGACACCTCTGTCCAATAAATAAGAGGGCAAAGGAACTGGTCATCTAAATCAAAATGAAAAGGCTCATGTTCTGATGATAATATGGGTGAATTCAGTGACTCTTACTCCCAGAACTATCCTTTCTGAGACATCCAGAAATATTTTAAAAGGAAACTACCTTAAAGTCAGTTACTTAAAATACATAATTATTATACCACATCTGTGATTTTATGATTCAGACTTTACCAAAATACACTCTGTGCTACATACCATATTTTGCTGTATGTAATATGCACTTCTTTACCCAAATTTTTGAGGTGAAAATACGTGTGTGCATTACACATGGGTACAATGAATACATAATCCCGTGTAAAACGCGCACAAAAAAACATGGGCATGCATTATACACTGCAAAATATAGTAATTTTACATCTGCTAGTAATTGGTTTTCTTTTAAATCCTCACTGCAGAACATGCTTATTGGTTTTAGAGAGAGGGGAAGGAATGGAGGGAGAGGGAAACAAGGATGTGAGAGAGAAACATCAATCGGTTGCCTCTTGCATGGGCCCCAAGCCAACCTAACCGCAACCTCCACACATGCCCTGACCAGAGACCAGGAATTGAACCAGCAACCTGTTGGCCCACGGGACAATACTCCAACCAACTGGGCCACACCAACCAGGGCTCTGTTGGTAGTTTTAAATTCAGTAGCCAACTCCATATTTAGAAACACAGAATTCCTTTCTATTCTTTATTTACTTGAGATTGGATCACTGCTAAACTCCTCCAGTCGTCACAGGATAAGCTGACCGGCAGCCCCAAAGCCCCTTTGCTCCTGGGTGCTGTACTTCCTCTTAGCCACTGCTGCTCCTTTCGGTCCTCACCCCTCCTCCTGGACCTCTTTGGCATCATCACTAACTTTCCTAGGACAAGGCTAGAAAACAGATCAACTGGATTATTCAAAATGAACACAACACAGAGTAATTTTAATGAGTGATTCACATATGCCATAAGAAAATGATTTCAATATTAAGCCATGGAGTGGTAAATTTTTTAATGAAATAAATATGTGGCTACTCCCATATGCTATGTATTTCAGGTAAGGTTAGGGCTGTGTTCTTTGTATTTTCAAATTAGTTTTCAGTTGTCTAAAATGAACAATATTCTTTGGAGGCTTCTCTTCCCCAACTTTCATTGTGAAAATGTTTAAGCACACAGAGGTTGAAAGACTGTACAGTGAGCGCACCAGTACCCATTCACTTGGACTCTGTAATACACAATGTCTTCCTCGCTGTATGTACCCATCTCCTTACTACTCTTTCATCCATTTTATCCGATACATTTCAAAGGCAGCTGCAGACAGCAGTGCATTCATCCTCAAATACTTCAGCGTGCATACCATCAACTACAGTTCTGCATTTGTTTATGATCCTTTTTGTTTTCTTTTGAGGCAAAATTTACATACAATGAAATGTAGAAATCTTAAGCCGTCATTTGATTATTAGTTTTGACAAGTACAAACACTTTTGGAACCAAAACTTCTATCAACATATAGACTATTACCATCATGCCAGAAATTTTCTTCAAGCTCCTTCCAAGTCCATCTCCATCCCTGTCCAGGGGCTATGACTCCTACTTTTTTCCCATCACGGTCTGTTCTAAGATTTCATATAAATGGAATCAAACAGTATGTACTCTTTGTCGAAGGCATCTCAGCATGTGTTTAAGATTCATCCACGTTGCTGCATGTATCATTAGTTTGTTCCTTGTTATTTCTGGGAAGTGTCTCAATACAGGAATAAACCAGTTTTAAATCCCATTTCCAGATGATCAACACTTAGGCTGTTCTCAGTTTTTGCCTACAATAAATAAAGCTGCTACAAACATTCTTGTACCACACCCCCCCACCAAAAACAAACAAACAAACAAGACAAAATGATAACTGCTCCAAAGGACAGCTGCATTCCTCTTATGATACATTATTCTGCATTCCATCTTTTCTTTGCAGGCACCCTTTGTGATCCATTATTTTATGTCACCTTTTCCAGTACCTCTTTGGGAGGTACTGAAATGTATTTTTAAGGAAACTTCCTAGAATGCAATTTAAATATTGTGGCTTAGTAGATATAATCATGAGGAGTGGGTGGGGAGTCCTGTTCTACAAGAAATTAAGTCTCTTAAGTGCATTTTGAAACTATGTAGACTGCGGACTGAAAATAACTTGACTTCTATTATTTGCTCACTCATTGGTTCTCTTTCTGATACAGCTGATATTCACAAGCTCATATTGACATCTCTTCTTTCCAGGGAAGCTGGGTGAATCAAAGTGACATTACATCCCAGTGGCTTAAGTGTTTGTGACATTAACTTTACCAATTCCTATGACACTAAAATTCTCTTACACCTTCCAAAGGAGTTTCACAGTCTCTGTTCCTCCCTGCATAGCTGTGAACTGTCCCATCTGCCCCATTCCAGCCTGGGTTGTGCCACCTCAATCCCAGGAGACTGCAACGTGGTCACCGAGACTCCGTGTCACTGTCCCTCAGCTCTGGTTTTGCTCCATCATAAGAAGCACAGAGCATGCTCTACACCAAGGCTGGCTGTTTAAGAGCTCAAACAGTGATTTACAACACTGGGAAAAGCCAACACGAATCTTTGGCCAATTTCTTAACTTTTTAGCGATAAAATTTTTATTTTTAGTTACTTTATTGAAATATTCTAATAACTGCCATGGAAATCTTTTCTAAAAAGCTGTTAAAACCAGAACTAAGGATTCCATATCACAGATTATATTACTGTCATACAGAAATCTTCTAAATGGTCATTTCATCTTCCAGAACTCCTATCTCAGCGACCAGCAACCTAGTCCACCCACTTCTGCTCCCCCTCTCCTTCATGGCTAACCCAACACCAAGTTTCATCAGTTTTACTTCCTAATACTACTCGAACCCACCCATTTCTCTCCAAGTCCACTGTTAACACCTCGGTTTAAGATACTGACCATGTCGGGTTTGGATCCCCACCAGTCTCCTAACTAGGCTCTTACATCACACTTGAACTCTGCAATCAGAGCTCCCTTTTGCATTGCCGTCACCACACCCAGTGCCCTCCCCACCTTAAAACTGCCCTCTGGACACCAAAAGGCCCTTCCCACCTTCCCAGCCTCATTCCATACCAAACTTGCTTTTTCTCTAAAACACACTGGCTTTTCAGGTTATTTAAATGTTCTTTCCCTTGGTTTAGGAAACATTGGATCTCTGCCTAATGCCGCCTTTCTCAGGGCATTCTTCTGATTGCCTCCCAGACTTACCCTGATCTCTCCCTACTCACCCCGCCTCCCCTCATTTACTTGTTGAGCTTAACATTAATGCCTAAAATTAAATACTTCCAAAGAATAGTTTATCTTTCTCATACAGTACCGCAATGATAATTTTGTGATTATCTTATGACTGGTTCCTTCATTAGGCATTAAGTTCTAAGAAGCAGGGGAAGAATCTGATTTATCCTTTACTGTCTTGTGCCTGGCACAATAAACAGCAGTTGATGTTCCTCAACTCTCTATTTTCTTGGACTGAGACCTTTCCTAATATACACTTGGAACTGCGACTTTAAGAAAACTTATTTACTTCCCTCAGGGGTCTTAAATGCCATGAGGCCAAGAAAATGATAAACGGGGGTAGAAAAGAAATCCCAAAATCACTTGACAAACCTCCACACGACGACCTCTTCGATAGCTTTGGCTTGCTCAGCCTTTCCCGCCCAGGCGCAAAGCCCAGGTATCCAAATGGAGGCTGCTTGTGCCACCTCCGGAACGGATCCGATCACGTGCGTCAGAGGCGACCACGCCAACCCCAAAAAGGGGCGTTAGGAGGCAGGGAGAGCGCTTGTGCGTGCGCCTGAATGGCCGGGTGTGGAGTTCAAGGGGCTGTAAGACCGACGACGGGTCCAGGAGTTGCGACTGCGGCACAGCCGGGGAGCAGCCTTGGCTGGAAGGCGGCTTTACAGCTTGTCCCGCTCCCCAACCCCGCGGCAGAGCCTGCAAGGCCTCCCCGCGCTCAGCACAGCAGCATAGGTGGCACTGACCTTCCAGGGACACGTTCGAGCACAATAACGCCTTCTCTGCAGGCATGTCCCTAAGACCACTTCCTCCCGCTGCCCTTCACCTCGGTCGCTCGGCACCCTGGGTCTTTAGGGTTCCCACACCCGGGCTGGCGAAGGTCTTGCAGAAGGAACGGTAGACGGGCTCCTCTGCAAGACCCCTTCGCTTCCCGTAGTGGGCGGGGCCGCGGCCCCGTCTTTTAAAGGAAAGTGACCTGGGGAGGAGCGTTTCTCTAGCTCTCCTAATAAATCCCTCCGACAAAAATAATTCTAGGGCGCGGTTTCTGCTGGCAGCTTGCTGGTCGATCACCTGTCTCTTGTGTCTACAGTGGTTGGATGAAGACTCGTATGCTGAATTTCAGTGGCAATCAGAGCTTTCCTTCTGTAGAGTTATATTACATTGACGTCAAACTCGCAGTGGCTACACTCCCGCTAGGGCTCTATAGAGAACTTTCACAAATGTTATTTTGTGTTTAAGAACAATATTTAATAAACGTATTTTTAATTATTTCGAGTCAGGGAGCATTGTCGCCGTTTTGCAGGCGAGCAAATAAACTCGGGAAGTAAAAGGCTTCCCCTGGTTCGCAGTGAGACGCAGCGGGCCGGCTGGATCCGAGAGTGGGGTCTCTGGAGACAGGACAGAGACGCAGCCGGGACTGTGCGCTCCACAGTGTAATTGGGAGAGTTTCCGACAAGCCAGCCATTTTACAAAGGGGAACACTCAGAAGTTCTCAACTTCGGATGCAACCCAGTGCTTTGGTTTCTCACCTGCCTGTTTTGGGGGGCCCTTTCCCGGTCTCTGAGGTTGATGATTGCTGGGCCTTCTGCTGGACTATTGGGGTCAACCACTGCCGCTCTCACCTCTTCAATAGGAATTTCCTCCATGGCAGAATGAGAGTATACAGTCGTAACTTGAAGCCACCTAATCAGAGAATAATTTATCCTACAAGAGGAAGTTACATTTATTGCATACTTGTAGTCCAGCAGAACACATTCCTTTATTTAGTCGCATTAAATAACTTCTTGAGTCAGGTATTACTTCTTTTATTACAGATGAGAAAACTAGTTCAGCCTTAAAAAGCTCTGTGAGAGCAAAAACCAAGTGGAGGAGTCCTCGTCAAGTTCACTCCGTTTCCTCATCAACTCCTAAGTCCGGCACATTGGACACTGAGTATTTTTGAAGTGGTAAACCCACGAACAACTCATGTGTCTATGACCCAAAGTCCAAGGTTAATATTTGCATGTTGGCCGTTTCCAAGTTAAACGGGAAGAATTAGAGATTTTATTCAATCAAAAGCATTCCCTAATGCAGAGGTAGAAGTTTGTTTAGTGGTGATTAGATCTCACATACAATAGATTTCAATTCCCCTGTTTTAGCAAAACTGCCCTGATCAGAGCCTACAATCTAATGGAGGAGGGGAGTCCTATAAACTAATTATAATTAATTCACAACTATTTAAGAATATGCTGAATATTTGAACCTACACATACTTGGCCACATCTCTTTAGTTTCAAAATAAACACAGGGTATTGACTAGTATAAGATTAGCTTCTTCAAGTAATTTTTGCAGCTATTGTGGCAACAGGGAGACAGCCTGGTATTTTAGTAACTTTTACACATAGGAACAATAGCAACTAGGAAAGTTCTGTACACTTCTGAGAGTCCCCTTGTGTGCATATATGAAATCGGACAGTTTACAGAGGATTTGTGACATAGTAATACTACTTCCCCAAACCCAGAAATGCACCTTAGCACGTAGAGGCCATAAACACAGGAAGGGGTCCCAGAAGAGCCAGCTGTCTGCTTTATTATCTTTGTTTAGGGGACTTCAAAGTAAGGCTCTCCGTGACTCTATAAAGCTGCCAGGTCTTATTTCAGTTATAGGTCAAAGCAGAGTTCAAGAGATTAAAACACAACAACAACAACAAAACAGCTTCTGTATCTGAGGACAAGACACCCACCCTTTTCTGCTCACCTCCTTCTTTCTGAGACATCGGACTCCACTCTGGACACACACACCTTCAAAAAGGGGCCACAAATGGGGTGCTGGTAGGTGGCTCAGGTACCAATGATTCTTTGGTGTGTGTTTATTCAAATAATCATCCTATCAAATTTCACATTCCTAGTTTGGGCATTAAACCCTTCAATCAATGTTATACATGTCACTTACCATCTTCACAGACTTCCAGCCCCACCGCTTCCCTCATCAGCATAAGGAAGTTCAGCTTTAGGAGCACCCACTCTGATGCCAGGCTGCTGGGGGTTTTTATTCTTGATTCTGCCATTAGTAGTGTGACCTCGTGCAAATGACTTCTTTATGCTTCAGTTCTCTCCTCTGTGCAGTGGGGTGACAAGGTTGTCCTGAGGATGAGATGACTTGTTAGAAGTAAAGCACTCAGAATAGAGCCTTGTACACACACAGGGAAGTGCTGAAAGTGTGGCCACTTCCATTGTTGAGCACCTACCATTTCTCAAGGTATGTGCTAGTCGCTCTGTCGCTGTATTGCCACGAAACGAACTTCTATCTTGGTATCAAGGAATAATTTTGGTGGAATAAAATGAATCTCTAATTCTCTTGTTTAACTTGGGAATGGGCAACATGCAAATACAGGGTCCGGCACAAATAATGCTCCTTTTTTATTATAAAGTCTTTTATCACAAAATCTTAAGCATCTAAGTCTCTAACATAATAATATCACACTCAACCACACCATATGGCATTTTAGGTGAAATGTTCAAATTAAAATTCTACATTATTACACCCATATTATTACCCCACCAACCACACTCAAGCAGGCATTACTTCTGACAGATACTGCATTAACCTTGGACTTTGAGTCACAACCATGAGTTGCTTGTGGCTTTACCACTTCACTATTTCAAAAATACTCAGTGCCCAACGTGCCAGACTTGGGAGTTGATGAGGAAACAGAGTGGACTTGACGAGGACACCTCCACTAGGTTTTTGCTCTCACAGAGCTTTTCAAGGCTGGACTTGTTTCCTCCTCTGCAGTGCCATCTAAGCCTAGCCGAGGGCAGTTGTCTTAAGTGGCAGCAACTTTTTCCTCACACAAGTGCCAGTTTAATAACTGGCTGATCCATGCGCCCCTGAGTAATGTTTACAAATGTGTCAAAGGGACACAGAAAGCAAGGGCAGCGGGATAACTCATCAAAATATCCTGAAGATATGCTCAGCCCAATACCAGGTGTCTGTTCTCATATCTGAGAGTTGGAAGCTTCTTACCAGATCTCTACCATTTATCCTCAGGCAGAAGTATGCTTAACCCATTGCAAACATGTAAACATTTCTACAATGAAGAAGAAGGAGGAGGAGGAGGAGGAGGAGAGGAAGGGGAAGGGGAAGAAGGAAGAAGATAGAAGATAGAAGAATGAAGAAGAAACTCCAGGCAAGGTGATTTGACTTGCATTGGTAGCTCATTTGATGTTTATAGGGACTTAGGGGATCTTTTCCTTTACGTGCCCCAGATCTGCCTGTGGCTACTGATGCCGCGTCCCCAGAAGAGCTGGAGTATATGTGGTGACTGCATCTGTGTTAAAATCCTTCATGTACTCTGAAATTATTTTTAGATTCAGAATACATTTTTTTATGTGTAAGATTTCCCATAATGTTAGACTCCCGATTAATCATTTCTCTTGTAACAAACTGACGGCACCAGTTCATTAGGACATGATGGCAGTTGTGAGTGAGCAAAACAAATTTGCCTAAAATGAATGACATATTCTAAGGAATTTATTGAAAAGCTCTCCTGCCTGCTAAATAAAAGAGTGTTTATATATGGAAGACCCACTTACCTTCTGTGAAAATTCTCATGCAACTAAATGAAACAGAAAATAGGTTCCAAAGTCTCCTTTGGAAAAACAACAAAGCTGTGTGTTTTCATTTTAAAGGTATGGAGTTTTGAGGGGATTCAGATAATTTTGGTCATTTTGAAATACTTAATGAAAATAATTTTCTTCACCATCATGGAACACCATTCGGAAATATAAAGAGCTAGTGCAGGAAACATACAAAATGTACAATGTTTATTACTGTATAAAGCAAAGTAAAATAGAACCAAATTATTAATTAGCATTTTCTATTTTAAATAAAACCCAGGAATTTTTTTAAACATCCACATGAGATATTTTAGCCCCAAGGATATTTAAGGAAGGCAAATATAATGTTAGCGATCAAACAAATTTGTACTTTCAGTTTTTTCCATCTTCGAGGGACACAGAATTATAGGTAAATTGTTCCATTTGGGAAGGGTCCTCAAATGCGGAGTTTTTCGTGCTCACTGTATGGGGAAGACTTTCCGCTGTACATCTCAGCCCTTGCTGACTGCCTCCCCCACCCTCCTCTGAAGTTGTTGCAAAGATTTTAAAGGCTGTTTTGTTGGCTGCCTGGGATGCATCCGTGACCTTACCAAAGTGGAAGTGAAAGCTCTCAGTTTTTCTTCTTTCTTCTTCTTCTTTTTTTTGCAACAGTAAATCTACTAATTTTACAGTCAGTTGAACAGCAATGGATTAATTTGTTTAAAGTCTGCATTCACAAAGAGAACCTGAACTTCAGTAGCTTGAATGCCTGACATGGCAGCCTGGTGGTTGAAGGGTAGACGCTCACAACTTGCTCTGGAAGGAGGCTGGCGGTCCACTGTCACCTGCTCCTCTGCACAGGTGCTGACCCCGCAGGCGATTCCAGGCCTGCTGACGGGGTAGCAGGAAGGCTGGGCCTTTGTGTGCAACAGAGAAGGCTTTTCCAAGGCCTGAGCCGGCTGTCTCCAGCAGCCACAGGAAGCAGAAGAAAGAAGAGGTGAAAGGCCACGGTGAGGGTCAGAATGGGTTAACTTTAGTTAACATCAGAGGTTATAGCTTTTAACAAGTGCTTCGACGAACTTCTTCGAAGATGCAATTTGTTTCTTCTTTGTCAACCATTATTTTTTTTACCCTATTGATAGTGACAGCTTCACAAAGTTTTTATATCCTTTAGAGAATAAAGAATCATGTTCTTAAAAAGATGTGCAGGTGGAGGACTTAATAAAGCTTCCATGATTTTCAAATTAGGAGCTTTAAAATAGACTCCATGCTTGGCTAAGTCAAAAATAATCTGGGAGGGATGCTGAAAAAATCCCCGTGCAGGGGCTCTAACTTCTGGAAGCTTCTTTGTGTAGTTCACTTTCAAACATTGTGGTGTAGTTTTCCCATTCGTTATTCAAAATTGCCAAAGAGCCCTCTTCTTAAGTTTCCACACTTGGGTTTCTTTACATTCAGAGTGTGATGCTGGGCAGAACCCAGCATTGCATTTCAATGCTTGCTGCATTTCTGTGTAAGCAAACGAGATGGCCACAGACTTCCGTGTATGTGTTTCATGCTCTTGCGCTGGTGTCACCGCATGTTTCTGTTGAAGGACTAAACTCTGCTACACGGCCCAAACTGTCAAGGATTTTGAATTTGTGATTCTACTTTTCACAGATTTTCTTAGTCCTCTCTTGCCATTTTACTGTCAGCCACCCCTTCTTGTTGCTATAATTGCCCACCTAGCCTTAAGAGTACTCCCCCACTTTTCAAGTTCTACTCAACGTCAAATTCAGTGTCACCTGGCCTAATGCAGAGGTTGAAGGGGGCTCTTAGTTTTTTACCTCACCTTACTCCAAATCAGCCCACACGCACAGCCAGGATAACCTTATTTAACTAGAGGACCACCATCCATACCATTTCCTTGCTAAAACACTTCTGGCAATTTCCACGGCTTGCCGGCTGCATAGCTTGTAATTTTCCACTGTAGTGTGTATCGCCCTCTGTAGCTCTCGGTAGCCTATTGTATTTGACAAATCAGTCACTTTGCCTGCTCCGCCCTGGCCCCTTTCCCAGGCTGTGCCCCTGTTCCTGGGCCCTGGAAGGGGAGCGCTGCAATCCCGAGGTCCTGCCCCTGCACCTCTTCCTGTTCACAGCTGGCTGGCCAGGGTGGCGGCCTCACCAACAGGTAGCAGTCTGCAGGATGTAACAACTTGCAAACTCAAGATGAGAGGTTTGCTGGGTATCCAAGGGCACTTGTGGCAGAGATACTAACTGGACGTGCTCACTTCTCTTTGCCAGGTTTTAGCTGAGCACATAGCTCCCCAGAATAAAGACAGTATGTGCAGCCTCCTTAACAGATAAGCATGGCCATATGACCAAGTTCTGGCCAATGAAATACATGTTTATATACGTAAGTAAATTATGTCAAGTAGGTTCTGGGGAAATCTTAGTTTATACCTGTTATTCTGGTATAATTGTTAATAGCATTCTCTTTCATTCTCACAAGGGTTCCAGTCCAGATGGCATTTACAGTTACCCTAGATGAGCAGATATGTGCACTTCCAGAAAGTTCCCTCAGAAGGAGAATTGCTCTTCTCCCCTTCTTCCACTCTGCTGACGAAAAGGTGGATGTGGCAGCTGGAGTTTGGATGGCGCCCTGGAGCAAGAGAAGAATGCAGAGTGGAAACCATGCTTGGTAGGACAATGAGGCCGGAGCGTGGGTCCTCATACCACTGCCCACCATGCCCTCAGTTCTTGATTGTGAGAGAAAAATGAGATTTGACCTGCTCCTAACCAACAAAGTAGTTGAACTAAAAAGTCTTATCAAGTTGTTTATTTTGCTATGTAGGCAGTGCCACAGGCATCCTGGAGTTTACACCACGGAGATGAATTGGTCTGCGGGGAGAATGAAACAGACATGCAGAAAGAACCACGCAGAAAGACAAGAGACCATGAGGCCTCGTGAGAGATGAGAGGGTAGGAGCCTTCATATTTAACTTTCTATTCCAGTTCCCTTGAGTCTTCTGGTCTTCATTTCCTGTCTTTAGGTAATGCTTGGGTAGATTTTCTTGTGATAACTTAGTGCTCATTGCAAGCACACGTCTTCACAGCTTTAACCCTCTTTTCGCCCACTGCTGCTGAGCAGACAGATGACTACCTGCTGATTCCTAACCGTGTTTTGTGCTTCTCTGCCTCTGTGCGTGTTCGTGCCCACATGCTGTGTGGAATCCAGAGCCACCTTTCAAGCTCTAGCTCAAGTACCACCTCTTCCATGAAGCCTCCCCTTAGCCTGACTGGATGAGTTTTTCTCTTCCTTGGACCCCTGTCATTTTACGTATGCTTGTTCTGTGTCATTTCTTTTTTTCCCCCCAACTCCTAATCAAGTTACTTGAATATTTGGCATGTCCTGCCCTCTGCACTGTCAGCACTCTAAAGGCGGACTGTGTTGTGCCTTTCCTGGTTTTGCGCTTTTCCTGGTTTTGCGTCTTGTGTGTGGCCTCTAGCAGCCTACCTGCAGCCTGCCTTGACAACCTATAGTAGGTATTTGCTGAACAGTTGTGAGCTGTAAATGCACAACTAAGCCTTTGCAAATGGCCTCTGAAACAAGAGAAAGCAGCCTTCTTTGAATTGTGTACTTCCGTGCAGGACTTTGTGACTTGTAGAGGCTTTCCGTTACTTTTATGGCTCAGGGCTGTCAGTACTTAGAGCCCACTAGATATTTTGTTACAGTTTTAGGAGAAATCTTTCTAAGTCTTGAGGTCCGATGTCCGTGTCTTTTGTTGAAACAAATTTCTATGCTAAGTAGCATGTTTACTGCTATAGTAATTTATAATTACTGAATCAAAAGTACAGAAAGTCTGAGTGATTCATGAGAAATTAAAGAGCGTCTGTGTCTCATAAAGGAGCGATGACAAGCTCTTTGGGTTTCCCTGCATCAGTTGCTACGCACGGGCTCTCTGACTGCAGCCTGCGCTCAGCTAACTGTCACCACGTCGTCAGAGGGACTAGTAAGTGACAACACGTGTACCACTGGATGACCCCACTGTCTCCACGACAGAAAGTTCACACACAGCACAGTAGAAAACCCAGTCCAAACACTTCTCTAATTTTTTGTACATAATTGATTGATTTTTGTGACTGACTTGGTCAAATGTTTTGGTTTTAATACTCATTGTGAAAAAAAAAAACACCAGACATCATAAAATGTAAAACAGATCCCTGTGTGATTATAGCTGCAACTTTAAATTAGAACTGTGAGAGCAAGTAACAGAGTGACGTGGGCTAATGGAGGGAAACCATTTGTGCCTTCTGCCATGACGCGCTATTTATAGACTATAATTGGTAGCTGTTGGCAACTTATAGTGCCCTCCTTCACACTCAACCATCATGTGACGCACTAGTGTGGGTAGGTTCTTATATTAATAGTTTAGTCATAAAAGTTGCCACTGATTGTACTTTGTAATTTTATTTATTATGAATTAGAAGGGATTTGAAGTTATTCTTTTTATAATTGGCCTCTAGCTCACTTGCTTTCTCAGATGGGGACCAAGCTGCTGAGTTACAGCTAGCATAACAGGGGCTGCACTTCACCCACGTTCGGGCTGGGCCAGGCCGTTGTGAGTGTGGCCAGAGGGCTTGCTAGTGAACTTCCTCGGGCAAAGCAATGGCATAGATGAAAGGACAAAACGCAGAAACTCATTTTTACTGTTACTGTAACAAAGTCAGAGAAGGAAAACAGGACAAGGAAGAGCTCTGCATCTGGGGAGAGGTCTGGAGAGCCGTGAGGCTGACCGCCCCTGCCCGGCGAGGCTCAGCAGTGGGCGTGCAGACCCGGAGCCAGGGCCGGTCAGCTGGTTTAGCCGCTGTGTGCCTTTGGTGAAGTTGCTCTCCTGCAAACCTCTGTTTTATCGCCTGTTACTTGGGGATAATGAAAACTTATTCCACGGGAACCTGTTAGCACTTAAAAAATACGCAGAGACGTACAAACACACTCAGTTCGTGATGCACAGAAGTGCTCCAAAAATGTTAGCTCTTCAAGTTATCAACAGCAGACATGCCCGTGAAAAGTACGTGTCACCACAGAAAGGACATAGGCAAGCCTTGTAGGAACAACAGTCGGTTAGATTGCATTGGCTGAATTTTCCCTGATTTTAAACTAATCACTTTCTGTAACTTTTTATTTTCTAATTTATAATGTGATTTAAAACTGGGTTATAAAAGGAATCTTCCTAGCTCTGGCTGGCGTAGCTCAGTGGATTGAGTGTGGGCTGTGAACCAAAGCATCACAGGTTTAATTCCCAGTCAGGGCACATGCCTGGGTTGCAGGCCATGGCTTCCAGCAACAGCACATTGATGTTTCTCTCTCTCTCTTTTTCTCCCTCCCTCCCCTCTCTAAAAATAAATAAATAAAATCTTTAAAAAATATTTTTTAAAAAAGGAATCTTCCTTATTTTCTTTTTTTTAAAAGATTTTATGTATTTTTAGAGAGGGAAGGAAGGGAGAAAGAGAGAGACATCAATGTGTGGTTGTTGGGGGCCGTGGCCTGCAACCCAGGCATGTGCCCTGACTGGGAATCGAACCTGCGATGCTTTGGTTCGCAGCCAAGCTCAATCCACTGAGCTACTCCAGCCAGGGCCTTACTTTCTGTTACTTTAATTCATTTTTCTTAATACCTTTAGCCTGTCACAGCATGGCTTAATTTTCCTAGGCTTCTTTGATGGAATGGATCATTTGTTTCCAAGTAGCCTATGGGTATGTATACATTGCTTAGTTACTACCTTTTTAAGAAAACTGAGTAGCTGAATTTAAAATAGAAGTGTGTTGTCTATAAAAGGATTAATAAAAAGTTTGAAATGATGGATTGATTTAAGGATTTAAAAATTGTAGGAGAAATACAAATCAAAATCACAATAAGATTCCAAATCAGACTTGCTGGGATGGCTAGATCAACAAGGAAAACAATACCAAGTGTTGGCAAGGATGCGTAGAAATTGGTACCCTCCTAAATTGCTGATGGGATTTAAAATGTTTCGATTATTTTGAAAAAAGTTTGGCAGTTTCTTTAAACATTCGGTAAACATACGGTAAATATAGACTTACCGTATAGCCCAGAAACCTCACCCGTAGGTATCTAGTCAAAACGCATGAAAATGCGTGTACACACCAAAACTCGCACACGCATGCTCATAGCAGCATTATTTACAATAGCCAGAAGTGGAGAGGACCAAATGTCTGTCCACCAGTGACCGGAGGAACACGCCGTGGCGTCCCTGCCCAGCGGGATGCCGTCTGGCCGCTGAGCAGAAGGAAGCACCGATGCGGGGGCGCCCCCAGACACGAGGTCAGCGACAGAAGCCCGTCACAGAAGAGCATTCGTCGTGGTGAATGCGGAGAGACAAACAGTAGATTCGACGTTGCCTAGAGCAGAGAGTGGGGATGGGGGACGATTGGAAACAGAAGAGTGTTTTTAGGGTGTCGAAAGTGTCCTAAAATTAGATTGTAGTGATGGTTGCACAACTCCATAAATTTACAAAACGTTGAATTCTACACTTAAAATAAGTTTTTATGCTATATAAATTTTATAGTATGTATTGATATTGAATATCAATAGGCTATTTAAAAATCAAAGGAAACATGATGTTAATAAGAAAGTAATTAAAATATTTGTGGGAAAATCTTACTATGTAAATATGATTATAATTTTACCAAATTTCTATTCTTTTTTTTTAAAGATTATATTTATTGTTTAGAGACAGGGGAAGGGAGGGAGAAAGAGAGAGAAACATCAATACACCAAAAAACATCAATAGGTTGTCTCTTGCATGTCCCCAGAGCCTGGCCCACAGCCCAGGCATGTTCCCTGACCGGGAATCGAACCATCAACCTTTCGGTCTGCAGGCCAGTACTCAATCCACTGAGCCACACAGCCAGGGCCAAATTTCTATTCTTAGTATTGCATCTATTTTATCTCAATGACCTGTAATATGGTCATTAGGATGTTAAATATGAATAACATTTTTATTTTGCTAAAATTTTTATTATGCAAAAAAAGCAGTTTGTACTTATTTCAGTTTGTGTGGTGTTAGATCAGAATATGTTTCCTCAGTGAGTCAGTGTCCTGTGGAACTCCAAGCGCTCAGATCTTACACCTCTGCCTTGTCAATTTAAAAACATAGTTGAATTGTCATGGAGTTTATGTTTTAAAGTTGTCATAATTTTAAGGTATCATTTTGGTTACAACTGATAGAATATTGTATAAAATGAAAATTAAAACAGCTAAGTATTGCATTAGGTTGTATATGAGTCAGTTGCAGATGTTTTATAAATTCAGCCTGTGTATAAATTGAATTTCTTTTATAAATTAACATGTATGACCAGTGAAGTTTATTGTTCCATAAGACTTTATATTTCTTCTTTTTATCAATCATTGTCTGAAATATTTTCACGAGAGGAGTCTGGGCCAGAAATGGTCCTTCACCTCCAAAGTGCTTTTGCATCTCGTGCTCCATGGGAACTGGATCAGGACATGACCCCTGCAGATTCCACGAGAATGTTGACTCTGTCATTGTTAGACTCTTCCGTGAAGAAAATCTCCTCTCCCTGGTTTAAGGGTTGACGGGGCAATGCTACTCCTGAATCATCCTTATGTGCCCTGAAAATGCTTTGCTGAACAGGAGTCAGGCTTTCAAGGAATTCTGGTGAGTTTTGTCCCTAACTCCATGACAAATGACCCATGAGCTTCCTAAGGGACAGCACCCTCAACCATTGGGAGCAACAGACCTGCACAGGAGAGGCACTGACAGCAGAAGGGGTTTGTGAGCCAGGCACCAACAGTTAGAACAGGGCCCTGGACAAAGTGAGCACACAGCAGTCACATAACCCTGGAAAGCAACGTGCCAGCAACCCGCCCCCAGGGTTGGCGCTGCACCTGACTCGGGCCAGAGGGGTGTGGTCAGTGGCAGCACTGGGCACTGTGCTGCATTTACCGGCAGTCTAGTTTTTAGCTTCAGAGCCTTCTTAGAAATGATACTGTAGCCACAAACCTGGATGACCCAGCCACACGTACATATCAGGAGGGCACAGGTGGCAGCAAATCCTCGTGCTCAGGCAGCAAGCACTGCCTGTCACTTCCCAGCCTGGCCCTGCTTCTGGCAGCCCCAGGGCTGCTTCCGCCACAGGTCTTTGAGCTTCTTCTGCCTCTGAGACAGGACTGTGACTGACATGCTGTGTGAATTCATTGCTGAGCTTCATTTTCAAGGACACCTCCTCTCTGGTCTCTCTGATGGAGGGATTCTACCTTGTTTTTGAGAAAGGATTCTAGGTCAGAAAACAGAGTCGCCACATCCAGGAGTCCGGGTCTGAATTCAGGCCTCCTACAGATCCCGCCTGGACCCAGCTGGAAGGCTCCAGAGCACACACTGGTAATCAGGATATAACATATACACCACACATGTGCGCACATTAGTAATAACACTATAACACGTGTACAAGGCCTGTCCAGAAAGTACCCAGCCATGCACTGTGAAAAATAGAGACATTTATCAAAGAAGATACAGGATACAAGAAATGTTGTACACAGGACAATGACTCCTCACTCCCCTTCAAAGTAGGTACCTTGGGACCTCACACAGTTCTCCCAGTCACCGTCATCTGCCCTGTCATATTTTCCTGAATCTCACTGATGGTCTGAAATCTCTTCCATTTCAAAGCTGATTTTAGTTTTGGGAAAAGCCAGAAGTCACAGGGCTCCAAATCTGGGCTGTAGGAGGGCTGAGTCACTCAGGTGATTTGATGTTTTGCCAAAAATCTCTGCACAAGACTTGGTGCATGAGCGGGGATGTTGTTGTGGTGAGCTGCCTATCACCAGTTGCCCACAGCTGTGGCCTTCTGAGTCCTCTGAATAGTTTCTGCAGAGGAATGTTCAAGTTTAATGTAAAATTTGAAGGAGATTTCTTGCTTGACTCGCTTGTTTTTTTAAATTTTATTTTGTTCATTTTCAGAAAGAGGGGAAGGGAGGGAGAGGGAGGAAAACATCGACATGAGGGAGAAAAGTCAGTTGGTTGCCTCTGGCAGGCTTTCAGCCAGGGACCAGGCCCAAAACCAAAGCATGTGCCCTGACTGGGAATTGAACCAGTGACCTCTCAGTTCACAGGCCAGTGCTTAATCCAATGAGCCACTCCAGCCGGGGGATGCTGTCATTTTGAATGCAGTGGCCACACAGTACACACGCTCACTCAGTGGTGTCCCCCACCCCCACTGACTAGTATGGTGAAGTCGTCACAGTTCACACATGCCCATTCCACTCCACTCTCCTTGGCTGCCAGGTTACATTGATGTCTGCAAACTGTTCTTGTTATGTTAACAATGGTTGGACTTTTCCCAGACAGACCTTGCATGTACATTGGTAATGATATAACATACACATACACATGTACACAGCTTACTGTGTGTGCAAAGCACCCCTCCAAGCACTTTACATATATTGACTCGGTTCTCATAAAGACTCTGAGACTGAGGCAAGAGTGGTTAAGTAAGTTGTTGAAGATCACAAGCTGAGAGTTGGCAGAGCTGGGACTCGGACCCAGGTCTGTCTCCAGAGTTCGTGCTCATACCTGCTGTTGATGAATGATTGTTCAAATAATATTGTGGTCTGTTATTTAAGTGGTAGTAATAATAGTGATTTCTTATTATTCTCACATGGAATATATACTTAGGTATTACTGAAAATGAATTACTATCCCAGAGTTTTCTTCACCTCTCAAAAACCCTGCTAAGAAGGCGATACTGAATGTCACCTCCTACGAAGGAATAGTTATATCAGTATTTATTCAATTCTCAGAATTCCTCATGTGAAGTGTGGAGGACCGAGCTCCACAGTGAGGGTCAGAGGACCTGGATTAACTAACCCCACGTTGTACCTCCTGCGGTTCCTTGGGAAATTAATTTTGATTCTCTGGACCCTGGCCTCTTCATTTGTACAGTGGAGTAATAGCATCACAGAATTGCAAGGATGAAATAAAACACATTAAAATAATTTGGAAACCCCAAAGTAATATACAAATGTGAGATGTTATTAATTCTCTGGTCCCTGGTCCTCTCAAAATACTTACTTCTGAGCATTATTATGGCTTAATAATTTGAATGGCCTTGATCCAGAAGCCAGCCCTATTTCAAGTGAGGGCTTGGAAAAGATCCCTAAGTTGATTCTGACCTACATCCAGGTTATGGGGCTGTGGCCGAAGGGGCAGCTGAGCTCTCTGCTCTGGGGTGCAAGGACAGCTATTAGCTGCCTTTGATGAAAGTCCAGCTCCAAGTTCTTCACTTGGTGGCTGGACTCGGTCTTCACGACAACCCTGGCAATGAGGTGCCACCATCCTGTCTTTATGGACGGACATCAGCACAGGGCACGAGCCCCTGAGCACAGACACGGATGGCGAAGAGGCCACTCCCCAAGCCCAGAGCAGAGCCAGGGGTGGCACGGGCAGCCCAGGCACCTGTAGTGCTGGGGCAGAGCTTTAGCAAAGGGGTCTGGACACATTCTGTTCAAGTGGTTAAGTTAACAAAAATTAGACACAACAATATTATTGCCATTATTATTTTAGGCTAACATTACTCAAAGTGCTGTCGGGTCGGCAGGTTCAGGGTTCCCGTAAACTGGTGGTGTGGAAACCACTGCATATGAACCATTAGCACTGGGTCTGCCCAACCAGAAAGCCTTCCGCTGGCCAGGAGGGTTGGTGCCTTCACATCTGATGGTCCCTGCCATGGTCTCCGTCGCCTCGCCACCCCGGTCTCTCACTCACTACAAGGACTCTCCGTCCTCTCCCTGTCTCAGTGCTGCCTTCTCACCTGTGACCTGTCTCTGCTTTCTTCTCTGTCACCGCCACCCCCCTAGGAAAGTTTCCGGTCCACGTGGAGGAGATGGGGTTTTGACTGGCAGATCATTTGGAACTCTTACAATTTCCATCTTAAGCCACTGCTGGCTTCCTAACCGCAGGGCTGATGCCACAGCCCTCTGCTAAGTCCCACATTCCTTCCAGAAGTTCTCGGCCAAGAGCCCAGCTGCTGCTGTGGACCTTCTGCAAGTATATTTGAGCTTCTCCTGCTGTTCTTTTGTTTCGAGGTGGGAAGTGGGAGGACGCTGGTGAAGAGAAGGGCGGAATGTGGAGGAAGCAGGGCGGGGAGGGGGTGGTGATAAGGGAGAATTTTGCTTCCAGAGGCACTGAAGCCTATTTGAAATCCTGATGCCTGCATGGAGGGCACAGCCTACCCTTTGTTGGGCTTTCGGAGGGGCTATTTATACATCATGGCCTCTGTTTCGGGGCTGCCTCCTATACTGGTGACACTCCTGCTTTGCAGAAGTGGTGCTTAAAAAAGAAAGTAGTAATTATTAATGAGATGCCCAGATGTGGGGAACAGAAGGGATTCAAAAGTTCACATAAGCATCCCATTTCTACTGCTTCGGGGGAAGCTGCAACCCTCTTCATTTCTAGCTGAAGCGAGGTTCTTGGAAGACTTAAATGAAGACTTTAAAAGCAAACTGACAGTAACCAGTGGGCAGGTGGGAGAGGATAATGGCGGTGGGGAAGGGGAAGCGCTGTCAGGAACATGTATAAAGGGCACATGGACAAACCCAAAGTGGGTAGGATCCCAAAGTGGGATCAAGGGTGGGAGTGGGGGGGATGGAGACAACCGTGCTTGAACAACAATAAAAAATGTGGGAAAAAAGAAAACAAAAAGACTTTCATGTTCTTGAAACCCACCCCTAGCCTGGGTTTTGGATCCCTATTCTGACTTTGCCCTGTGATACTTTTAGCTTCATCCTTCCCAGGAACTGGGCTGAGCAGGGGGAGGGAGAAGTTGTAGACTGAAATATTTGATCTTAAAAGCAATCTTTTCTTCTCAAACTTTTGAATTCTTTGCCTTCTCCCTCATGCCTAGTTCAGCAGTTAATTTACCAAAACCTGCAGATTTAATACCAAATTCTGAGGACATGACTGCAGCTGAACGACAGACCCCGAGTGAGACCAGCCTCAGAGCTGCCAGCTGTCCTGCTCAACCTCTCAACCCTCAAAACCACGAGGGATAATGAAATGCCGGCCCTTTTAAGCCACTATCTTATGGAGTGGTGTGTTATATAGTAATAGATAACCAAAAATAATCCATTATACTAATATTAAGGAACTATTACTCTTTTAGAAAGTATAAAGGTAACACTTAGCAAAATCTAGAAAGCTATATATATCCTTTGAAGCAGAAATCCTACTCCTTTAATATTATCTGAAAAAAATTATTCAGCAAGGAAAAAATAACTATAAGCCTGAACATTGTTCATTGTAGCATTATTTTTGTTAAAACTTACAAATCTTATAAGGGAGCAAAAATTCACGATAGGTTACTAAGTTACGTACGACACACCAATACTCGGGACTATTGATCTGCTCTTTGAAATGACGCAGCTGGATCCCTCTCCTGCGACTCAGCTGCTCAGCCTGGGGAGCCGGGCTCCGCGGTCTCACCTCACCTGTCCCCGCAGCGCCCAGAGACCAGATGGCATCAGCCAGCCCTCTTTCCTGGAGCAGGCTCTGCCTCTGTGGGCGGCCACACCGGGCATGGGAGACCCCAGATTTGCCCACTGCCTTGTTCACTAGGGACAATATACCCTCGAAGGGGCCGCTCTGAGGCTTGCCTGGGAGACTGGCTTTCTAGGCACAAGAAACAGTCTTGTCAGTAAGGAAGACACTGAGGTTGCTGGATGAAAGGAGCTTTTGATCGTATCTAGGAAGGCTCGCCGGTGTGCAGTTGCCGCCAGCCAAGCTCCTGCTCCTTTAGGTCAAGGTTCCTGTGCCCTGTTTTTGCAGCTCAGAGCTCTGTTGGGCATCGTGGTTTATAACTACTGTCCTCAAAACCCACTTGAAAACGAGAAGCCCCTCTTAACTTGTACATACAGCTGAAGTCCTTCCCCTAATAATTGCTACTACTAATAATAAGTCTTATGTAGTCCTTGTCAGTGAGCTCACAGCTAGAGCTGGTGGAAGTGGATTTAAACCCCACTCCGTCTGACCCAAGAAGCTGAGGTTAACCGTGCGCCACGAGTGCTGCGGGGTGCGTGTGCCTGGCCCTGTGTGAGCTACTTGCCATGTCGTTCCTCCTTCTTACTGTCGCCTGAAAGGTATTCCATGTCTCCGTTTCCCAGATGAGAAAGTGGGGCTTAGAGAGCCTGATGTCACAAGGCTACAAACCATGGGCTCAGAAATCGAAACCCCCTCTGTCTGACTCCCGCGCCAGCTCTTCCCCGCTGCCCTGCGGGGCCTTTCTGGCAAAGTTGGCATCGGCGTGGAGGCAGGAGTCCACCCTGCATGAGTCAGAAGGGAAGTTGTTTTGGAGGTAGACATGGGATGTTACAGCTGGGTGAATGTTTCCCTCGCAGGTTTTCCAGTGCCGGGGTCCGTGGACAACCAGCTGACTTGGGGTGGGTAGTACATGAGCCCTGGATTTGGAGGTGCTCTATGACCCCCTAGGTTTGTCTACAGATGAAGAGACTGAAGCCCAGACGGTGACGTGACCTGCCCATGGTCACAGAACCAGGTGGTGAGAAGCTGAAGCTCCTCTCAGCAAAATGAAAGGCTCTCTCCCCTGGGAGCCCAGAGAACTGGCTCTGACTGCTCCCTCTGCTTCCGTATCTGGTGGTCAAGCCTGTGTCTGTCACAACCTTGGCATCGTACACGGGCTCTGGCTTCTGGAACGGGAAGGCGGGC
Organism: Tonatia bakeri; assembly: GCA_004024845.1. Classification (NCBI taxonomy): domain Eukaryota; kingdom Metazoa; phylum Chordata; class Mammalia; order Chiroptera; family Phyllostomidae; genus Tonatia; species Tonatia bakeri. The sequence goes on from PVIA01000980.1 coordinate 215,649, forward strand.
ACAGGCTCCTGACACCTGTGCTTTCCTGTGGTTTCATCCATCCCAGAAACGGAGAGCCAGATGGTTCTGTGTCAATGAGTGGGGTGCAGGGCTAAGAGGGCTGAGGTAAGTCAGAACAGTCTGCTTGTAGGAAAACAAGCCTTATGAGTGTATTTAGTCTTAATTCTGTAACTGCCTCACTGCCAGTGAGGACATCTAGGGAGAGCACAGCCACCAGGCCCCACACACCTGAGCTGGTGAGGTAAAGGTCAGGTTTCCCTGGGGAGGGAGGTGTCATCCCCCTGGAACTAGACCCAAGAAGGCCTGGGGACGCATGGGGAGCCAAATCTCCCACGTGCCCACCATGTGTGGGGGCCTGCGCACAACAGGCACGATGTAGTCACTTCTGCATTTAAACAACCAAAGCCAAACACTGCAGAAGGGGCTTGCCCCAGGAGATGCAGGGGGATGGATCCAGCCTATCTGATGTGGAGACAGCCAACTGCTGAGTGGCTGAGGGCTCAAATCCCGCTTGTCCACAGACTTCACAGCACAGGCAGCCCCACGGTGGCTGGACCAGGAGCTCCCTGCAGCCCTCCTCAGGACTAACCGAACCAGGCAGATGTCCTGGCACACGGAGCACACTCCCCTAGTCGTTTTAAGTGGAGCTATTTCCACTGAGTGGGATTAATAAAGTGGCATCCCTCACCTGCATGGCTGCAAAGCATTGTGTCTGGACCTGCTGCTCCCTGTCTACCCTCCTTCTAGTCTGTTCCCCCCTGGCAGCCAGAATGTGTGTGCATGTGTGTAAAACATGCATAACCTACAATTCATCATCGTAACTGCTCTAAGTGTCCAGTTCAGTGGCATTAAGTACATTCACACCATTTTGGGACCATCACCACCATCCACCCACGGAACTTGTTCACCTTCTCCAGCAGAGGCTCTGTCTTCATTACACAGCAACTCCCCACTCCCTCCCCACCCAGCCCCTGGCAGCCACCAGCTGCCTTCCTACTTCCTGTCTCTGTGAACCTACTGCGCTGGCGTTCTCACGTAAGGGGTCGGCCAGTATTTGCCTTTTTGTGTCTGGCTTGTTTTGTGTAACATAATGTCCTTGAGGTTCACCCACAGTCTCTGTTTCCGTGGCATCGCCTCCAGGGTCCCTTCCACATGAGGAGGGCAGGTCAGCCTCTCTCAGGGCTCCCTCCTCTTTCTTCCTGGATCTGCTCACATCTGTCACTATGCGTCCAGTTCTGTGTGTGAGACCTGCTTCCTCCACTAAGCTCCACGCCTGGGTTTTGTCCACTCTGTATTCCTAGCACTTAACAGAGTGCCTGGGTGTGTGACAGCACATGCCCAACAAATACGCCTGTAATAAAATAATGAGTGTTGGAAGCTGTGCAGGGATGGAAGCAGCTGACTTGGATTTGAACCGTGGCTCCAAGGACCTTGAGTGAGGCCCTGGGCTTTCCTGGGTTTTAGTTTCCTCACTTTCATCAGGGCCGATGGTATCAATCTTGCAGGTTTGTTGGGAGAAGGAGGAGACTCCATCAGAGCATGGTGCCCCCACAGAGTTGGACCTCAGCAATGCTACCGCCCTTCTCTCTTAGCACTGATCCAGTCTGGTGAGGGCTAAAGCTACACACGTGTTTGTTCCCGTAAATGCTCCGAATTGTATTGTTCACATGTGAAGGGGTATGCGCCCTGGAGAGGAAGATTGGGAAGGTTAAGAGGGTCTGGGAACCTCGTGAGGCCCAGAGACCCTCTTTGCAAGTCCTGAACCTCCTACCTTGTCTCCATCAGCAATTCTACTGCCTGACCTTATTCTGAGCCATGGACACTGATGTCAGTGGGGATGGGGCAAAGACGCAGAGGGTGGAGGGGCAGCTGGAAATCCTTCCCAGAATTCAGTAACTCGACCACTGAACTCTCCCATCAAGAGGGAGACTCGGTAGGATTGTGTAAAACAACCAGTGGTTGGGGACATCCTTTTATTTTGTCCCTGTGCTGTTCTCAGCAGGCTGAGCTGGGGCCCGCGGCAGTAGCCTGCTTAGAGACCATTCCCCCGGGTGGTCCTGGGCATCACTGGAGCAGACATTAGTGCAAACACACAGTGACGGCAGAGTGATCACTCCCACCGGAAACATTGGAATGGAGCCCAGCGAGCATTGGCCAGGTGGGAGGAAAACTATAAACTTGTTTTTCTAGATTCAGACTCTTCAATTCAGATTCAGCACCGAAAATGGCCCTCCTATTATGTGGGACACCTCCCCCAGGATTTCCTCTTCAAACATCAGATGGGTCAGGTTCCATCTATGCAAATTGTTTTCAGCATTTGTTCTGCTTTTCATTAACATAATGTCTCATGGGCCTTCACCCTAGTCTCTCTCTGAAACATTTCACAGGCAAGAGAGAGAAGCTCAATGGGGGATGGGAAATGCCTGCCTCTTTGTGAAACAGGAAGAGTTTTATTTTCCTCTTCTCTGGCCGAGGTACCATCGTGTGCACTAGCCACATCTCAGAAGCTTTATTTTTCAATTAAGAACAAAGTAAAGCTGAGATTAACTTCTCCTGGATTGAGAGGCCCCAGAATTTCAAGGGAGTTCTGAATTCCCCCTGTAGCACCCTCTCCACAGTGCTATTGCTGTTATCAAAGAAAAGGCCCCCAAATGCCACTTTTTCAGTTTGTCACTCGATTTGCATACACACATGGACCGCCCTTGGATTCTGCGTGGGGTACACTCAGCTAGCCTGTCTCCCAATCCACCCTTTCTTTGTATCAACACCATCCCAGCACTTGGTAGTGTAAACCCTGAGAGAGAAAAAAAAAGATACCTACTAAGAATGGCTCCTGGTGACTAATTGGACTCAAATTTAAAAACAAAAAAACAAACAAACAGAGGCCACCAAACAAACAAACAAACCAAACCAAACCAGAGGTTACCAGCCATTTCTGCAGAGGGGCCTCGCATTCAAACCACACTTCACTGAGAAGCCAGCACTCAGCTACTGGCCTCTGCACTGAACTGCAGGTCTGCACTGTGTTCCTGCCACCTGAGCCAGTCCTTATAAAGGAGTTTCTGGAATTCTATTACAACCAATAGGACTGAAACTTTCCCCATCCAGTCATAGCTGTGCAGTGCTAACCAATCAAAGAAGCTCTATTCAGCAGGACAGTGTATTTTGGACCAATCAAATGGCAAAAATTTGGAGTCCTTATTTGCATGAGGATGAACCAATTGGGGACCAGGAATGGGGACTCCTGACCATATAAGCCAGCTCCCCTCTGACTCCAGGCCACACTTTTCTTTATGTTGAAGATGGAGGACTTTCTCCTTGGCTGGGCCGAAACACTTAGGATGTTTCAGGGGAGCAGAGGAGAACTGTGTAGCTGCAGAGGGGCTTAATGCGAGGGCCTCCTGGCCAAAGAGCTGTGACACAGCCATGTTGTTTTTCACAGTTGTGCTGTTCCACAGCTGAGTTGTTTTGCCCTGGATAAAGTTTCCTTCTTCACTGTACTTCAAATTGGAGATTCCTGTTTGCTTTGAATGGACGCCAAACACCTTTGGAACACACAGGGGACACTCAACCAACACTTGGAAAGTTGAATTAATGTCACATTGTGGGTGGGAGGTGGGATTCTGGCTTTGAGGTGCATTTGTTTCTGAAGTGGTAAAAGCAAGTGTATAGAACCACGTAATGGAATATAATCTCAAGAACATACACACGTGCAAGAGAAAAAGAAAAGACTACACAGTCTCACCATAGCATTCAAAGAGGTTATTTCTGGATAGTGGGAATTATAATTGGTTTTCAGTTTTTATGTTTTTTCAAAACATCTATAGGAGCCTATATTACTTTTTAATTAGAAAAAAACAAACATTTTATTTTCTTATAAAAGTACCCTTGAAACTGGTTAATTCTTAAGTATTCATCGGGCAACAATTTCAGAGGAATTAATGAATAGCCAGCTCAGAGCAAGGCCTTGGAGAGATGAGCTCAATGTCCACATCCGTGAAGAAGAAGGGCCGTGGTGCCTCAGGACGGCATCCCCGACATCACAGCTCTCCTGCTGACAGTTTCCTGAGCCTTTTGTGCACAGTCTTTTGCCACTGCCAAGGTCTGACACTGAGAACTCTGGGCAGCCCAGCAGCTGGAAAAGCTCCATTCCTAAGCTTTAAGGTGACAAGCAAACCTGTATTATCAGCCAAGATTCAGTCAGGAAAATGGAAACACCTTCAAGGATTGAAAGCGCAGGAGACTGTTTTCACTGGTGTGAGGCCAATAGGGGATTGTGAAGCTGCAGGGAGAGTAGCCCTAGCAGGAAGCCACCAGCACCTCTAGGCAGGCAGCAGGGACCAAGGGAGTGGATGGCAGGTGACCCTGTGGGAGCTGGGCCTTCCTGGTGAACCCAGAACTGTGGAGGAGTGTGGAGGACAGGGGAGGAACAGTCTGGCTTCTTCCTTCCTCCCTGTCTTCTATCTAGTCTTCCACCAGCACTTCCTGTGCCAAACCTTGCTGGAAGCCACTGAGCTGGACGCTGGTGGTGACCTGAGGCCACACAGGCTGCAGACCGGCACATCCCTCTCCGTCCCTTCCTCCCGCCCTACGGCCAAAGGAGCTGTGCTGCCAGCCCATTCACCTCCCTCCCTCCTCTCTTCCTGCATGCTAGCAGGACATACTTGAAGCATCCAGATAGTTTTTTTCTAGTCTACAAACCTGCCTAATTGCAAGGTGGAAACATTAGGTTAGTTTAATGGGAACTCCTGGGTATGTTGCTACATGAGGGCACTGTGGTTTCAGGATGGGAGTCACTCACAGACCTGCTTCCAAGTCCCACCCCACGGAGAACGGCCGTGGGGCCGAGGATCAGAGGATGAGCTTCATGACAGTGGAGCTGGCTTGAAAATCAGTCCTCGCCTGGACAAAATGCTAGTTTTCTCCTCCCTTTCCCCAAATCTCAAACTCAATGTCCCAGCTTAGCAGCAGGTGAAGGAGCAGGGGAACGGCAGGCCTCCAGCTCAGAAGGGGGTGCATGAGGGCAGAAAACAAGACAGAAAGGACACTTCTCCCTCACTCCAGGCAAACAGATGTGAGAGAAGAAGACTGGAGCCTGGTTTTGTTCAGCAGCACAGGGACCTTACCCCCACTGTCCATAACAGTCTCACCAATCTGATTTCTACTTGCCCTTTGTGGGGGAGAAAACAAGGGTGGTACATAGATCTTACCTTATGAGCCAGGGCAGGAATTAAAGAAAAGAAAGAGAAGGGAGGCCTCCTCCACCTCCATCCCGAATCATGCAGCCCCAGCCTTGGAGTTGAAGCCACAGGTGAAAAGAAAGCCAAGGTATCTATTATCTTGAGACACTGAGTGAGAGAACATAAAATCACCCATATCTCTGCAACTGAGATATAATCTCTAATTAACCTCCTGTTTACATTTATTTCCAGTTCCTCATATGATCTTATTTTTGATAAATATAATAAAATGATCATGCATATGTACAGTTTTATATTCTGTTTTTTAAGCTAACACTGTATCATAAACATTTTTACTCTTTTTAAAAAGGATTTTATTTATTTATTTTTAGAGAGAATGAAGGGAGGGAGAAAAAGAGGCAGGAGAAAGATCAATGTGAGAGAGAAACATCAATCAGTTGCCTCTCTTATGCACCCCAACCAGGGATCTAACTCACAACCTAGCCAGGTGCCCTCACCTGGAATCGAACCAGCGACTTTTCGCTTTGCAAATGATGCCCAACCAACTGAGCCACACTGGTCAGGGCAATATTTTTACTTTTTAAGTGTTCCTTTAAAACCTTATATTAATAGGTTCATAGCAGTTCATTTAATGGTTGTTCAAAAATGTAGATGAAATTGTGTTTCTCTACATTGTAAAAATACAGTCACATGTCTTCTATTTTTTTGACTAACTGACAAAGCACCATAGGCCCTTCGAGCAGAAAGTCCATTTCGTCTCTTCAAGAGTCCCTGCCTGCCCAACTTTCACTGAAGTTCTCCAAGGACACGCAATCCTTTTTTATCCCAAAAGAACTCCATATACCAAGCCAACAAAACTCGAGACCCAGCTGTACGGCACTGCAGTTTCCTCGGCTGGCCACAAGGTGTCACTGTTGAAGAGTAGTCCTGTTCACTCCACCAGGCAGTAACTGTCCATCCACGCGAGGAGGTCCTTGCTGGTCCAGCCCCATGTAGCTCATCTTTCCACTCCCAGACACTGCTCTCTAAAGACATAGCCACTGGCAAAGACTTGTGGGATCTTGAGACACCTCTAAGGTCAGCCACACACTATTCCAAAATTGATTCCACTACCAGTTAGGCCCCTGCTATGTGCATGCAACATGAACCCTGACTCTCCTTTCCTCAGGATAACTGTATTTCAGGTTTTTGCTCATTTCCTTGCTACTAGATTTGAGCTCCCCTTTTGTGCCTGATATACCTTTCTAAATTCAAATTTGGGGGGGCAGTGGATGGACTGTCAAACCTGGGTTTCTTAGGCAAACCAGTCTACTTCCTCCGCAGTGGACAGCCCTGTAAATCAAGAGCTATGTTAGCTTTTGCTAAACCATTCAGGAGAACACGGTTTGTGTCTTCTTTTCTTTGGGAAACTGGGTGCCTCCCTGCCCTGTGTGTGTAGGAGACCACTGACACTTTTTTCCCCGGACTGATGATCTGCTTCAGCATGATCTTCTATACTTGTCTTGAAATGTCTTACTAAGTTCAAATCTCACCTCCAAGCCACTGTGTGACCTAATTGTCACCCTATTGCTGGACTTCAGGTTGTTGACATCTTTTAAATACTGTAATAAGTGATATTGACTTAGGTTAAAAGATGGAAAATTTCCATGTATATATCTTCACTCTCTCCAGATGTGTTATTGGAGAAAAAAAAAAAAGAAAGAAAACAATAAGGAAAAATGTAGATGCTGGGGAAACGTACCATCCACAGAGAAGAAATGTCGAGACATTCTGCCATGATGATAACGATAGCAATGTGGCTTTCCTATGTTCCCAGCATGGTGCAATGCTTCCCCACACATCATGCCATGCAATACACATGCCATGTAATACAGCACACACAACAACCCTGTGAGATGGACAGGGAAGCTGTGAAGTGGAGGGAACTGGATGATGGGAAAATCAAGCTGCATTTAGCTTCCTGTTTCAAACAGGGGGAGAGGAGGAGGCTCTGCTAATAAATCACTGGATGCATTTCCCCAACCGAGTCTAAGCTCAGCGGGTCACTGGACAGTGGTGAGGGTGAGGTGAGGGGTTGAAGGGCACCACTTCCAAGCAAGGCAGCCTTCTGCTGTGGGTGATACACTCAGAGGCAGAGTCATGGAGCTGTGGAGGCCCCCACTGAAACCGACTTCGGTTCCTCAAATGCTGAGGGTTCAGCCTCCACAGAGCTCCTTCTGGGAGGAGCTGAGGGGAGAAGGGGATGCAGACCCTGCCCCATCCAGCCCTAACTGCAGTGGGGCAGGGGCTGGACGAGGGAGCTGGCGGGGAAGAGCCTTGCTGTGTTGTCTGCAGGGGTTCTCACTTGGGGTGACTCCCAGAGCCCACTCCGCCCTCCAGCAGCACCGCTATCTACTGCCGCACCATTTCCTTGACCACATCAGGGGAACCCCTCTGGAGTGGGCTTCTCTTTTTTCCCGATGAGTACTGGGCTGAAAAATTTCAGGATTCCCTAGACCAGTGTAAGGATCTTCATGATTTTGTTTTTACTGCCTCTTTATCTTCAGTCCAGGGCAGTATTACCCACAGCTGGCCATACCCGTGCTGGCTTCAGCCATCAGCTGGAGACAGAGCACCCTTTACACAAGATTCTGGTAGCCTGCCTGCTAGAGCTGGCCCCAAAGAGTAGCTGGCAACTAAATGACCACCTCAAAGTGGGCAGTGGTGATGTCTGGTCATTGCTCCAGTGCCCAGTTGGGGCAGCTCTTGTGGACAAATGCCTTTTTGTTCTTTAGAAGGGTCATTATGAAGTTGGCTGGTGATACTTTTAATCAGAAACTTTACAATCATCACGTACAATTTATCTGCTTGAAAGAGGTATACATAAACCTTGGCATAATATATTTGTTAGTTATTGTTATTTAGTTTTATCTCCCCTGCAAAACAGAGGGAAAATTTAGTTTGATGATGGGTAGAGGGATTTCAGGCTTACCAATAGGAGCTTCCTGAGCACAATGAACGATACATACTGGGCAAAACCAGCCCTCTGCCACCTGCAGCCACACACGACCCAGTTGTTGGGGGACAGTGTCCAAGATGTTTGCCAAATGTAAACTCACAAAAACAACAAACCATTACTGAGTATTTGTGGAGAATTAGCACCTTGAAGGAAGGAGAGCATCCCAAGCAATCAAAACAAACGCCTGCCTCCATCTAGAATGGAACAAAGACAGTCAGTGCCTCTTCTGTCGCTCAGTAAAGAGAACCGTGCCGCTGTTCTGGACTAAATTATGTCACGCGCTTGGGTCTGTCTTTAGGCTGTCTGGTCTCTTTTATTCTTTTATCATACCGCTTTGATGTAGTTATTTTATATTTATGAGAAAAATCGGTGTCAATTTTTAAAAATGACTTTGCTATAAATGCTGAACGCTGGCTCATTTGAATAATGTTGTAAATAGCATCGTTGCTTTAGTATTTGTCAAGGTAGAAAATCTGGTTCATGTGGAAGCCACCCCCTCACTCCTTTTGTGCTCCAAATACATACCAACAATAGACAAAACATCTTTTAAAAACAGTTGAAATGCATAACTATCTCAAAGTCAAGGTAAACATGTTCTCAAACTGGAACCAGATACAAACATAAAGCTATTATCATATGAAACCACAGGTCTCCAGGGCTCTGGGTTCAGAAACTGGCAAAATTGGCCAGGGGACTGCCCAGCAGCACCACTGCGGTCAGTCACACTGTGGTCTGTGTAAGTGGCCCCCTGGGGGAGCGCTCCCATGGGGCCAGGAGGCCACTGCCTCCAGAAGGGGGTGGGGTCTGGAGCACAGATAGAAACGGAAAGAAGGTTTAGAACGCTGCTCGGGCCGGCGGTCGGCATTGAGCTGCCTGTGCGCTGGGCTAAACATTTGTCGTTTGTGGCTGCTTAGTATTTTGACCACCTTCCTCACAGGGTGACAATTCTCTATAATGTGTTGCTTTTCGAAAGTGGAAGCCAGAAAATCTGCTTTCCTGGGACTCCTGGAGGCCAGACTCCAGGCACACACCCTGGCTCATCTCTACCCGGCGGATACGCTCCCAGAGGGCTCGCACTTGACAGTGAGCAAGGCGCCGTGACCCCAATGGCCAAAATCTGTAGGATGAAGCCCTAACCCCTAATGTGACTTGTTGGGAAACAAGGACTTCAGACAGATAATTAAGGTTATATGAGGTCATAAGGTAAGATCCTAATCCAATAGGATTGATGTCCTTACAAGGAGAAGAAAGGCCATTTGCAGGTCACGGGGGAGGCCCCAGGGGGAACTGGCTCTGCTGGCACCCTGACCTTAGATGCCCAGAGCCAGAACTGAGAGAAACACGTTTCTGTTGAGTCGGCCCCTGTCTGAGTTGGTATTTTGAATGACAGCCGGCGCTGACGGATACCCAAGGTGAGGCGGCGCCCCTCGTGCTGGCACAGGCATCTATTTTTTGGGACGCAGCAATGGAGAGAGGCTCTGGTACCCAGGCCTGAAGGTCATGAGGGAAGTGCTGGAGGTGGTGGCGTGGTGGGACCGAGCCAGGGGCCACAGGGCCAGGGTCCTGCTTGTCTGGTGCTGGAGCTGCAGCCCAGCCCTGTAGAACCCTGGGGATAACCAGCACCGCAAATAAATATCTCTTCTGTTTCAACACGTTATTTGCCACTGGTAATCCAAACCAACATTGTGGTTTTTCTAGAGAAGACCGTATTAAAAAAACCAGACGACAGGGACTCAAACGGGGGAAACATTTGTCAGGCACTGGGTGGTGGGAGGCGGGCGGCAGCGCCAAGGGCGAGCAGGGAGGGCAGAAAGCCTGGGCGGGAGACCTGCGGTCGGCGGGAGGGGGCCGAAGAAGCGCGGCCACAGGGCAGAGGCAGAAGAAGAAAGGCTGGACGGCCGGAGGGCCGAGCCGGGAAAAGGGCGGCCGGAGGGCCGAGCCAGGAGATCCGCGGCTCGGTGCACGTGTGTGGACTATGTATGGGTGCCTGTGGACTGTGCGTTGTTGCATGTGTGTGTGTGTGTGTGGGGGAGTGAACGCGAGTGCGTGGATGTTCATGTGTGAACTCTGCGTGGGTGCGTGGGTGCACATGTGTGCGTGGGCGCACGTGTGTGGACTGTGCTTGGGTGCGTGTACGGGCTGTGCGTGGGTGCATTTGTGCGTGCGCGCGTGTGTGTGCGTGAGTGCACGTGTGTAGACTGCATGTGGGCAGACACGTGTGGACTGTGTGAGTGGGTGCACATGTGTGGACTGTGCCTGGGTGCATGTGTGGACTGTGTGTGGGTTCACATGTGTGGACTGTGCATGGGTGCGTGTGTGGACTGTGTGTATGGATGTAAGTGTGTGTGTGGGTGAACATCTGTGGACTGTGGGTGGGTGTGTGTGGACCGTGTGCATGGGTGCACACATGTGGACTGTGTGGGTAAATGTCTGTGGACTATGAGTGGGTGCATGTATAGACTGTGTGCATGGGTCCACATGTGTGCATAGGTGCATGTGTGGACTGTGCATGGGTGCGTGTGTGGATTGTGTGTGGGTGCACATGTGTGGACTGCGTGGGTGTGGGTGAACTGTGTGTGGCTGCATGTTTGTGTGTGGGTGCATGTGTGTGGACTATGCATGGGTGCATGTGTGGACTGTGTGTGGGTGGTTGAGTGGGTGGGTGAGTTGGTGAGTGGGTGGGTGAGTGGCTGAGTGAGTGGCTGAGTGAGTGTGGGAGTGGGTAAGTGGGTAAGTGAGTGGGTGAGTGAATGGTTGAGTGGCTGAGTGGAAAAGTGAGTGGGTCAGTGGAAGGGTGAATGGGTGAGTGGGTGGGTGAGTGGATGAGGGAGTGGGTGAGTGGGTGAGTGGGTGACTGGATGGATGAGTGAGTACGTGAGTGAGTGGGTGAATTGATGAGTCGGTGAGTGGATGAATTAGTGGGTGAGTGAGTGGGAGACTGAATGAGTATATGAGTGACTGGTTGAGTGGTTGAGTGAGTGGGTTAGTGGGTGAGTGGTTGAGTAGATGAGTGGGTGAGTGAGTGGGTTAGTGGGTGAGTGAGTTGGTGATTGAGTATGTGGGTGGGTGAGTGGGTGATTGGGTGAGTGGCTTAGTGGGAAAGTGGGTGGGTGGGTGAATGAGTAGGTGAGTGAGTCGGTGAGAAGGTGAATAGGAGACCCACTCAGCCACTCACCCACTCACTCATCCACTTTATGTCTTAGGGAGACTAGACGTTTCTGCTGAAAGAATTCATTGGGGACATCTATACTCTAGAAATTCATTGTCACTCAAGGATTCCATTGTATTATGCTACCGTTCACTCTCGTGCTGATGGAAAATCCTTTCACTAGCTCCTCACTGTCAAACTCACCATGGAATTCATATTTCAGAGACATACAGAGGGAACAGAAGGCTGAAAACAGCGCATACTGACATTCCACTCACTTCATTTTCAGTGGCAGTGATTACAGCGATAACGTGTTCCCCAGTGAACAGGGCTCTGGTGGAAAACCAGCCTTGACAAACCTCTCTCGTCCCCGTGTTGTTCAGAGGAGTGCCAGCCCTTCACCACTGCACTGTCAGCGTGGAATTTACGTGGAGCACCGGAAGTGCACATTTAGCTTGTTGTTCACGTCAAGCTTCACAAATGTATGTAGCATACAAGTACCCCCTAGTGTCTGTATGCATGTCTTAGGTTACGCTTGTCTTGTAGAGAAAATACGCTGGAGAGAACTGTGATATAGGAACTAACGGCATTTCACAGATGACACACTCCTAGGCTCTCATTCACATATGTGACATTGGAAAATAGATTTTGGAAGCCCCTGTGCTGACTTTGCAGGAAAGTGAAATTTCACAAAGATACTTCAGTAGAGGTGTGAAAAACGGTGCACATGACCGCAGGCAGCATGCGTTTCGCCTTGTTGTGGAATGAGTCCTTGGAGCAGGGTTATAACACTGCAGACGGTGTTTTCTTGAAACGCGCATCACGCGAGCCTTTGTCCTTCCCGGGGATGTGCAAGAACTCAAACAACTGGGTACTGTGTTTTCCTGAGAGAAATGCCTGTGGTGAGCCAAGGGGACAGTGAGTTCATACTCATTTCTACATTCCCAACACTGTGCTGTCCCCCTCAGGTAGCAGGCTTTACCGGCGTGTCTTAGGGAGACTAGACGTTTCTGCTGAAAGAACTCATCGGGGACATCTATACTCTAGTAATTCATTGTCACTCAAGGATTCCAGCGTGGTATGCTACTATCCACTCTCGTGCTGATGGAAAATCGTGAGAAAGGTGGCCAGAGGGCCCAGCTGGGAGACCTGGGAATGGAGGCCCGAATCTGGAGACTGGCAGCTGGATGCTGAGGCGAGAAAAGGGAGGCCGGAGAGCCGGGGTGGGAGATGGTCGGCCAGGGGGCCTGGTGTGATCAGGGAGGCTGGAGGGCGGAGGTGGGAGCAGGGCACCGGCATCTTGTGGACAGCTGGCCCTGCTCTGCTCCCCTGAGTCTGTGCCTTTGTTCTCAATGTCATCAGGTGCCTTCCTCTTCTGTATCAGGGGTCAGCGAACTTTTGCTTGGGGACCAGAGAGTGGCACACCGGCCCTGGGGCTGGTCCCTGCAGCTGCAGACGGCCACCTCCGCCCAGAAGCAGACGCACACACCTGAAAACAAATGGGCACAGCTGTGCTCCAGGAACACTTCACTCACGGCACTGGGCAGCAGGTGTCTTCTGTTCTCCCGTCCCCTGTTCTACTCCCGCACTTCAGAAAGGAGGGGGAAGGGCAAGATCCCACACCGGATGAGGTGAGATTTTGGCTTAGAGGCCAGAGTTGGGCAATCAGACTGCCCCTAGCCTTAGAGGCAGGTGGATGATGGGGCGTTTTTAGCATTACAGCCTTCAGAGCATGGCTCACCACACCTTTTTATGCCTGGTTACATGGAGAAAGTGGTACTATCTGTGTAGCATACAGGGGCACACGATGCTACTTACTGCACAACCATGGGCCCAGGGGCAGCATCGCCCCAAGACCAGTCTGGCTGCCTCGGGCTGGCTGGAGCAGCCTCTCAGGCACCCCTGTAGCTCATCTGCATACAGTGGTTGTAACACTGGAGAAATACGGGCAGGAGAGCTGCAGGACCCCGCAGACGCCCCCATGTGCACAGAGACTCCAGGGCTATATCTACAATGATTTGCAAGATGAAACTGCCAACCGGAATAGGAAGCCTTGTTTTGAGCAAAAACATATTTTAAATTTCGATTGCAAATATCTTCACAAATAAGACAACCTTAAAACATTTCATAGCATGGCGTGATGCTTATTCTGGTGCTTAGCAGGAAGTAGAACTGACACTAAATTACAGTTTATTCACCAGAAATAAGGACTTCTTTTGCATCCCATGAGTGGCTGTGACTTGGTGACAAGACACCCCAGCACTGGCCAAAACCACAAAGCTCCACATTTTTGGACCAGTGTGGATATTTTCAAAATAATTCCAAACCCTAAAAGTCTTCCCTGTGCCCACGCCCAGCTCCAGTTTTCTGTGGTCCCTTCAGGTCCTCTTTGCCCTCTTGTACTCAAGCCCTTAGCTCTCTTTGTCCTTGGGCTTCCTCCTTGTATGTGAGACACAGCACGATGTGTCCCGGAGCCGCCTTTGCTGCGACTAGAGCACAGGTGGCAAACACAAGGTCGACGGGATGAATCCAGCCCTCCACCTTGTTTTACCCGGCCCGGCACCTTGTTTCTACCTGATGACAGCACTGAGCTCTCGCTTAACTGTTAAGGAGTAGTTACATTTGTACAGCCCTAAAGTTACATTCGGCTCTTTGAAGGCTGATGCGGCCCCCGGTGAAAATAAGTTCGACACCACTGCACTAGAGGGGTGCTTCCTAACGCGCCGGTGAACAATTCCACGTGCCTGGCTCGTATTTGCCATTGGCTGCAGATGACAGAGTGTTGGCTAAATGGTTCTTAAACCAGAAAGATAAGTACCGTTCACTTAACAAGAAGTTGGGAGGCGGGCAGCATGGGGGTTGGTTTGGCAACACAAGGATGTCGCCGAGGACCAGCCTCTCTTCCGCCGTCCTCAGTGGGACAGACGTGTTTTCTGTGTCGACACAGCATTGGCGTCTCATTACAACATCCAAGGTGTGAAGGAGGAGGGGTCAGAGGTTTTCTCTTCCTCCCATTGTGTTTCCCCATTGCATAGACAGCCTCGGGCCACGTGCGCAACCTTGGATTAAACGATGGCAAGGAGGAGAGTGGTTCTTAGATGGGTCACGACTCACCCCCATGACTGAGCACGCCATCAGCCTGACAAAGTGGGGTTCCATGAGTGAGAAAAAGAGGAACGGCTCCTGGTTAGGTAACCAACAGTGTCTGTCCTCTCCCCTTTAGCACCATGAGTTGCCTTCCTAATGCCTCTTCCGTGCAGGTGGACTGTGCTTCCTGGGGGCAGTGGAGATCCTGCCTTCTGTGTCCTTGTTGTCCCCTCCCAGAGGCCACTAGAGGGGCCTGTCCAAAGGGAGACTAAGTAGAAGTTTTTAAAAATGTGTTTTTAGCCCTGGCTGGTGTGACTCAGTGGATTGAGCACTGGCCTATGAACTGAAGGGTTGCAGGTTCGATTCCCAGTCAGGGCACGTGCCTGGGTTGTGGGCCAGGTCCCCAGCTGGGGACGTGTGAGGGGCAACTGATTGATTTATCTCTCACACATCGATGTTTCTCTCCTTCATTCTCTCTAAAAAATAAATTAAGAAAACCTTTAAAAATAAATAAATAAAATAAAAATGTATGGTCATTTTGGAATACTATCTAGCAATAAAAAAGTTACAGATATTGTAACAACATGAATGAATGCCACAGATAATCAGATAATGTTACATTGAGTGAAAGAACCCAGACACCAAAGGTGCACCCTGCATTCTCCCACTTACAGGAAGATCCAGAACAAGGGAAGAAATTTGATGGTGAAAAAGCTCAGAACAGTGGTTACCACTGAGGAGTGTGGGGATACCTGAGAGGGGTGAAGGGGAATGCCCTATTTGGTGCTAAGTTGTGGATTGCAAGAGCATGTCATTTGTCCAAAGTGTACTAGAAGCTGGGCTCATTCCAGTGAGTGCATGTCTGACCTGAGTAACTGTGTGGGGATGGTTGGGACAGAGATGACACAGGGGCGGCAGAATGTTGCTCATTGTGGGAGCTGGGTGATGGGAATAGGAGGTTCACTATCTTTATTCTGTCTGTTTTACATACTGGGTTTTTAAAAATGAAAAATGTTCAGTATTTTCTCCTATCTCCTTTATTCCAACTTTACCTTTAGTTTGTATCTCCTCTCTCTGAGCCTTTCTCCAGGAAAGGGCCCGGTCAGCAGCCCCCCGCTGCCTCTGGCATCATGACAAGGAGCCTGTGGCTCTGAGAGCATCAGGTGGCTGGGCAGAGGCCCAGGACAGGCTCTGCCTCCGCCGTTTCATGGACCCCGTCTCTGCAACTTGTATGCTTTGGGCTCCTCACAGTGAAGATGGCCACTGGCCTGTGTGCCCAGCCCCTAGAACAAAGCCTTGCTGAGAGTGGGTGCTTGCCAGACGTCTCGTGAGTGAACAAATTAACAGGAGAGTTAACCCAGTAAACTGTTGTCACAATGGTCTGCGAACTGTTTAAATAAGTGAACCGTAGGCAGAACTCAGTTTATAGATGGACTCTACTCCAGAGATTTGTTAACTGGACTTCTTTTTTTTTTTTTTTGAGGTATAATTGACATGGAACATTCTATTAGTTTCAGGTGTATAAGGTAACGATTCGATATCTGTATACACCACAGTAAGTGTAGTTACCACCTGCCGCCATGCAAAGTCACCGACTTTTTGGCATTTCTCGATGAACTTCTCCTGAGTGGTGAAGTTTTCAGACCAGCCACAAGGACGGTGGCCTACTTCCCATCATAACACACAACACTGTTGCCATGAAAAATGCTTCTTTGGTGCCCTGTACTTCTCAACACTAAGGGTGGTTCCAGAACGTCTACCCAGAAAAAGGCTTGAAGGTCTTAGTTAGAAGCAGTGTTAGTTTTTACTGAGTTGCAAGGTAAGTAGCTCGTGTTGGGGGTCGAATGAGCACACTGATGTCTGGGAGCAAGGCAGCCGAGTGTGGTGCGTATGTGGGTCTGCAGGTACTTCTAGACCCAGCAGGACACCCCCAGCCATGGCCGGCTGGGCTGGACATTGTGCAGGAGCAAGGGAGGCTTGTCCCAAGGGTGGTAAAAGAAAGCTCTCACAAACTGGAAGCAGGGCCTATTGCCAACTGAATGCTCACCACGTGCTAGCTATGTCCTGGGGGCTTGATGTATGGTACATCATCTCATTTTACTCTCACAAATTTTGCAAGTGAGAATAACAAAAATATTTCCTTTTACAGAGGGGAAGACAGAGGCTTGCAGTGTGGTTTCGCTCAGAGATATACAGTGCACTCACTCCCTGAAGACACCTAATACCCAATGGCTCCGGCCCTCAGCACTGCAGGCCAACAGAGTCCCTCCTATGCCCAAGTTCAGCCACTGCCGCACTGCAGTTTCTGCCACGGGTGCCGAAAACCCCATCCCACAGCCTGTCAGAGGCAAGGAAGTCCAGCTCTGAGAGTGCCTTCCATGCATGTGATGGGCCAGGCATGGCTCTGTCACTGTCCTCTTGTGGAGGGAGGCCCAGTGGATTCATGACCTATGGCTGCTGTGACAAATTATCACAAACCAAATATTTAAAACAATGCATTTTTTTCTGTGACAATTCTAGACGCAAGAATCCATAAATTTGTGTCCCTGGGCTAAAATCAAGGTACTGGGCTACATTCTTTCTGGAGGCTCTAGGGGAGCATCCATTTCCTTGCCTTTCAAGCTCCTGGGGGTCCCTTCCCCCATCATCCCACCCCCACTCTGTTGTAGCATCTCCCATTGCTGATTGTGACCTTCCTGCCTCCCTTGTAGGACACTTGTGATTACATGTAGGGCCCGGTTGGATCATTCAGGGTGGCCTTCTCACCTCACGATCTTCACCTCAGTCCTGTCTGCAAAGTCGCATTTGCCAGGTAAGGTGACTATTGCAGGTTTCGGGGATTAGGCAGCAGACACCTTCAGGGGCAAGGAAAGGCTTATCCAGCCGACCCCACCCAGGGTCCACCCAAGGATCCAGGGCCCAGGGCCAGCGTCAATAGGCGAGGTAGATAATTCACTTGGAAATGTAAACTTCAAATATCATTTGTACAACTATGGAAGAGACAAACCATCTATCTCTCTGCCACTTCAACAAATCAACCTTTGCCCTGGCTGGTGTGGCTCAGTGGATTGAGCCCTGACCTGCGAACCAAAGGGTCACGGTTCAATTCCCAGTCAGGGCCCATGCCTGGGTTGCAGGTCAGGTCCCCAGCAAGGGACACTTAAGAGGTAACAACACATTGATGTTTCTCTCCCTCTCTTTCTCCTTCCCTTCCTCTCTCTCTAAAAATAAATAAATAGAATCTTAAAAAAAAACAACAAATCAACCTTTAATTTTTTCTTGTTTTCCCTCCTGTTCTTGGCTCAGTGAAGACATGGTTTTATGTAATTACAGTGTTGGATAAATATCATTATTAAAGGTGATAAACTATTTATAACCATAACTGAGAATCTATTTTAAATTATTTTTAATGTAAGGAGCATACAAGACTTCTTTAAAACATCAAGGACCGCTGAGATGAACAGGGTGCAGTACGAGTGCACCCCAGTGTTCTGACAGGATCTCCACCACCATTTCTCCCCTAAAGTCAGCACTAGGGCCCCAGCCCCCAACACCCTGCCCCCAGGACAGTGTGAGATGCTTTAAATAGAAAGCTTTAGAAGTATGTGTCTAATTTTTCTAAAGAGGACATACTGATGGCAAATAGGCATATGAAAAGATGCTCAATGTCACTAATCATCAGAGAAATGCAAATTAAAACCACAATTCGATACTATCTCATACTTGTCAGAATGGTCATCATCAGTAAATCAACAAACAACAGGTGCCGGTGAGGATGTGGAGAAAGGGAAACATTCCTGCACTGTCGGTGGGATTGCAGACTAGTGCAGCCACTATGAAACACAGTATACAGCTTCCTCAAAAAATTAAAAATGGATATACCTTTTGACCCAGCAATCCCACTTCTGGGAATATATCTGAAGGAACCAAGAACAGTAATTTGAAAGGACATTAGCACCCCTATGGTCATTGGAGCGTTATTTATAATAGCCAAGATATGGAAGCAGCCTAGGTGTCTACCGATAGACAGTTGAATAAAGGAGTAGTGCACATACAGAATATTCCTCGGCCATAAAAAGAATGAAATCTTGCCATTTGTGACAGTCTGAATGGACCTAAAAGATATTATGGCAAGTGAAATAAGTCAGAGAAAGACAAATCCCATATGATTTCACTTCTGTGTGGAATCTAAAAGACAAAATAAACGAGCAAAGAAAACAGAAAGAAGCACATAGATACAGAGAACAAACTGAAGGTTCCCGATTGGAGGAGGGGGCTTGGGGGTGTGGGCGGACAAGGTGAAAGGGATGAGAAGTACAAGCTGCCAGTCATAAGAGCAGATGTGAAGTGCAGCTCGGGGAATGCAGTCGACCACATTGTAACAACTCTGAATGGTACCAGGTGTGTACTAGACTTACTGGGGGTCACGCCGCAAGTTATATAAATGTCCAAGCACTATGCTGTACACCACAACTAATATAGCATTGTATACCAACTGTAATCGAAAAATACAATTTTAATAAGAAATGTGTCTAACCCTTTCATGTCATTGGTAATGCTTTGCCTTCTGCTGGATGAAAGGATATGTAGGAGCCGCATGCATGGTGGGGAAGAGAAGAGGAAATCGCTGCATTAGAGGAAGCACTGAGCAGACGCTAGCCTGTGTGTGAGTCAATGTATTTCCCAGCTCATGCCAGCCCAGCAGCTGAGCTGCAGAAGGCTATAGCGCTGGCCCGCTCTCTGGGCCTCTCTCTCATCCTTGAAGTATTTCTTGCTGAAACAGCAGCTGCATATGCCTCCCACCGAGAAGGAAAAGATAGCTGGCTTGAAAAGTGCCCCGAGAGTTTACTCAGTTCTTGCAACCAAAGGTTATTCTGAATCTGCCATTTTCTCATTTTAAATCCTATACAGGTAAAGCAGGAGCAAATTTTACTGCAATAGGAAAAAAAAAAACCAACCCAAACCTTGGCCCTGTGGTTTCAGTAATTAGCTCAATGTGCTAATGAGAGTCTTCAGGGAGAACAGCAATAATTGATGGGTGAATTTCACTTTAATAAATGTATAAGCAATTTTCTAAATGCAGGTGGTCGAGTCCGCCCTGATGGCTCCACCTAGAGCCACTCAATATGGTAAGTGTCTGAGGAAAGTGGTTAATTTGTAAAATGCTCCATGATCCTGATTAGAAGAGAAATAATGCTTATGTTTGCTTTCCAATGTATTATTCATCTCACAGCCTGAGGACTCCATCCCCACCCCCACAGTGTCCCAAGGCTTTTTGTTGCTCTATTGTCCTAAACGGGAAGACACCACTCTTTCTCCTGGGAGGGGTGTTAGGCTCCCCCACCTGTAGTAAGCTTTCTTTTGTGGCTTCTAATCCCAAGGCCAAGGCCAGCCCAAGGTCTTTATCGTTGTTTCCTGAAACCCTAAAGGGGCCAGAACGTACTCAGCGAGATGATGGGCACTGTGTCAGAGAAGGTGTGCCCAGGAAACAGGTCACTGCACAGCCGTGCTTTCTTTAAGAAATAACTTGCTCCCAGTTAGTTATAGATGTTTAAAAATGCCGGTGATGCCAGGGGGCTACAAGAAGTGATTCCTATCATCTTCTGACCAACCTGTGGGTTACGTTTGTTCTCCCAGTTCCAGGTGAGCCTGGGCTCCGACCGGAGTCAGGGTCTGGCCTCCAGAGCTGCCCTCTCCAAGGGACCGAGCACCTTCTTGCATGCAGCCGGTGGGAAGTCACAGCTACAGAGCAATCAAACTGGTGGGACCATGAACCCGAAAAATTACAAGAAATCATAATCCACAATAACCCTTACCTCGACACTAAAATCTCCGTTTAACAAATCTTCTATTAGCTAGACTAAAATTTACCACAAAATCCAGTTAAATGGAAATGCCTCGTCTGTGATTTGCCATTTTAAGAATTAAAGTGGGAGCCCTGGCACGTGGGGCGCAGTTGGCTGGAGCATCCTTCGGCAACAAAAGCAATGCGGGTGGGATTCCCCGGCAGGGCACTAGCCTGGGTTGCAGATTCCATCCTGGGCTGGGGCGCATACGATCCCCGGACGTGGACAGGAGGTGACTGACTGATGTTTCTCTCTCTCCCTTCTGCTCCGTTCCTCTCCCACTTCCACTGTCTCTAAAAAAGCAATGAAAAAATGCCCACAGGTGAGAATTAAAAAACAAAAAATCAAAACAGGAAAGTGCTACTGCTCGCTGCTATTGCTTAGAAAAAAGAGGTGAACGACAAGACTGTCTGTACCTGGAGCAAACTCCTCCCTCACGGGGCGGTTCCCACACTCACCGGAGCCCAGGGCCCCACACCCCCCTGCACTGATCTCCAGGAGATGGTTGGGAGACTGCAAGTGCCTCCGAATAGGCCCCACCCCACTGGTCTTCCTCTGATGCTCCTGAAGGGGAGGCAAAGTGCCACCTTCTAGGGACACTTTTATGTATGTGAGGTGGGTATTTCCCCCCCCCAATACATAATGAGTAGCAAACTAAGTGAATTAGATGTTATGATCTGATAAATAGATTCTGAATCCAGCCCAAATGTCAAGTACAGCTGCAGAATCTTTGTGGCCATAGAGTCACAGGGCTGAGCGAAGACTAGAGTGGAATTTGGACTATGGAGTCTTCATAACCCAGATGAGAGGGGCTCAGGGGGCTGGCTCAGAGCAGCTGGATGAAACAGACCCGGCTCCCCACCTACAGACAGCACACTGCACGACCCAGAAAAGCCGAGATCTGCTGCTGGCTTTGCCTTGCCCGCCCCCAGTGCGCAGCCCCCGGAACTAGGCTGTTGTTGCTGTGGGCTTGGCTGCATTCCCATCTGCGGAGTAAGCAGGCTGCTAAACGTGGACAAGCACATCAGCTGTAGCATAGTGAGGAAGCCAGCGTGGCCCTGTCAGCACACGCAGCAACTCTACTTAGATGTGACTTATGGGTCCACTGGAGCGATCCTCCTGATGCACGGATCCTGGGAAGGCAGGGTGGAAGCAATCCATGTCTTACTGTATAAGTGAGCAAAGAAGAGAAATTCAGGCCTGATTCCCTCCCGTGACATTAATTATTGGAGGTTAGGTAATTTAAAAAGTGCTTAGAAAACTCCAGCTAACCATTAAAAGAAAGAGAAAGAGTATGTGAAGGGCCAGGAGCACGTCCACTGCCCCTGCCCTGCCCGGGTCAGATTTCCCTCCTGAAGCCAGGTGAACCCATCTCCTGTGTTATGAGGAAGTGAGGGCCACTGACAGTCAGCCTCCACCAATGGGACTGTGTCAGGTGCATCACAGTCTAGTCCGAGAAGCCCTCGGGCCCATGTGCCATTGAGACAGAGACCCCTTACTAAGCTTCTTCTGGGGCAGCGCTCAAAAACACCAGGGGAATCCTGTAGGCCCTGTACACCCTCCACTGGGTGTGCCCAATTGGAGATTCTCATCTCTTCAGCGATTCATTCATTTATCCAACAAATCTGTAATTGACCACCTCCTCTCTGCCGGGCACTAGTGTTGGGAATCAAATAGCGAGAAGAGGGGATGCAGGTCCTGTCTGAGTGGAGGGCACAGTGGGGAGCAAGCAAAATGGGAACTGCCCCAGTAAATCAAAGGAGTAACTAAGGTCTCTGAAGCCCAGCTGAGGCCAGGACCAGTGAGGCACAGCGTCTGGATGGCAGAGAGATCTACCGGAGTCGGAACGCCCAAAGTACAGTCCTGTCCCTGTCCTTCTCCAGCTGTGTGACTTTGGGCGAGTACACGGAGCATGCCTGTGCCTGTCTCCTCAGCTGCGGAATCGGTTATAGATCTGCCTCGTAGGGCTGCTGTGGGCCTGCAGTGAGTGTGCGGTGTGCAGTGCCCATGGTAGCTGTTGGCTGGCCAAGAGTTCTTGGCCAGGAATTCAGTTTGTTGAGGGCAATTCAGTTTATTTGATGAACAATAACACCAATCTAAGCCACAAAGAAGGCTTGGGTGTCTGTCATGGTCTTATGGTAGCGGAGTCAAAAGTAAGTCTGGTCTCGGGCAGGAAGGTCCTGCAGGTCAGTGGGTGGTGGGCCCTGCCCCCAGGCCTGACCCCAACACTCCGTTTTCATTTCCTGAGACAGCGAGGTGGGGACTTCCTGGGGTGTCAAGAGAGACAGTCCTGTGCTGAAAGCTGTTATAAGTCCTGAAATCAGAAAGCTTTCCTAACTTTTCCTCCTCTTTCACCTCTATGTAGAACGAGCTCAGTCCAGGTCACATTCACGCCTGTTTCTGAGCCCTGCTATTCAGAGGAACACAGGATCATACATATTTTTCTTCTATCTTAATTCTCACCGGAAGCATAAGAAGTGAGGACGCCTATCCTGTGCATGTCTGTAGGAGAGTTTAAGTTCATAGTTTAGGTTTTAAAAGTGCAATATGAGCCCATTAGAGAGAGATTGGGCTCCTGACATACACAGGAAAATAGTGCATTAGCCTATTTCCTTCCCGTAAAGACCTGTAAAAGCCAGTGTGATTTGTGCGGAATGAGGTGGTGCGGCTAGCTATCGCCTCAGGGAGCCCCAGCAGCCCTGAAAAAACCAGATGGAGTCAAAGAAGGGCCGGCGGTGGGCAGGTGGGGGAGTGAGACCCTGTGTCTGGCATGGAATGTGAGCTATTTTATCTTAATATTCAGTCATCAGATAGGGTCGCCATGATCCCCAGTTTATGGATGGGGAAGCTGAGGCTCAGGCCACGTACAGAGCCAGAGGCAAAGGTGGGGGTGGAGCCCCGTTTCTGCTCACTCCCACTAGGAGTGGGGCAGCCTCAGAGGGGGAAAGCCCTGGAGAGAGCACAAGGCCTCTCCAGCAGACAGGCCTGGCTGCGAATCCTGCTTCTGCACCCACCAGTAGTCTGGGGCGCAGTTCTTGAACATTGTTCTCCACTCATGTGACGTGTTTTCTCATGTAGGTAACTTTGCTTCACAGGGCAGTGGGGAAAATGAAAACAGAAAATGTAGCAACATGCTTATCCCAGCGCTTGTGTCTTGATCTCACTAAAGGAAAGGAGAAAACAAACAAACAAACAAGCAAACACAAGGGCCCCAGAGCCTTCCCCAGCTGCCCCGACGGCGTCTGTGGGGGAGCTTCAGTCTGCTCAGCATAGGTCCAGGCAGGCAGGTGGGGAAACTCATGAGGAGGCAGCTTCCTGCTCATTCCCTGGACTTTTGCCTTCAGATCCCGGCCTTCCTCATCTGGGAATAGAAGTTATGAAGTGGCCCACCCGTTAGAGGGCTTTGAACTCCCAGGGTTAGGGCTGATCACGATAATCGGCATCGTTGGGACCTGGGGTATAATGAATTCACCATATATTTTGCCCAGGAACCATGTCTTTGAAAACCACTATTTGTAATTTTACAAATTGGATGGCCCCAGTTGGTCAGCACCCAGCTAGGAGACTTTCAAAGGCAGGCCAGGAGGGCCCTGGACCATGAAGACTCTGAGCATCCCAAAAGTGGTGTGGGGACAAACCACCTCCTTGAGGGTCCTTTGCTTCTGAGTCAGTGAATGCCACAGTAATACAGACTCCGGGATTGAAATAGCTCTTCCTAAGCTATTGAGAGCTGGTTGGTAACTGCCTTCTCTTTCTCGTCCAGTTCCATGACCCCACTACATGTTACCTCTTCCCAACCCCACTGCAGTCAGAAAGCTCACCTGGATGCTCTTTGAAAGAGCATTTATTTATCAAATGCTAACTCTGTTCTAGGTGCTGTGGAAAACAGAAAGGAGGATACACCTTCTCTGCTGACCAGAGAGTCGAAGATGGCTGTTTGCTCAGGAGAAAGAAGCAGGCCATTTGAGCTGGGAGGTGGGAGAACAGGAGGGAGAGAAGAAGAGAGGGGAACTGTGCTGACTATGGCATGGATTTGAGGAGGCTGCTGAGGACCTCCTGCCTTTTTTCAGGGGCTCAGTGGCCCCAGGGGGCAGGAGGCATGCACTTTTGTAGAGGAGCCCCGATTTTGCAGTCCCAATTCCCAACTGGTCTACCAATAACTGGTTTGCAGCTGGTGGATGTAGGAGAGCAGGGGATGCCCACAGGGAGAGGAGTGGGGGCCACCTGTGCATGGACACACACTGTGTGGTTGCCTGCACTGGTGCAGGGGGCAAAGTATTCCTGTGGGAAGGACACAGGTGAGGGGCCTAAGACAACAGCAATGGGTTCTCACCTTTGCCATTGGCCTCTATTCCTCTGCTGGCCATAGGAAAAGTACATCTCGAAGGTCCCTTCTGGCTGATTCCGTGTTCTGTGTACCTTGCAGATATCATGTGATGAACCTGGTGCAAATCGAGAGTCACTGTGATGTGAACCAGAAGTGTTGCTATGCATCCTGCCTCTGTTCCCATTCAGGTCCTCTTTTCGGCCTCTTTTTAGTAGTTTCATTGTTGCCCGAACTTCTTACAGGCTCCATGTTCTTTAGAGATCCAACAGATGTGCTGGTGTCTCCTAACTGCAGAGAATCCAGGGCATTCCTGAGGTAGAACTGAAGCCAGCACCTAGAGGGGAAAGGGTAGGATTGGCCGACAGGCAGTCCCTGAGTGGTGTCCACAGAGCGGTCTGCTCACAGGCCCTGTGTTGGACTGCAGCATGGCCTTGGAGCCCCATGTGCTACCTCATGAGGCCTCACGAAACACCCACCTGATTATTCACTCAACACACACAGCTTCCTCTGACTGGGCTGCTGCTTGAGGCGATGTTTTCAACTCACCTCCTGTCATGAGGAAGCTCTAGGGAGCATAGCGTGGGACTCATTCTTCTTAAAAAGTCACTCACTGCATCGTGAGGGACGATTGTGTCATCAATATCTGATTTAGGAGAAGTAGATGACCTCTGCTATGGACAGCCTCTGCGTAATATGGTCCTCAAACAGTGACCCAGGAGCAAACAATGGCACCCCTGTGAGGGAGGTGCCGTTTCCATGAGGTGTCTTTGAGCAACACAGAACTCATGGACCCACATGGTGGACGAATTTTCAGGTTCAGACCCAGAAGGTAATCTGAGCATCTCTCGAGGGCACTTCTCTAAGCCCAGTGATGCTGAAGAAGATTCCCCCAGTGTGGTGCCCCCCGGGGGGAAGCAGCACACTCCAACGCTGTCCAGTTGGTGATCGTCCAGCAAATTCGAGGCTGTTCTCTGCAGAAGCTTTTCACCTGTGGGGCTTATTATCCTGTTTGGAGCTCCTTTAAATTAAGACAATCCATGCCAGCATGGTGCTCTCATTGTTGCCTCTGGTCTGTTTACTCCCAGCTCTCTAGGGAGGAAAACGCTGTAAACTGCATCCTAATGGCCCAATTAGTCCTAATGCTGCGTAGTGTTGACTGTTTAGTTACCACCGTATTGTGTACAGAACTAATTGTGGTGAAAGCAAATGAATGGTCAGGAAACAAACAGGCTACTAGAAAATAATTACTTGGAGTGTCTCTCTTTAGTACCTGTGCAGCGGATTTCATTATAGTCAACAGCCTCTAAGCTACTCGAAATAGTGGTATTTGTCATTTTCATAGAAACTTGATAATAACATTAATTTATCTTAATGGCCTGTTCTATTGTTATAAATAGTAAAATTAGCTTAAATTGTCTTGCTTTTGCTGGTTTTGGATGGCTGCGGAGGGCCTGCAGCAGCAGATGAGTAGATAATTTGGTGTGCTTGACAGATTTCCAATAATTTGTTATGTGGAGCATGAGTAATGCTAGTACCATTAATGTTCATTTTCCTCTAAATTCATTACTGCCCTTTTCCCTTTTATCTTTTTTAATGTCTGGGCCATTTTTCTATATTTCAAGTGGAGCCACAGAACCTATTCATATTCAGCTGGCTATTAACATTCTGCACATAGCAAACCTCCCACAGAAACGACTCCTCAGGAAATGATGAGCCCGGTCGCGGTTTCGGACAGAAAAACAGGAAAAATTGGGGCCTTCCTGGTCTCAGGGCCCAGGTATAATTAAGTCAAACATAATTTTAAAGAAATTTAAATGTTTTTCATTTTGCGGCAAAGGTAAAACATACTCAAGGCAGAGTCAAAGAAGGCGCGAATGCATTAGTAACACGCAGGCCGCCCTGCCCGTCGCTCGGGCTCCGCACCACGTGGCACTTCATCAAAGGTGAGCCGCAGCATTTCCTGTCCATCGGACTCTGATTAATCCCTGAGAAGTGTTACGACTAGTTTCATCTGTTTAAGCAGTTATGTTGACAGAGTATCTGGAACAAATGTGAAGACTGTTTGTCACCAGAAAAACTGCTAGAATGGAGTGCATTCACTCTCAGTTCCACGTCTTTGTCTGTGTAGATTGGAAACGACCACGGGATCAGTTGCTTCCATCTCTCAGCATTTTTCCGAAAGTCTTCTTTTTTTTTTTCATGTCATGATATGAAGGCCACCGAGCGCTGAGTAGGCTGATTTGACCTTTTTGTCGTTTCAATAGTGTGCAGGTTTGGCTAACAAACATGAAAAACAACCTGTGCAGCCATTATCCTGGACAAGGGAAAGGCCCCTGGGGCTCAGAACCATTTCCCCCCCAACTTGGGCAGAAAGGATGTGACAGGTCGGTGCTTAGAGATGCGAATTCTTAGCCTGAGAGCCACAGGCCACCTCTACCCCTGGTTAAAATGCCTCTCGAGGGCCACACTGAACATATAAGCACGATCAGCGAGAAACAGGCTTCTCTATATTACAAACTGTGTCTTCTTGAAAAGTAAATGTAACAAAAAAGAAAGATCGACTTTCTTATGGTATTTTGTTCTCAAGATGAGGGTGATTCTCCTTTCTGTAACTGCAGAATGTGTCCCACTGGCCCCAGTGGAGGGGCGGGGGGCTGGGGGGTGTTAAGGAAGGAAGAGGCACTAAGTTTTTTAAATGAGTCCCTGGACATTTCTGTCAGACCAAAAGTCCCCAAATGACGACTTTCACACTGAAATAGCAAATAATCATTTAAATAACTTTTTCTGTTCATGAGACAAAATGATTTCTTTTTTCCACAGATACAAACAGATTTTAAAAGCAGCCTGTTCAATCAGATCACCCAAATGCACTCTCAAGTGCATGCCCAGGCCCTTCAAACCTTGGGGAGAAATGAAAGATAATGTACTAATAATGTGATGTATCGGAGGGGCAATTCATAAAATATTTACCCTAAAGCAGAAAATGTGGCTGTCTGCCTTGTTCATTTATAAAATAATAGTTTAGGGGAATTAGGTACCGGCTAAACCCTGAGTCCGTGGGGTTGGCTTCACCGAGAGTCCATTAGACTGGGTTATGCATCTGCTGGGAAGACGCAGCCTGTCAGAGGCACATAATGCATCATGGAAGATGAATGGAATTAGGCAATTGAATAATTAGAGTAGTGCCCACCAGCACGGCTCTCAGTAAAGGGTGCAGGAGCTTCCATTAGAAACCTCCATTTCAATGGTTAGAAATCCACTGGGGAAAATTTGGCTGGTGTTGGAAGTTAGTGTCCATTGGGGAACTAAGAGGAAAGAATCTCCCCAGGGGTATCTTGGTACCCAAAACCAATGTTGGATGATTTAGGAGCCATGACACTAGAGGGACTTGAGCTCTGACCCCCTACCCTCACCAAAGTCAGTCTCCCAGCACCAGATTTGATGGAACAGAACGTTTCCCCAGGAGAGGGGGCAGTCTGATTGGCTGCTCTACCCTCAGGCTTGGGGCACTTGAAAGTGCCTCAGGCAAAGGCTGAGCTGGGGTGCTGTGGCCTGGGACTGTGCCGCCTGCAGCCTGCACCTGCATGCTCAGCCACCCCTGACTGCCATAGCCCCAGCATTTAGCACAGTGCCTGGCACACGGGGCTGCTCAACAGTATCTGATCGGCGAACAAAGAAATTACTATGATGTAATTCCTTTTGGTGCAATTCCTATAATGAATTCAATGGGAAACAAGACAATGCAAATTGCAAACAAAGTGGCCCTCCACTTCTGACGTTAGACAAGACAACCTGACAGCCTTTGACAAGACAAGGTTAGAAGAAGAGCAGACACAGCTTTCTACAGATCCATTTTGAGAAGAAAATAAAGTTTCTGCGGCTGCATTCTTTACTCAACAAGCATTTTTTTTTTTTTTGAGTAGCTATGATGTGCCAGGCTGTGCTAATGATAGGAATACAAAGATGAGACACAAGAGCCTGTCTAGAGGAGCTTTGAGTGTGCTGGGCGCACCGTGCGGGAAGAGAGGGCTGTCCCCGCAGAAAGCACTGTGAGCGGCACCCTCGGGGTGTCTGGGTGCCCGCAGAGTCTAAGGCATTTGTATGCCGTAAAACTTGCATAAACACTCAACTGCCTGTTCTAATTCAACAGCACCTCACTCTATTCTGAAAACTATTACTGGGGGGAAAAGGTTTTTATTAAAGATATGCCTACATAGCCCTGACTGGTGTGGCTCAGAGGATTGGGCGCCAGCCTGTGAACCAAAGGGTTGCCACTGGATTCTCAGTCAGGGCACAGCCCCGGGTTGCTAGCCAGGTCCCCAGTAGGGAGTACAGGAGAGGTAACCATACACTGATGTTTCTTTCCCTTTCTTTTTCCCTTCCTTTCTTTAAAAATAAATAAATACCATTTTTTTAAAGATATGCCTATGTAGAGAGGGACATGCAAAATTACTTGACCCTGGGCTTAAGTGAGTCAGAATTCATGGAGCTGACACCTCACGAGGAACACCTCATGGGGTTCCAGGGATCAAGTGAGAGGCAGAAACGCATGCCTATGCTGTGAACTATAAACATACAGGGGCTCTCACTCTGTACTGGAAGTTCAAACAAGCCTGTGCAACTTTCATTCACGAAACACACATGTATATATCTTACTGGACACCGCACACATTCGAATTAGGTCATATTGGCCTGTTTCACAGAGGAGAGTGAGACTTTATTTAAGAAGGCTCAGGTATTGCATTTGCTCTAATTCAATGGCTGTAACTAATGACACAGCAGGGCTCAAACTCAGGTCTGCCCTGCATAGAGGCCCCTGGGCAGTAGGCTCTGTGTGGCCCGCACAGAGGGAGGCCCTGCACAACGGGGAGTGTGCTGGCTGTGTGTGTGCAGACAGACCCTGTGTGCAAATCCCTGTAGAGGTGCACTGAGGGACAAATGCCTCAGAGGAGATGCTGCTGGGGCCACTGTGTGACAAACTGTCTTCAGAGAGCAAGCCCTGCTCTCAGTTCCCTAGGAGATCCAGATGGCCCCATTGCTGGGTAAGTATTTACTTTATTGATAACTTTGCCCAGACTCTCTCCCAAATGGTTCAATAGCCCTTAAGGTCCTGTTCAGTATAGAGACATGCTGACATCTCAAGTTACCTTTACCTTCGGTTTCCTTGCCTCCTCCCTGCTTCTTCCCTGAGCCTTCCTGACCAGGTGCCAGGGCTCACTCTGTCCTGCTGCCTCCAAATCCTCGTACTGTCACTATTCCTGACTTCTCTATCGCCAACCGTCTCATATGCAACTCCTTCAAGTCAGCTCACAGACATGCTCAGTCTACCCAGCCCCAAAAATAAATTTCTCAAAAAACAATCTGTCAATCATTCTGTTAGGTTCTCAGGTACTGCTTTAACTTTCTTACCTCTCAACTTTACTGCCTTTCCTGAGAGAATCCACTATTGTTCTTCCACCCTAGACATACCCACCACTAGGCAGCACCCACTTCTGCTGGAGTCACTGACTACCTGCTACCTCAGGTCCACTGTCTGCCCCCATCTTCACAGTGGTGGATGTTGTTGCTCTGGCCCTCCCCCACCAGCCCTTAATGCTTTCTTCTCCCTCAGCCTCCCCACCCTGCTCTCCTGCAGGAGCCTGTCTATATCTACGCTGATTCCATCTCCAGCCCTTGACAATGTGGTATCTCCAGGACTTTGTCCTGTGGCCTCAACGCTATATGCTCGTCATGGGCCATATTGTCCACTCCAGCTGTCATCTGTCTGCTGATGGCCTCCAAATCTATGAACGGATCCCGTTTCTCTCAGTCTCTCCCCTCTAGCATTTTCTTCCTTCCCTTCTTCCAACATTTTCCAGTGCCTGTCATGTGTCTAGTCCTGTGCTTGGCCCGGGACACAAAGGACAAAAGGAGAGGCCATTCTAGTTCCAGATCTGAGTGTTCCTTGCTGTCTGCTATCACCTCCTCATGATGTCCCTCCCACAAGTGCCTCAAAAGCAGTACAACATCACCCAGGCAACCCAGCCTGAAACTTTGGGAAGCTCACTTTCCACCTCTCTCTCATACTCCACATCACCCAACCTCATTCAACCTCATTTCATACACGTGCATTCTCCCCACTGGCTTCTTCCCTCCCACCATTGTCACCTGCTCCACGCCCTCATGTTCCCATGAGCGGGGCTCCTGCAGCAGTCAGCCTCCCACCCGACTTCTCAACTCCAGCCTCACCCTGTTCTCCACATTGTTTTCCAAACATTCTTGCCTACTGCAAAAAAAAGAGGCTGCACATCTTACCGATGTCTTTTGAGGGATATATGTACTTATTTCTTCTGTGTATAGGCTTTACAGTTGAATTGCTGGGTCACATTGTCCATGTATGTACAGCTTTAGTAAGTAGTGCCAAATGGTTTCTCAAAGTGGTTGAATAAATTTTCACTCTTATCAAACAATTCCTATTCTCACCAACACTTGATATTGTCAGGCTTTCAATTTCAATTATTCTATTGACTGAGCATAGCTTTTCATGATATTTTATGTAATTTCAAAATTTTTGTAGCAAAAATTTCATTTGTATACTGATATTTTGAAAGTTATTCATCATGGTAATTTCTATTTATTAAATGTCAACATATGTAGTCCCTTGTATATTTGAGATAGCTAAACATTTTTTTAAGTTGCTTTTAGCAGGGCTTTAAAAGCACAACTATTTAAGCATTGGGGTTGAGGCTCTGCCCTCAATGTGTCCTCAGGGGAAAAGCAGCATGGGGCCTGGGGCGGGGCCTGGGGCGGGGCCTGGGGCGGGGCCTGGGGCGGGGCCTGGGGCGGGGCCTGGTCCGCGAGCATACATCCAGCTGTGCCACTAAAGCTGCTGTGCGGCCGGGAGCAAGTTTACCAAGGCTTTTCGTAACTCAGTTTCCTCATCCACAAAATTGGGATAATAATAGAACAGCTCTCATTAAGTTGTTAGTTGGATTAAATAGGTTATTGTACTTAGAGTAATCCCAGACACAGTTAATACTCATTCAATATTAGCTACTATCGTCATTGAATTCTTCAATGTATTAAAAGTTGCTTCCTTTCCATTGTTTTCCTATTCCAGGTTCTTCCTAGTAAGGGCTCTCATAAGGTTAAGTACATATCTAGAATCCATGCTTTATTTTATTGCTTATTTTTTCTGTTCTTAAGCCAACCATGCAGCCTTATTGATTGTCACTTCATAATATATTTTATAATAATCTGGGAAGTGAATCTCCTGATTCTGCTTTTATTGCCTTTCCCCAGTGCAATACTCTTGCCTACTTATTTTTCCAGATGAACTTTTAGTGTAATTCCTGTGGAAATTTTAATTAGTTTTTGAACTCTATCTGTAATTAACTGCAGAAGTTTTTTTATCTTCACAGTTTCAAATCTTCCTAGCCTGAAACAGGACCCAACACCCAACTTTTCAAAATTCCCTTTATTTCTCCCACAAGAATTTTAGAATTTTCTTCCAACAGACGTTGAAATGATCATACCAGGTTAATTGCCAAGAGTATTCTTTAAAACTTTTGTGAATGGTATTTCCTCATTCACTGTTTTCTGTTTATCCCACGTACATTAGAAAATGATTGTTTTTTGCGGGTTTGTTACAGCACATTACTTTTGGGAAGCCACTGATTATCCCCAGTAGCTTTCTGGCTGGTGAGAAAGGTAGAAAACCACAGAGGGAAGGACACGTCTTTGGAGCAGATGGATCAGCCTATAAACACACCTTCCCCTCTCAGGACCTGTGAGACTTTGGGGAAGCCTCCATCCTCTCTGAGCTGCAGGGTCTTCACAGGTGATGGGGGTGGTAATGCCTGGGGAGGGCTTTTGCTGGAACTCCAGACCTTCTTTCTTTCTCACAGACCATGTAAGCCAGTGGGTGTGTACCCAAAGGAACAGAAAGAAGAATATGAAATACATATTTGTACGCCAACGTTCACAGCATCATTATTCACAATAATCAAGAGATGGGAGCAACTCAGGTGTCCACGGATGAATGGCTAAACGAAATGTGGTTTATACATACAATGGAATGTTGTTCAGCCTTAAAAAGGAAGGAAATTTGGACAGGGGCTACAACATGGATAAACCTTAAAAACATTATGCTAAATGAAATAAGTCAGTCACGAAAACACAAATGCTGCATGATTCCACTTACGTGAGGTATGTAAAGTAGTCAGCTTCCTAGAGACATAAATTAGAATCGTGGTGGCCAGAGGCTTGGGGAAGAGGAATGGGGAGTTGTTTTATGGGGCCAGAGTTTCTGATTTGCAAAATGAAAATCATTCTGGAGATGGATGGTGGTACTTAATGTCATGGCATTGCACACGTAAAAATGATCAAGATGGTAAATTTTGTTATGTGTATTTTACCACAATTAAAATAATAATAACTTTTTTAAAAATTGCACAACTAGACTTGGCATTCTGGAAGCACATCCTTAGCAGACAGGAGTTCTTGGTACAACAAAACATAGGCTATGCATCACAGAAGGTAGTGCACAAAGCCAGAACAAATTTTTTTAAATTATACACATTTTATAGCTCTCGATGTGCAGGGGATCATATTCTCTTAATTTAGCAAGTTGGAGAAAACGTCAGTTTTTCCACAATCGATAGTGGGGTGGGGGTGAGTGAAAGGAGGGCACCACACTACAAGTGTATTATAATCTTTTTATAATAGTAAGAACAAAATCAACTGGTGGTTTTTATTGAGTTTGTGTGCTGAAAATTTTATAATCATTATTTTACTTAATATTCATAGCAACCATTGAGGTAAGAATTATAGCAAAAACCCTGAGGTTTAGGGAGGAGGGCAGTGAGAATGAGAGAGAGAGAGAGATACACTAGTATATTTTATAGTTTCTGAAAATAGGCTTCTTCACTCTGCAGGGTACCTGGGGTGTTACTCTTTCTTAGTGAATCTTCACAGTGTTCCAATTAAAGAGGAGAGAATGGGTTATTCTCTCCCACCTTGAGTTTGACAGATCCCATCAAAGAAGACTGATGGGCCTGGCTTGAGTCACATGCTCTTTCCTGCAGCCGTCACTATAGTCAAGGGAGGTGGAGTAATATAATTGGGCCAGAGAGAGATGGGCCCTTAAATCGAACAAACACCCTTGTCTAGTGCCTGACTTTTAAGGGAGATACAGCTGACCTATCACCATCCAAATGCACCAGTGACAAAAGAAATGTAGATAAATTGAACTTTATCACAGTTTAAAAACTTTGGAGCTTCATTACAAAGAAAGTGAAAAGACAACCCACAGAACAGTGGACAAATATTTGTTCATAAGACATCTGACAAGAGACTTTATCTAGAAAATATGAAGAACTCTTACAACTTAATAAAGTAAACCCAAAGGATTCAAATACACGTTTCTCTGAAAGATACAGATGGCCAACCAACATGAGAAAAGATGATCGACTTCACTAGTCATTGAAGCAATGCAAGTCAGAACCACAATGAGATCCACATCACACCCACTCTGATGGCTATAATAAAAGACAGACAATAATAAATGTTAACAAGGATGTGGAAAACTTGAACCCTTATATATTGCTAGTAGGAATATAAAAGGGTGTAGCTGTTTTGGAGAACAATTTGACAGTTCCTCCAAAAGTTAAACATGGAGTTACACAGGACCCAGCAATTCCATTCTTAGGTGTATACCCAATAGAATTGAAAACATAAATTCACACAAAAATTTGTATGTGAAGGTTCATAGCAGCATTATCATAACAACCAAAAAATGGAAACAACCTGAATGTTCATCAACTGATGAATCAACAGAATGTGGGATATCCACACAATGGAATATTGTTCAGCCATAAACAGGAATGATGTGCTGATGATACATGCCACCGCATAGGTGAAGCTTAAAAATATAATGCTAAGTGCAAGAAGCCAGTCATAGGAGACCACAGTGTATAACTATATAATGCACAGAAACACTTTATTTTTCTTTTAGCAGTTTTTCATTAAAGTTATATATAAGATTACTTTATTCCCTCACTTTCTCAACTGTTTCCCCTTATATTTTCCCTTTTTATTTTCTCTTGACAAGATTTGGCTTTATGTTCCAGGACCTTTTTGCAGCCTTTGTCCAGTATAATTTAGTGATAACTGCCTTGTTAGAGTGAGTGCCACCTGGACACTTGTGTCACTAGCCTCCCCCTCCTCATTTATTGTAAGTGACATGTTTCTTCCTGTAAACATGGACTACTTTGTCAGTGTGCTGACCTTTGTAATGTCCTTGCACAACCTGAATTTCATCATCCTTTTGGGTAGGTATGGCTAGAACCCCGTACTTCTGTCTGAGCTCTTTGGAAAGAGGAGAAGGCATGATCTTCCTGTGGTTTTGGCAAAGGGCACTGAACTGACTTTCGTGACTCTCACTGTGGTCAGAAGTCACAAAGGGACTGATCCATTTTGGCTGCTGATGCATCCGTGATGGCTACAAAAGAGAAGACTTGACACATACAAAAAAACAACCCCAAAATGTTGACTGAAGTTCATGGATAGAAAATGCTGGTATTGTAAGTATGTCAGTCCTCTCTGAATGATCTCAATGCAATTCCAATCAAAATGCCAAAAGCTTTTTCAAGAAGCTTAGCAAACTGAGTCTAATATTATGTAAAAGTAAAGGACCAAGAGCTGACAAGTAATTCCTGAAGAAGGAAAAAGCAAAGGGACTCTTAAATTATATATAAAGTCTTATTATACAGCTGTTATTATTGGGAAGAAATGAAATTGAATCTGTGTGAGACACCATGCACAAAGACCAAGTCTGATGGAAGAAATATTTAAATGTGAAAGGCAAAACCTAAATATAGGAGAGTATCATAATGACATAAGCATAAGGAAGAATTTCTTTTTTTAAATTAAATTTATTAGGGTGACATTGGTTAATGAGATCATATAGGTTTCCGTTGTATATGATCTGCATGTTGCACTGTGTACTCAACACCCCAAGTCAAATCCTCTTCCACCAATGTGCATTTCATCCCCTTCACCCGTTACTCCCCTGCCCCCTTCTCTCTGGTGACCACCACACTGTTGTCTGTGTCTGTGAGTTTTTGTTTGTTTGTTTTCTGGTTTGTTCATTTGCTGCTCTCAGTTTTAGATCTCACACATGATTGAAATCGTATGGTTCTTAACTTTTTCTATCTGACTGACTTCTCTTAGCATGATATTCTCAAGGTCCATCCGTGTTGTCGCAAATGGCAGTATTTCATCTTTTCTTATGGCTGGGGAGTATCCCATTGTATATGGGGATCACATCCTCATCTACGCAGCTAGCAAAGAACACTTTGGTTGTCTCCATGTCTTGGGCACCATGAATAATGCTGCAGTGAACAGAAGGGTGCATATATCTATTTTAAAATACACACCCAAGGATATGTTTATGATTTTAGAGAGAAAGGAAGGAAGGAACAGAGAGAGAGAAAGAGAGAGAAATATGTATTTGAGAGAGAAATATTGATTGGTTGCCTCCCATATGTACCCTGATCAGGGATGGAACTTGCAACCCAGGGATGTGCCCTGACCAGGAATCGGACCCACGACCTTTTGGTGTATGGGATGCTCCAACCAACTGAGCCACCTGGTCAGGGAAGGTGTGCATATATCTTTGTGAATAAATGTTTTCAAATTTTGGGGGTAGATACCCAGAGAAAGGATTTCTGGGTCATACAGTAACTATACTCCCAAGTTTTTGAGGAGCCTCCATACTGTTTTCCATAGTGGCTGTACCAGTCTACATTCTCACCAGCAGTGAATGAGGGTTACTTTTCCTGCACAACCTCTCCAACATTTGTTATTACTTACCTTGTTGATAATAGCCATTCTAACGGGTGTGGAGTGGCAGCTCATTATAGTTTTGATTTGCATATCTCTAACAGATAATGAAGTTGAGCATTTTTTGGTATGTTTGTTGGCCATTTATATGTCTTCTTGGGAACAGTGACTGTTCAGGTCCTCTGCCCATTTTTAAAATGGGTTGTTTGTTTGGTGTTGAGTTGTATGAGTTTTTAAATGTATTTTGGATATTAACCTCTTGTTGGAGCTTTTGGTTGCAAATATCATCTCCCATTCAATTGGTTGCCTTTTTCTTTTGTTGGCAGTTTTTGTTTTGTTTTGCTTTTACTCTGCAGAAGATTTTTACTTTGTAGTAGTCCCATTCATTTATTTTTGCTTTTACTTCCCCTGCCTTTGGGGTCAAATTCATAAAAGTTTCTCTAAGATCAAGGTCCATAAGTTTAGACCTATTTTTCTTCTATGTAATTTATGGTTTCTGATCTTATATATAGATCTTTGATCCATTTTTAGTTAATTTTTGTGTTTGAGAGGAAACAGTAGTCTAGTTTCATTCTTTTGCATGTAGCTTTCCAATTTTCCCAACACCATTTATTGAAGAGGCTTTCTTTTCTCCATTGTATGTTTTTGGCTTCTTTATAAAAAATTATTTGCCAGTATAGATGTGGGTTTTTTTCTGGCCTCTCAATTGTGTTCTATTGGTCTGTATGTTTGTTTTTCTGCCAATACCATGCTGTTTTGATTATTGTCATTTTGTAGTATAATTTGAAGTCAGAGAGTGTGATACTTCCAGTTTCATTCTTTTTTCTCAGGATTGTTTTGGCTATTTGGGGTCTTTTGTGGTCCCATACAAATCTGATGATTTTTTTGTTCTGTTTCTTTAAAAAATGTCATTGGGAGTTTGATGGGAATTGCATTAAATCTGTATTTTGCTTTGGGTAATACCAACATTTTAACTATGTTGATTCTTTCAATCCATGAACACAGAAGATTTTTCCATTTCATTGTGTCTTTTTCTTTTTTAAACTTTTAAAATTTTTGTTTATTCTATTACAGTTGTCCCAATTTCCCCCCTTGTTCTCCTCTGTCCTGCCCCACCCCCCACTCCCACAGTCCAACCCCACACCATTGTCCATGTCCATGGGTCATTCATACATGTTCTTTGACTACTCCCTTCTCTTCTTTCCACCATTCCCTCCTCCCTCCGCTTTCCTCTGGCAGCAGTCGGTCTGTTTGATGTTTCCATGTCTCTGGTTCTGTTTTGCTCATTAGTTTAT
The DNA here is from genome assembly GCA_004024845.1 of Tonatia bakeri. Lineage (NCBI taxonomy): Eukaryota > Metazoa > Chordata > Mammalia > Chiroptera > Phyllostomidae > Tonatia > Tonatia bakeri. Next base: position 253,374 of record PVIA01000980.1, read on the forward strand.
TTTGCTCATTAGATTCCTCTTATAAGTGAGATCATATGGTATTTGTCTTTCTCTGACTGGTTTATTTCACTTAGCATAATAGCCTCCAGTTCTGTCCATGATGTCCCAAAGGGTAGGAATTCCTTTCACTATGTCTTTTTCAACCTTAATAACACTGTGTAGTTTTCAGTATATGGGTCCTTCACATCCTTCATTAAGTTTATTACTAGGTATTTTATTCTTTTTGTTGTAATTGCAAAAGGAATTGTTTTTTCCATTTCTTTTTCTGAAATGTTTTTGTTGGTACATAGGAATGCAGTAGACTTTTGTACATTGGTTTTATATCCTACCACTGTACTGGATTGGTTTATTGTTTCTAATAGTTTCTTGGTGGAGTCTTTGGCATTTTCTATTTAAAAAATCATGTCATCCGCAAAAAGCAACAATTTTACTTCTTGATTCCCAGTTTGGTTTCTTATTTTTCCTTTCTCTTCCCTAATTGCTCTGGCCAGGACTTCCAGTATTATATTGAATAAGAGTGGTGAGAGTGGGTGTTTTTGTCTTATTCCTGACCATAGAGGAAAATATTTTAATTTTTCACCATTGAGTGTGATATTAGCTGAGGGTTTGTCATATATGGCTTCTATTATGTTGAAGTACTTTCTTTCCATACTCACTGAGTGTTTTAATCATAAAAGGATGTTTTACCTTATCAAATGCTTTCTCTGCATCTATTGATATAATCATATTATTTTTATCCTTTAATTTGCTAATGTGGTATATTACATCGGTCAATCCTAGTCCATCCTAGTGAATTTTTTGCCATTTTAATGTTAATAGTTTTGATTTTCTTTTTTTTCTTCAATAAGCCCCTTTAACATTTCATGTAATAATGGTTTGGTGATGATGAACTCCTTTAGTTTTACCTTGTCTGGAAAGTGCTTTATCTACCTGTCCATTCTTAATGATGCCTTTGCTAGATAGAGTAATCTTGAATAAAGGTCATTGCTTTTCATCACTTTGAATGCTTCTCGCCAGTCCCTTCTTGCCTGCAAAGTTTCTTTTGAGAAATCAGCTGATAGTCTTATGGGAATTCATTGGTAGGTAACTCTCTCCTTTTCTCTTGCTGCTTTTAAGATTCTCTCTTTATCTTCAATCTTTGGCATTTTAATTATGATGTGTCTTGGTGTGGTCCTCTTTGGGTCCAACTTGTTTGGGACTCTCTGTGCTTCCTGGACTTGTATATCTATTTCCTTTGCCAAATTAGGGAAGTATTGTTTTATTATTTTTTCAAATAAGTTTTCAATTTCTTACTCTTCCTCTTCTCCTTCTGGCATTCCCATAATTCAGGTGTTGGTACGTTTGGAGACGTCCCAGAGGCTTCTTAAACTATCTTTTTTTTTTAATTCTATTTTTTCTTGTTATTCTGGTTAAATGCTTATTTCTTCTTAATGTTCCAAATTGTTGATTTGAATCCTGGCTTCCTCCCCTTCACTGTTGGTTCTCTGTAGATTTTCCTTTAATTCACTTAGTATGACCTTCATTTCTTCCTTTATGTTTTTTCCATATTCAATGAGTTCTCTGAGCATCCAGATCACCAGTGTTCTGAACTCTGCATCTGATAGGTTGGTTATCTCTGTTTTGTTTAGTTCTTTTTTGGAGCAGTTGTTCTATTCTTTCATTTGGGCCATATTTCTTTGTCTCCTCAATTCAGCAGCTTCCCTGTGTTTGTTTCTGTGTATTAAGTAGAGCTGCATTGAGTCCCTGTCTTAGTAGTGTGGCCTGTTATAGAAAGCATCTGTAAATTGTGTGGGACAGAGGTTAGGTAATTGCTAGGGCAGGACAACCCACTTCACCACTTTGTGGCTCTGCGCAGGTGGAGGGCTTAGAGAGAGGACAATGCCGCTGCCTGGCTTCTGGAGGTTTGCCCGGCACTTGCTCCATTTCCAATCATTTCACCCACTCCCCATATGTGACTGGCACCCTTTTAGCTGTTGCCCTGGTGCAGAACCCCAGAGTGGGGTTTGCATATGTTAAAGACCCATCCAACCCTTTAAGTTGAGTGGAGTCTCCCAAATACCTGGCAGTTTCTTCCACTGTCCCAATCCCACTGGTTTTTACAACCAAAAGTTATGAGGATTTATCTTCCCAGTGGTGGAACCCTGGGCTGTGCAGTCTGGCCTGGGGCTAGGATCACTCCTTTCCAAAGTATTCCCTCCAACTTTTATCCACCACATGTGAATGTGGGACCTCCTGTTCTGCCGCACCCCCTCTCTGTGCCATGCCACTTCAACTCATCTCTCTGCCTATTTCTGCGTCTCCACCCCTCCTACCAGTCTGGATTAATGTGGCTTCTTCAAGTACTTTTTTGTTGGACTTCCATACAGTTTGACTTTATGACAGTTCTGGGTGTCGTCCTGAGGTTAGTTGTAACCCTCTCCGTGACTGTGTAAGGAGGTGGAGCATGTCGAGCATGCCTCCATCTTGACCAGAAGTCCTCTGTCTCTATGTATGTTTTGATCTCGTCGTTTATTTCTTCTTTACCCATTCATTTTTAATAGCATTTTATTAAATCTTCACATATTTGTGTGGGGGGTGTTTACTTATTTTTTGCTGTTGATTTCTGAATTCAAGGCATTGTGGTCAGAGAATATACTTGGTGTGATTTCAATAATGAAAAATTTCTTAAATTCTCCATAGTACTAGTTATGAATAAAAAGATAGACATATGCAAAACTACATTAAAATTGAGAACTCCATTAATCAAAGACGATATAAAGAGAATTAAAAGGAAATTCCCATGAAATGCACAGTGTTATCCCAAGTTTGCTCTTCAAACAGCAAAAGGACATTGCTGGAAACACAGGTGAAATTCATATGAAGTCTAGAGTTTAGTTAATAGTCACATATACCAATGTTGGTTTATTTGTTATGGCAAATGCACCTTGGTAATGTAAGATGTGAACATTAGGGGAAATTGGGTGAGAAGTACATGGAATTTTCTTTACTGCCTTTGCAACATCTGTAAATCTAAAATGATTCCAAAATTTTAAAAACTATTTTATAATCTGGGAACGGATTTTTATAATATATGTAATCAATAAAGGATTCATTTTAAAGAATTACACAATAGCAAAAAGAAAAGGTCATATTACCCCCCAAAATGGGCCAAAGTAATTGAACAGATACTTTTCAGAAGAGAAGTAAACAGCAAATAAACTTAAGGCAAGATGACAATCTTATCTAAATGAGCAGACAACTGTTAATTAATGCAACAGAGCCATCTCATCTTAGTAACCCTCTTTTGAACTCTTGACAGGAACATAAAGTGTTTTATCCACCCAGGAAAAAATATGGAGGCCAAACAATTCCTTTTCTAGGTACGTGCCCTAGAGTCAATGTTACTCTTGCACCTGGGTGCCAAGAGGCATCTTCACAGCAACACTGCTCTTTATAGACAAAAGCTGGAAGTGACTGAAATGTCCATCAATAAGAGAATGAATAAGGACATCATGGCATGATCATACAATGGAATATTATACAGCAGTGAAAAGGGGGTAACTATCAGCAATATGCAAAATAAGGGTGAATCTTGGGAACGATGTTGAATAAAAAAACCTCAGAAGAGCCAACATATAGCATAATATTTTATGAAGTTCAAAATCAAGCAAAATTCAACTTGATATTATAAAATTGTAACTAAAAAAAAAGAAAGGGAGTTGGGAAACAGAACATTTAGGATAGTGGTTGCCCCAGGGTTGAGGATGAGACAGAGGGATGGGCTCAAGGAGGGAAACTCAACTGCTTTTAATGACCTTGGGGACTTCATAGTTTTCAGATCAGGTGGTGGGTTCATGGTTCTTTTTTGTTTTAATTATGCCTATCCTTTAAAAAATATTTTATTGATAATGTTATTACAGTTTTCCCATTTTTTTCTCCCCTTTATTCCCCTCTTCTCTGTATCCCCCCTCCTACCATCATTTCCACCCCCGCCTTAGTTCATGCCTGTGGGTCACACATACAAGTCCTTTGGCTTCTCCATTTCCCATACTATTCTTAACCCCCCCCCCCCGTCTATTTTGTACTTACCATTTATGCTTCTTATTCCCTGTACCTTTCTCCCCATTCTCTCTCCCCTTCCACACTGATAACCCTCCATGTGATCTCTGTTTCTGTGAATCTGTTCCTGTTCTAGTTGTTTGCTTAGGTGGTTTTTGTTTTTTAGGTTCATTTGTTGATAGGTGTGAGTTTGTTGTCATTTTACTGTTCTTACTTTTGGTCTTCTTCTTTTTCTTAGATAAGTCCCTTTAACATTTCATATAATAAAGGCTTGGTATGAAAGTGCTTCCCAGATAAGGTAAAGTTAATTATGCCTTATTGTCACAGGTGGCGCAGGTAACCAGGTTCTTAGTGATCGGGACAAAGAATTGAGCCGAACACACGGAGTTTAAAGTATAAAGAAAGAGGGAAGATTTATTAAGCAATAGTACACTCCACAGAACAGGGGAGCAGGCCAACTCTGAGCAGAGATTGACCACGTGGGCTGGGGGGATTTTCTTCTTATAGGGTGGAATCTTCCTGGCTAGTCTTTGGCGGGCTTCTATTGCGCAGGTACAAAGAGTTACATTTCAAAGCTACTGCGCATCTGTGGTTTCCCAAGATTTTCTTGATTGGCTATTTGGAGAAGGGAGTCCCACAATGTTAATTCATTATAATGTTATTATAATGACTCAGGGGTAGTGTACAGGCGCAATCCATGATTCAGAGTTATCCCAGAAAACAGGAACAACCCGTCTTAGGGGGTCTTTGTCATGTATGGATGTTTTCTCCATCCCAGTCCTGCGGGGCTCCTGGAGTTCCCTTCCTGACTGCCTCCTGCCTCCTGCCTCATTATCATATGAATTATTTTGTATCTATTAAATGTTACAAAATTAAAAAAAATTAAACATAAGTTTGAAAAGACAAGCAACAGGCAGTGCACACATTTCCAAAATTTATGATGATAGGGTTTTCATTTGTTAGTTTGTTCTTTTAAACTCCAGTGTTTCTAGAGGAAAATGGAAGCCATCAAAGTCTTCAAGAGAACATGGGAGCATCCACATGCCTTCCTGGCTGGAATTTATGTCCAGAATGGAGAAGGGACTACTGATCTCAGTCACTTTATGAAGAGGAATGGTGGGTGGGGTATGCAAGTGCCATTCGGCTCTCACAAAACCGTCACCATGAATGGTGAATGCTCCCGCTACTGCTGCTCTGGGGGACACCAAGATGGGCGGGACATGGCTTTGTCCACAAGGGTCTGCACATGCAACCTTCTGGAGACCCAGCGCATACTGAAATGCCTGGGATTGTCAAGAAGTGCCTGCACACTCTGAGCCCTGACCTGCATCCCTGCAATTCCCAACTCAGCCCTCGCTCAGCCCCGTGTGGAGCTGTCCGCCTCTTCCACACAGCCGCTGAGCAAACTGATGAGGACAGCAGATGTGCACCTTGGGTGATCCCAGGATAAACACGCAGTTTCCTAACACACATGACAAGGACTCCAGAGCTCCTTTCTGGACACAATCCAGATTCCCATGGCAACCTTTACGAGCGCCCACAGGAAGTGGATGTCACATGCTCACAGAAAAGGACAATGGGGCCACTCCCTCCCTTCCTGTACATGTTCCGCTCGAATGTGTTAATATAGTTGAAATCCGTACTAGCAACCAGGTTCATATTGAATTTGGGGCTGTCAAGAATTTCTAACTTTTCCCCCATCTTGTACTTATGCAACTATTTGAGCTTAAATGATACACTCTATCTTTTAAAAGCTCATTATTTTAGTTCCAACTTACTAACATTTTTTTTGAATCCTGATATTTGGTCATTTAACCTTTTAGCTCTCCTGCCTAGCTTTGTGCTTTTTTGAGGTAAAACTTCACCTAAGAGGACCCCAAGGACAGAACTGTGACCTGTGACATTAGTCTCTTCTCAGCTGCCTCGACTCAAAATGCATCCATGTTGTTGCAAATGACAAGATTTCACTCTTTTTTATAGCTGAATGTATTCAGTATTCCTCTGTTTGTGTGTGTGTCTGTGTGTGTTTTCTTTATCCGTTCATCCTCAGATGGACACTTAGGTTGTTTCCACATCTTAGTTATTGTACATAATGCTGCAGTGAGCATAGAAGTGCAGAGACCTTTTCAAGTTAGTATTTTCAAGGAGCCCCCACATTCTTTTCCTTCACAGTGGCAACAATTTGCGTTCCCACCAACCGTGCACAAGAGCTACCACATCCTCGCCAGTGCTTGTTATCACTTGTCTTTTTGGTGACAGCCATTCTGACAGGTGTGAGGTGATATCTCATTGTGATTTTAATTTGCATTTCCCTCCCTGATGACCAGTGATGTTGAACATCTTTTCAGGTACCTGTTGGCCATCTATCAAGAGGGTTATTCTTACTAAAGTGTCTGCACTGAGCCAAATGCCCACCGCAGTCTAACTTTGGGAAGTCCATAACAGCTTCTCACTAATTTCCCTGGAATCTCCTACTATGTTCCAGGTGCAATATTTCCATGTCACCCTCTTCCTGATGTACACGGGAGAGTGAAATAAGGAGTGAATGTATGTGAAATGATGTAGCCTCAAAGAGCACCAGGAACATGCCTGACACACTTGATCTTCCAAAGGAGGAGAGGTTTGGGCAAGTTTTCTCCTCTTACGCCACCATCTTAACATTAACTGAACTTTTTAAATCTCTACCCCTCTTAGGTTCTTTTCACCACCAACACCTGTCTAGACTACTTTCAAATTTTCTCCCTGATATCCAGACCCTATAAAGGTGAAATTTCCCAAAAGCAGGTGATATGGATTTGGGTGGGAAAGAGTGAAAATGGCATTCCCTGAGCCAAAGTATTCCTAAAGTCCCCTCCCAGCAATAGGACCAGACACAGGACTTGGGAGCGGGACTGAGAGGCACCAACTGATGGGGAAAGAGTGGGGACCCCCCATCATGAGTCAGTCATTCCCACTCCAGGTGTCTCTTACAAGGAGAAGCCAAGGAGACGCACTGTGCGAGTTACTTTACTTAATTTGTACACTGATGAAGTGAAAATGATAATACTTATTTTGTAGGGTTTGCTTTGCTCTGGGTCAGTAGACAGGATTCTTCTTTTATCTCTGTCCCTTGTCAGACTTAGTGTCTGTAGGAAATGCTCCACCTCTCTGAACTGGAGTTTCTTCATTGGCAGTAAGGAGGTCCATCTACACCTCCTCTAAGGACCCTTGCAGGGCTGAATACCAGGACTTGAGTAACTTACCAGAGTTTGTTTTTTCATCTGAGTAACATGCAGAGGGAGGTATGGTTAACTGTTAAATAGCTGAGTTTTTATTTTGAAGAAACACCTACTGCACATTGTGTGTATGAGGCAGGTTTGCATTGTAAGAATTATTTTCCCATTTGAAACCCAGAATCTTGCTCAAATGGCTTTCCAACCCACATTGTACTGAAGTGCCTTGTTTGTTCCATTAACTATTCACAGAGTCAACTGGGGAACCGTTGTTATTAATTTCAATGGAAAGCTAAAATGCAGTTCATTTTCTATAATTGCAGGCCCACGGTCTAAAGAGCCAGCAAAAGCTTTTAATCTGAGGCATTTTTAGAGGAGTATGATCAGAATTACATTGAACATCTTTTGAAGGTACATAATTATGAAAACCTCAATAACAGTGACACTCAAAGAGCTCTATACCATAGATGCTAAAGTCACATGCAATGAACAAGCCAAATTGCTGTCTTAGTTTCTCAGGATGGAGAAATACCCATGTGAAGGTGGGCAATGTTTGCACACCTAACTTTTCTATTTTATACCAACGATGTGAGCTCTTCATATGTGGGAGGGCATCCACCCACTCCCTTCATACATGTAGGATTTGTGTAGCCTCAGAGAGCCTGCCCTCCTGCTTGGGTCTGCCTCCTTTGCACCTGCTTCCTGGGACAGGGAGCTAAACCTGGGGAGCACGAGAGGGTGGGGACATCCTTCGGCCACCAGAGGGCTCAAGAATGGGTCCAGCTCTCACTTCCCCACCCCACCCCACCCCACCCCCCCAAGCACTTTTGGGAGTTACCCAGCCCCTGAGTTTCTGATGCCCAGCTCCTGGGTTTCTGATGCCCTGGCCGCTGCAGTGGCCCAGAAAAAAAAGAACCAGTCTCTCGACTGCTACCTTCTTCCAGGCTACTCCTGAGCAGCAAACATGTAGCCCAGGGCTGGCATTTGTGGTCACAGTTAGATGGGGACAGAGTCCAAAAGGGGGAAGGGCAGGAACAGAGGGAAGGGGAGTGATAATGGGTGACCACAGGGAATGACCTGGCCCCCAGGCACAGTTAACATTGTCAGCTCCAGGACTCCAAAAGAAGGCCCGGAGATGGTGAGAAACCACGTGCAGGAGAGAACATGCCTATTTTAATTAAAAAATGCAAGCCGTTTCACAAACACACCCAGCAGACAGCTGCTCAGCAAGGGGAGTGCAGAGACAGCGAGGCGCCAGCCTTGCCCCAATTCAGCACCAAAACCTGGACACCTGGACCCCGGACAGAGGGATGATTGGCGTGCTGTGTGGCAGAGATGAGGGAGTCATTCATTCTGAAGGGGACAGTAGGAAAAGGCTGCAGGGAGGCAGTGAGCAGGGAACCGGCTTTAGCAGATAGAGGCCCAGGGTGGAGGGTACCAGGGCGTGGGGAGGGTTTGAGAGCAGCAGCAGCAGATGCAGAAGAACAGGGACAAGTCCCAGGAGGAGCTGGAGGGTAGTGTGAGGCCCCCAAGGCAGGTTGGGCCAGTGAGTGAGGGGTCCCCTGTAGATATAAACCCTACAAAAGAATCTGAACTTTATTCTGTGGCCATAATGAGCCAGCAGTGGTTTTAGAGGTCAGATGTGCAATTTACCTGGTCCACCCTCAGCCTTTGTGGTATCCATAGCCAGATGGGTAGGAGGGGGAAGTTTTACCTCATTGGGGCTGGGAGATGGTGAGGCAAATACACACCCACCCCTGCTCCTTACTCCCAAGCAGTTCCTGGGGGCAGAGGGCGGGGAGGGGGAGGTACATGCTCCTTAGTGTCTTTGGGTGGTGGAAAGAAAATATTAGAATTCTATTTACTTTTCCCCAAAACTAAAAAAATTAAACTTTACAAATAGTTAAAATACAGATTGATGCTGGCATCCGCATTCACTCTGAATGTCAAAGCCACACATCATGCAGTATACCAGATGGACCATTAAAAAGAGAGGTGGTCCTCAAAGGGGTATCAGGAGGGACCCTTATAGCTCCATTTGTTTTCAACATGTTGTGACTTAGTGCACTTTGTATGCATCCAGTGAAGTGAATTTTAGTATTTTATTATTTAGTGTTAATTAAATTAAACTTCAAAAATGGATGGGAGCATCCCTAAAAAATGATGACTGCAAAAAAATGGCAGATGTGGGCAATGTTGGTGATGAAGGCACACGCGAGTACAGAGGAAAGGACTGAGCGGAGACCTTGGCCCCTCCCAGGAAGAACCCTTCATCAGCCTCACTGCATGAAAGAACAGTGAGGGTCTAATCGGACCTGACAGTCTTAGGCCACCAGCACTTGTTTCGGGAAAGCCAACAAGCCCATATTTGAAGGAAAAGATGCTTTAACGTTAAGTGAGTATGTAGTTGTATGTGTGTGTGTTTTTTCCAGAGGAAATGTGTGCTATTGGGAAAGCATTTTGAAAAAGGAAAGTTTGGGGAAATACATCTGCACCCAAAGATGAAACACAATTTTCTAATTATATGGAATTCTACTAAATTTCCTTACAGTGTTTTGAAACCATTTGTCCAAAATGTAAAATTGCAAGATTAGCATGCAAAAATGGACAGGTATCAGAAAGATGAAAGCTTGCTAGCTCAATTTTAACAATAAGCTTTGTGCAGTTGGTGGTTGGACACAGAAGGGAGTGTGTAAGCCTCACCAGCGAAGCCCTTCTTCCACAGGAATCTACCAGTCTCAGAGAGGTGGCTTATTAGTCTGTGGCAGCCAAGTGCCAATGTAAACTAAGTCCTAGAACTAGTCCTTCCAGATTCTGTATCAGAAAATGCAAAATTCAGGTTTAAAAAAGAAAGAATGATGTGTATCTAATCAGATTGCTTCAACTAAAAGTTATTAATGGAGAGAAAAGATTTTTTACACTTTTAATAAATTAAAACCATTAGAAATATTATTTCATCTTTTACTTTTCTTATTTTCATATTTTATTTTATAATGAGCCTATTATGTATTAAGAGAATCATATATACTGAATAATTAATATTCATATGTTTTAGGGCAGAAGGGGGCGAGTGCTCCTAATTCTTTACCGAGGGAGGGAGTACACAATCTTAAAAGTCTGAAGAAACCTGCTTGGACGAACATCTTTCGTACCATTCTGAGCTCCCCTTGGGGCACTCCTGCCTGACCCCCAGTGCTATTCTGCCCAGGCAGCAGGAACCCCTGAGGGAATGGCTGATTGCAGTACAGGGGTGGCCCCCTGGGGCACTGTTTCCATCTTCCCCTTGCTTCCTAGCCACATCCGATGGGGACAGTAGTATTGTGACCACAGGGAGGCAAATGTCAGACAGGAAGACAAAGGCAAAGGCAAGTAGATTCCTGAGCCTCCGTCAGGGCTCACAAGCAAAGTCAAAGGGATGGAGCCCTTATCTGGTGTGGAATCTCGCCTGGCCCTGGCAGGAATGTGGGACAGAATGTAGCATCGTGCATTTAAAGCCCCAGAAGCTAACCTCTGTGTGCCTCAGTGTCCTCTCCTTGCAGAATTGGCATAATTGCAGTATTTAGCCTGGGGGCTTTTGAGGAGCAAATGGATAAATGCATGTGAACACTGCCCAGCACTTAGTCAACTTCCAACAGCTGTTAATAGTTGTAATTTGTCTTAACCACAGAAACCAAATAATTTGTTTTCAGGTTGAGATGTGGCATTTTTGGAGTTCTTCAAATCTTTTACTGAATTTCAATGTCAAGTTCTCAACCCATGCAGTGTCTGAATCCCAAAGTGCCCTTGAGAATTTCTGCAAAGATATGTACCGACAGTGTCAAGAGCAGGAACTGACAAGACCTCCCTCAGAGTTCTCCTGTTTAGGAATTACAGTGGAAAATTGGAAAGTAAATAGCTCAGACAGAAAGGATGGGCTGAAATAAGCTAGTTTGACATGATGAACCAAGAGTGCCAATCTTTTTCAGTAAAGGATAAGAGTCAATCAGAACATAGATTTCTGTTTGCAACCTAGCAAAATTCCTACTCAGTAAAATTTTAACTTCTGACCTCTCCAAAGGTCTGGCAGAGTAATACATATTATTTATTTTCCATCTGACTTGGCTACTTGCACTGTAAATGTCCCAGACGGCAGGGCTGTGCTACTCGTGTTCATGTGTGTTGCATGGGCACTGGCTGTGCGGGCCAGGGGCGCAGATGTGGGAAGAGTTGGAAAGCACTTCTTTCCTGTGTTTCCAGGCTGTGCGGTGTGGCCAGGGGACTGCAGTGCGTGAGGTGGAGGCTTGCTATGGGCAGCGGGGTTGGAAGGGCAGGTGGGGGTTCTGGTTTCTGGTACATTTTCTATTTGCCAGTTATGTGCAAATAAGTTGTTTAATCTGTTTTCTTCATTTATCAAGTGTGACTATCTATGCCAAACACACATCGTATTGTGAGAATTCCAATGAAAAGTTTGTGATGAATGCAAAAAGTGTGACAGTACCTGTTGACTGTGCTGCTGTAGGCGAATGCAGGGGTCATTGTGTCAGACAGCTGTCACTTGTGCTTCTTGAACATGTAGAGCAGATAAACGCTAGCAAATTTGCCTCAAAACGAAGCCAAAATAGGTCAACAAAACTAAATAAATGACTTTCTTGTGTTTCTAGTACAGAATCATTGTACTAATTTCAAACTACAGGGGTTTGGCTAACAATGACCATTTTTCTCACTTGCAAGCTTTTTGCGGGTTTACCGCTATTGTGCTATCTCTATGATGGAAATTTTCAAACACTCCCTTACTCTCTTATCTCTTTTTTTCTTCTTGGTTTGCTGGAGCATTTGAGAGCAGACAGTAAACACATGTTTTTTCATCAACAAACACTTGCACATTCTGCCCAGCTTCTTGCAACAGCAGCCTGCAAATGCCTCAGCTGCCTCAGCCTCCGCTCCTTAACCCTTCACCATGGGTCTTCCTCGCTCAACTTTGCTGTGCAATCTGTTCCCTTAAAAGTACTAAGGATGTAATACAGAGACTGTTTCTCAATTTTCACCCTCAGCTTCTCCGAAGCCTCTGCCAAATTTAATCAGCAACACTGCACAAACACCATGTGCTGAGTCTGGGTGGCTACATACCCAGACCTTGGAGGAGCTCGGGGCCACTGAGGGGCAGCCACGCAGGCTGCTGCCAGTGCTGGGGTACAGGATGCGTGCACAGAGGAAGGGCTGTGGGGGAGCGGGGGAAAAGGTTTGGAGGAGTGGTGCTGGGACCCTGGTTGCAACTGGCATTTGACCTGAGCTTGGACAGATTAGAAGGGCTTGACAGGCTGGATGAGACACTCCTGGGGGTGGGGGTGGAACAGCATGAATAAATTAAGACCAGGCCTGGGGAAGGGTGACTCACTTCTGTGATTAAGGTGCATAGGACAACCTGCTGATTAGTGTGTGTTGAGAACACACACAATATTGGGAGTAAACAAAAGTTCAGAGTTCAGAGAAACTCTAAAGGTAGATAACTCACCTTTAGCATGATTCTTGATAATTCCCAGGGGTGAGTAGGTGTAGCCCAGGTCTTTTAGGCTAGTAAGTGGCAGTCCAGACCTAGGCCGCCTGTCGCTATGCACTGTGCCACACAGCTGGCCTCCGTCTCAACCAGTATCACAGGGCCCTGGCCAGGTGGCTCGGTTGGTTGGAGCGTGGCCCCGTGCACCAAAAAGTTGCGGGTTCTAGTCCAAGTCAGAGTACAAACCTAGGTTGCTGGTTCGATCTCTGGTTGGGGTGCTTATAGGCACAACACCTCCACATTTCTCTCCCACATCAGTGTTTCTCTCTCTCCAAAATGAACATAGCCTTGGGTGAGGAATAAAAAAATAAGTAAAATTAAACAGCATCAGGTGAGTAGCAGCATCCATCAGTGCTTTTGCTACAGAGCAGAAGGGAAAGAGCTGGTATGCGGTTACCAAGCAAGAGCTCACCGCCGACACGCATACAAACCAATGCTATGGCACTGACTCTGGAGAAAAAAGCTTTCTTGAGAAATCAGCTGGCAAAGAGATAAGGATCAAATCTGTCTCCCCCACCCAGGGTTTCAGCACCGGGTCCTCCTGAGCAACAGACCCTTGAGGGTCTGAATGGGTGCTGGCACTCAGGCTCTTGTCACAACCCAGCCCTCCGGTTCCATCAGTGTGAGGGACTTTGGCCTTGGTGTATTTTGTAACATTTTTCCCTCTGCCAATGCTCTGACTGCTTGACTAGCAGTTTCGTTCTCTTGGCTCTGAAAAACACTCAATATCTTGTAAGGAACAGTACAGGGCCAGTCTGAGCTGGTCGGCAGTTACAGTGCCGTGAGCCCAGTGCCCATCGTGTTGGCACAGCTGCCCTGGAGTGATGGCCTCCGAATGGGAAAGAAGCTTCCAATAACCATTCAACAATCATGCTCAGCCCCACGTGCCACTGACCTTGTGGTGCCTCCTTGGAGAGGCGGCGCCTGAGCACCTCTCGCACACGTTCTCCACCCACCTCTGTTCACTTTCTCTGTAGCGTCATCACTTAAAATTATATCACATGTTGCTTGTTATTCTCCCCTTCAGAATCCTAGGTCAGGGGCCGCCAGTAACTTGGTCTTGTTAACTGATGGATTCTGGGTGCCTACAACAGGACTTGGTACATAGTAAATGCGAAATATTTATGGGGTGAATGGAAAAGATTAATCAGTGTTTTGTGCTTGCCTAATATTCATTTAAGCATTAAAACAAACAAGAGATAATTCAGCTCTTTTCATAGTCCAGTTGGAAAGAGGGACACAAACAAACTCTTTCTAAAAAAGCAATGACGTACAATGACTCGCCTAAGAGTGAAAAAACCTGAAATGAAGTAGTGAGGCCCCTGTCATTGAAGCATTCAATCAGAAGCCAGGGGGCCATGTTATAGAAGTGCTTCTTACACTAGAAACATGGATAAGGACCTTCCAATTCTAAGGGTCTATGATTTCAGGCCAATGTGGAAAAGACTGTGGGGACTAGGAGGACATGAGGACATCATCTCCTTTGGAATGACTTCTGAATAAGAGGAGACAAGAACTCATTTTCTTTAAACCAGGGGTGTCAAACTCATTTTCACCAGGGGCCACATCAGCCTCGCAGTTGCCTTCAAAGGGCTGAATGTAATTTTAAGACTGTACAAATGCAACTACTTAACTAGGGGCAAGGAGCTCGGTGCTGCCTCCGGGTGGAAACGAGGTGCCAGGCTGGATAAAACAAGGTGGAGGGCCGGATTCGGCCCACGGACCTGGTGTTGGCCACCTGTGCTTTAAACATTTACTAATTACCCACAGAATAAGCTCTGCTACCATGAGTGCCCACCAGTCTCCACAGGCGCCCACCTCCCCAGCACAGGCTGGGCCCGGAGCAGGAGTCCAGCCCGCACTACCAAGAGGCCGGGTGAGGAGCAGGATTCCGGCCCCCAAGGCCTGCAGCACCGAGACAGGAGACAGGCAGGAGGGGCAAACCTGCACAGCGGAGGAGAGTTGCTGCGGTGGGTTCACAGGCGTGGGTGTGCTCAACACATCCTGGGACCTAAGGCATTCTTAGATTGGTTCTAGAGTTAGTGGGTGAGAGAAGACTTTTTAACAAAATCTAGACAAAGTAAAGAAAAACTTTATTTTTAACAGCTGCCTTTGCCTTCAGAACCTTGATACTGGACACGTGCTGCTTCTGATCCATCAGATCCTCACAACAGCTCTTTCTAACCTCACCTCTCTTGAGGTCACGTCTGCAGGCAAGCCAAGGAGGGGCTGTGGTTGGGTTCACCTGAAACTGAAAACGGCTCAGGAAACAAGGTGAGTACTCACAGAGGCTGGTGAAAGAGCCCGACTTCAAAGTGGTACTTGCAGGTGAGTGAACGGAGAACAGATGGAAATCTCTAAGTGCTTGGCACGCAGCCGCTGGCGCCTTCTCCTGTGGGAGGCAGGCACACAGGGTGCCGACAGGTTTCCAGGCTAGTCTGCTCCTGTGTGGGGCAGCATTCAGTGCCTTCTGCCTCAGGCCCATGCAGCCAGCAGGCACTGTGCTGACTTGTACAGCTTTACTTCTAAAGAGCTTTCGTGTTGCCACAGCAATGAACCGGTAGCTTAGTTAAAGGAATAGTTTTGCACTGTGAAATGCCAAAAGAGCTTTCGATAAGTACCCTGAGGAGTGGAGACCCTTCCTTCAGAAGCAGAGGAGAGAGATTGAAGAGGGAAAGCTCGATTGTGAATTCCTAACCAGCGACCAGGCAGCACTTCACCAGGCTGGTGTAATCTCTACGGCTTATTGCCAAACGTGGACAAATGGAAGAAAGTCTGAATTATGGAGGATAAAGTTCACTGTTTTAAAGAAGTGTTCCAGAGCCCATCGATGCACTGTGCACATAGTGTGCATACAGTTGGTGCTGATTAAATTCTTGTTTAAATGACTACGTGGGAAAGAAACATATCAATCAGTTGAACATGTGTGGGTAGTCTTCAAGTCCTTAAGGCAACTTGAAGATGGTACACTTCTACATGTAGTGTAAATATCCCACCCTCTACTCATTGATTCTTCTTTTAAAAAAAATCTTCACCCCAAGATACAGCTATTGGTTTTAGAGAGAGAGGGAGGAGGAGGGGGGGAAGTGGGGAGGGAGAGATGTAAGGGAAAAACATTGATCCGTTGCCTCCCACTCTGACTGGGAATCAAACCTGTGAATCAAACATTTTGGTGCACAGCGATGTCCTGACCAACTGACCCACCCGGCCAGGTGTCAATTCTTACATAACATGCCAAGTTAACCTCTATTCTGTCTAAGCACTCAAGTTCCCAGTGAGTTGTCTGAATCAATGGGTCTCTGCTATATTGTAACATGGCAACTTCAGGTGTGATGAACTGGGTGACATACCCTTTAAAGCTGAAATGCAGTTTTGTTAACTTCAAATGTAATTTTAACCATCCATTTAACTGACTAAAGCCTTAAGTATTGGAGGAACCACAAAGCAATGGTCCACTTTAATACACAAAAGGATGGATATCAAGTCTGGAAGTTGTAGCAATGGGATTTGCAGCTCCATGGTCTTTCCGTGAGTGTAGCAGCTAGGAGGAAGCACAAGGACCCTCGCTATCTGAAACCTGAGTTCTGTGCTGTATGTATCTTGAGAAAATGAACCCTCTAAGTCTGCCTTCCAGCTTTTCCTATCAAACATGTCTTTGGATTTGTAACACAAGTTGCATTTGCTCTAGAAAAATGGTGACAGTAATCTTTCTTGGACTGCCTTTTCAAAAACCTCCACCCTCCAGCCCCTCAAACAAGAAACTGCTTCAGCAACCCAGCTTGGAAATGGGCAACATGATGGTGATGATCTTGCTGCATCCCAGGCTTTTATGAAATCTCCCCTTACATTTGTACTTCAACTTGATTGTGCAGGTTAACGTGTTGCCATGAATTCCCTCTGGGCTTCTGTGTCTTGCACGTTCTTTGTGGGATGTTACTGTAATGTTAAGAACTACCACACACTGTGCTTATTTCAGTTTTTCTGTATTTTACATAGTTCAGGAACTAAACAAATCTTGACTATTTAAAAAATGAAAATGACTAGTTGGGCCAAAAAAATAAGGAGGAAGGCCCTAGCCAGTGTGGCTCAGTGGGTTGGGCATCAACTCGCAAAGCTAAAAGTCACTGGATCGATTCCCGGTCAGGGTGCATGCCTGGGTTGCAAGTTTGTTTCCTATCAGGGTGTGTGAGAGAGGCAACCAACTGATGTTTCTGAACTATGTATCTACTTCTGAAGAGATGTTCCGTCTCTTTCTCCCTTCCTTCCCCTCCATCAATAAATAAATATTAAAAACATGTTAGACTGTAGGGTGCCTGGAGACTAAGTCCCCTGCATGCTGCAGGGGGAGGACAAAGCTATTGACCAACTCAAGACTTCAAGTTAGGTATGCACAAAGAAAAACTGGGAGTAACCACTAAACAAACAGAAGCAGATTTATAATTCAGTGGAAGGAAACATAAAGCACAGAGAGTAAAGTAAGGTGAAGGAAAAAATAAAACATAGGTGGACAAAAAAAAACTGGCAGAAGAAACTTCAAAATCAGATAAAAAGAATCTATGTATATATTTGCCTACATTGATGATAAGCTTCAGTAAATCACATCATTACAAAGTTGAAAAGAGTCACAAATCACAAGAAAATATTTGCACCACAGATTATCCACTCAGTATTAATATCCTGAATAAAAAAATTCTAAATAAATAAGAAAAATGCAAACAGCCTGTTAGAAAATGGTCAAACAGGACTCCTAGCCAAGATGGAGGCATAGGTAGATACACTGTGCCTCCTTGAACAACCAAAAGAAGGGCAACAAATTTGAAAACAAAAAACAACCATAACTGACAGAAAATAGAACTGTATGGAAGTCGAACAGCCAAGGAGTTAAGAGAAACATTCATCTAAATGGTAGGAGGGACAGAGACAGGCAGCTGTGGGGAGAGGACTCGAGACAAGGTGGCAGCTGGCAGACCTGGTGAGGTGGCAGATTGTGGACCAAGTGGTCCCACATTCACATGCAGATACACAGGGAGAACAACTGGGGAGCAAGACAGACTGCTCAACACAGACTTTCAGTGCAGGGAAATAGAGCCTCGACCTCTGAGTGAAAACACCTGTGGGGTTTGAGGTGGCCAGAGGAACTCTCAATCTCATAGGAGAGTTCATTGCAGAGACCCACAGGGTCCTAGAACATACAAACCCAACCACCTGGGAATCAGCACCAGGAGGGCCCTATTTGCTTGTGGGTAGCCAGGGAAGTGACTGAAAACCAGCAGAAAGCAGAGCAAGCAGCATTATTCCCTCAGACCCCTCCCCCACAGACAGCGCCACAAAGCAGCCATGTGGGTTGTCAGGCCCTGGTGAACACCTAAGGTTCCGCCCCTTACTATGTAACAGGAGGGCCCAGACCAAAAAAAAAAAAAAAGTCCAAATGAAAGAACAGTTCAAAGCTCCAGAAAAAATACAACTAAGTGACAAAGAGATAGTCAACCTATCAGAGGCACATTTCAAAATGCTGGTTATCAGGATGCTCCAGGAACTCACTGGGTACTTCAACAGCATAAAAAAGACCCAGGCAGCAATGAAGGTTGCATTATGTGAATAAAGAAAAATCTTCAGGGAACCAACAGTGATGGGAAGGAAACTGGGACTCAAATCAATGGTTTGGACCAGAAGGAAGAAAGAAACATTTAAACAGAACAGAATAAAGAAACAAGAATTCAAAGAAATGAGGAGAGTCTTAGGAACCTCCAGGACATCTTTAAATGTTCCAACATCCAGATCATAGGGGTGCCAGAAGAGGAAGAGCAAGAAATTGAAAACTTATTTGAACAAATAATGAAGGAGAACTTCCCCAATCTGGCAAATGAAATAGACTTCCAGGAAGTCCAGGAAGCTCAGAGTCCCAAAGAAGTTGGACCCAAGGAAACACACATGAAGGCACATCATAGTTACATTTCCCAAGATTAAAGATAAGGAGAGAATCTTAGAAGCAGCAAGAGAAAAGGAGACAGTTATCTACAAAGGAGTTCCCATCAGACTGTCAGCTGATTTCTCCAAAGAAATCTTGCAGGCAAGGGGCTGGAAAGAAGTATTCCAAGTCATGAAAGGCAAGGACCTATATTCCAGATTGCTCTATCCAGCAAAGCTTTCATTTAGAATGGAAGGGCAGCTCAAGTGCTTCTCAGATAAGGTCAAGTTAAAGGAGTTCATCATCACAAAGCCTTTATTATATGAAATGTTAAAGGGACTTATCTAAGAAAAAGAAGATAAAAAATATGAACAGTAAAATGACAGCAAACTCACAATTATTAACAACCACACCTAAAACAAAAACAACAAAAACAAAGCAAACAACTAGAACAGGAACAGAACCACAGAAATGGAGATCACATGGAGGGTTAGCAACAGGGCAGTGGGAGGAGGAGAGAGGGGGAAAAGGTACAGAGAATAAGTAGTATAGATGGTAGGTAGAAAATAGACAGGGGGAGGGTAAGAATAGTATGGGAGATGTAGAAGCCGAAGAACTTATATGTATGACCCATGGACATGAACTAAAGGGGGGGAAATGGGACAACTGTGATAGCATAATTGATAAAATATATTTAAAAAATAAAACCAAAAAAGAAAATTTCAAACTAGTTATTCACCAAAGAGGACATTGGAATGGCTGCTAAACATATGAGAAGATACTGGATTTCACCAGTAATCAGGAGAACGATTTTTGGTGGAACCAAAACGAGTTGCATTTCACCCCCATCATGCTGATAGGTTCTTCTGTGGAGCTCGTGATGCATAAGCTCTGCCAGAGAGGAACTCTCCCAGGGGCACATGGAGGCTTATTTCTGAGTGGACACGGCAGCATTGTCAGTGATGGCCAAAAAAAAATAAATAAATAAAGGGCACAAATGTCCATCAACTAAAGAACAAGTATACAATTGTCACTCGTTGAAGATAAAGCCATGAACATGAACTTGAACTATATAACTATATATGACAAACATGAATGAATCCTACTGAAGCAAAAGCAGTTAGCTGCCAAACAGCATGTAAGCATGGTGTCACTTCTATAAAAGCAGGCACAAAGAAACTGCATGTGAAGGCTACACAGGCCGTATGAGTATGAAGAGGCACGTGGGAAACCAGAAAGAACGCAGTCTGAGTGGGAAGGGGCTTTAACAGCAATGTCCCTGCTTTCCTTCACTACGTGGTAGGTACACAAGTGTTCATTGTGGTTTTCACAACTTTTTGTGTTGGAAAAACTGTTATAAATTTTAAAATAAAGAGTGAAAAAAAAAAGCAGAAAATGGAGACATCTGTTCCAAGAATTTTACTATGAAATAGCAGGGTCGAGGGAGGGTTTTAGGAAAGAAAGAAGCTCCTGATATTATTAGCCAAGCGTTCTACTTCCTCCCTGGTGCCCCCCCCCGCCCACTTCCCCGACAGTCAAAAAATGAAAGCGGGGAGCAGAACTCCTCATTCCTTGAATCCTTGAATGTGGGCTGTACATAGCGACTCCTGTCCCAAGAGTACAGTACTGGGGGGAGGGGGAGAGGGAAGAGTGACTCTACTGTGGAGAATCCTGACAGGCACAACCTAGGACGGGTGACCAAGGTCAACATTGAACCCACAGTCACAGATTCTGTGGGGTGCACACACTTGATACAACACAAGGAAAATGGCCCTTCCCTTCGATCTTCCTTCCCCAAACCAGTAACCACAGTCCAAGCATGAGAAAGACCAGCAAAATCCAGTAGAGGGCCTTCTACAACATCCCTGACCGGTGCTGCCTCTGAGATCCTCACCCGTCAGGGAAGTCTGACAAAATGGCACAGCCCAGGGGAGCCCAGGGAGACAAGACACCGGATGTAATGTGGGGTCCTGAGCGGGATCCTAGTACGGGAAACAGATGCTGGCCTAGATTCCCCCTCTGAAACACCTCGGGCTCTTCAGAAGGTATAGAATCTCTGATATTTAATGCCTTTTAAAAACTGCTACTGACAGTGGCCATCAAGCACTCACCTGACAAGTTTGTTTCTTCCTCCCAGTGCACATCCATGAATAAAAACATACTTTAACAAAACCTTTTAAGAGAGAAAAAAAATGCCTGCCCTAAGAAGTTGGTAAAGATTCCACATTGCCTGAGCCAGGGCGGCCCCTGTGGACGCAGGAGGGCAGGGGTGTAAGGGGCATGGGTGGTGGTTCGGATCTCAGACAAGGAGGGTGGACGGTACAGTTAAAGAACAGGCAGGGGTCACGCCAGGAAGAGCCTTTTATGCCATGCCAAGCCCTTTGACCTCCTCCTGCACCGTGGAGAACCTCTGACACATTGTAAACAGTGCAAGGATATGATGTGAGTGATACTCAAGGTTGGTGTTTAGAAAAGTTACTCTGATAAGAGTTTAGATTGAAAGACAGGAGAGAAAGTTGGCCAGTGTTTGAGGATACAGTGTGAGTTTGGGGAACTAAGATGAGGTAACTTAAAGCAATAGGATATTCAGACTATAAATTAAGGGAGCTACAGACTTAGGGCTTCAGCGGTTTCCAGAATTGCTAATACAGTGACAGTAATTAGTAGGTGTCACAGCCACAATACATATGAAGGGAGAGCCCCTAAAATGAAATTTATTTATAAAAAGTTGTGTATTTATTCTTACACGTTTAAACTTCTGTCACCTTCAAAGTACTCCCCATTTGATGCAATGCACCTATAGAGAGGTTTTTCCACTGCTCCAAGCAGTTTTTGAATTCATCGATTTTGATGCCTTTTAGTGCTTTGGTTGTTTTTTATGTCACCTCTTCCATATAGGAAAACATTTCCCTTGAGGACTTTTTTTTCATGTGGGGAAACAAAAAAAAAGCTGCTCAGGATGAGACTGGGTGAATAGGGAGGGTGGGCCATGGGGTTCATGCTGTTTTTGGTCAGTGCTTGGAAATCACCCATCATGAAATAGGCAAATGTGTTGAAAGAAAAAAAAATTCACTGAAGCCAAACGTGGTCTCTCACAATGCCAGCTGGTGCACTGATACAGACGGGCTCCTAGGACACTCACCTAGCAAGGGTAGCCTGTACTACAAGAGGCCCACCCTCCAGAAGATAGTGCTGGTTTCTTGCACGACTATGAAGGCTGACAGAGGTTCCATCACAAAGAGAATAATTCCCTTGAAAGTGGAAGTGGAGGTAAGAGCGAGGTACAACGGGGCTGCGTTCAGGCTACACCTCCAAATGCGGGCCCCTGTGAGGCACAGAGGGAGGGCACTGCGGGAAGTGGCAGAGGGAACTCTGTAAGAGCATGTATGGGGGCAGTATGTGGGCGTGGGCTGGGGTACCGGGGGTTAAATGGGACTGCAGAGTTTTCTGGAAAACCAGATTAGGAGTCAGACACAGTGGTCCTGCTTTGAATGTAATTTGCTAAAAAGCTAGGGACCACTTTCTTTTAATGAAATAATTTTTTAATTCAGGGAATGATCAAAGCTCAGGACTGCCTGGCTGGTCAGTGCTGTGCCGGTGAAAAGGCAAGGACAGCACGGCTGCTGAGGGAGAGAAATGCTGGGCAAGCTGCACGTGTCCCTCACAGTCTTCTGGGAACCATGTTTTAAAAAGTAAAAATAGATGGGTGAAATTAACTTTAATAATATATATTGTATAATTCAATATATCCAAGGTATTTTCATTTCAACATAAGTACTAGTCGCATTTCAGGCTGGTGCTCAGTAGCCACAGGCCTAGAGGTTCTGCACAGGTGAAACATGCAAGAGTCAGCAGGGGTCCCGTGTGCACTGTCTGTGGGCACGAGGACGAGGAGATGGACTTGTGACCCTGAGATCTCAAGCTGGGGGTATTGGAATGACGACAATGGTGCCACAAACAAAAACAAGCATCACACACTGAGTCAACATGTGCTGTTCCAGACAAGGTACAATGTTGCTATTATGGAAATGATGACTTTTATTTCCATCAAGAAAGATTATCACACCATCATTTAAACTTATCTGAAAAAATCCTGAAATAATTTAAACTGAAGGCACAGAACAAATTGAAATATTTAACTACTTAAGCTTCAAATGACAAAATTCAAATTCAAATGTTTCAACAGTAACAATAAATTATGGACACATTTCCATCACCAAATATCATTCTGACCAAAAGCTATAGTCTTTTGTAATAAAACCAAATTAGCTTAAGCTGATTTCAAGATTTCCATGATAAAAATACTGAGTAATACTGAAAAAAATTTCTTCTTTCAAAATACTTATATCATTGGGTTCAATAAAAGTATTTTATATATAACAAAGTAGCAGTTTGGATATTTGTTGATGGATGACCACTCCCCAAGAAATGACACGTTCTTACAAAATGTTTTAAAAAATAGCAAAGCGGGTTACAAAATTCTACTTGGAGATCAAGAAAAAAACTTGTTCTGTGTCAATTAGGATATCAAAGCACTTCAATATCAAATTGCTTCCAAAGTCAATCACGATGCAACAGTAATGTACTGCACGGGGCATCCCACTGCACCTCAGCCATCTGTAGGCTACAGTGTGGCTAAAGGGTTGAACAAGTTGGCAACAATTATTGCCAACAACATCTCTTAGGTATTCAAAGGAGATATATTTTTAAAAATCATTATAAAACTAACTGGATAATCAGTGACATGCTAGAATACAATGAGCCCCAGCAATGCAGCTGCTGGGTTGGACACGAAGTGGCCACACTGCTCCACACGCTGCGGTACTCAGAAACACGTTCTCTGACCATCGACGCCATGTGTGACAGAGGTCACTTGTAAATTAGCTCAGATTCTGAACTCGGTTTCTAATGAAACTTTTTTCAAGTATGCATAATATTAATATGGTAGGAATATTTTCCTCTTAATTCACTCCTTTATGTGTTCAAAGGACAACCATACTGAATAAAGGACAAACAAAATGGTCTGGTCACAGTTTTCAAAAACATCTCAAAAAATACAAAATAGCCTAGTGACCAAAAACTGATTGAAAGATACTCACATCTAAAACCTACTATTTCAGATTAAAAAAAAAAAACAAAGAGCTTTTTACTTTTTCTTAAAAATAATTAAGTTCATAAGTAAAGAAATAATGGGGAAAAATAAGAGTTTCTAAAACACTCAGGAATCTAACCAGAATAAGATAAAAAAGGTCTAGCTTCTCCTACTTAGCTGTGATATATATGTACTGAATAGCAATATGGTTTTAGCTTTATCATCTAATCTAACTGCGTAAATCACTGAAACGTTTCCAGCTCAGGTTGCTGATAGAAGGATAATACAAACTCTTGAAAATTATTCTCAGCAAAAACTGCTTCAAAATTCTCCTATATAAAACATTCCTTTGGAAGGGAATCTTTAATGCTTTTGGACTGTTCAAGTAAATGCAGCTTTTAACCATCTCCAGCAGTAAACTATAATTATTTCCCAAATTCCTGTTGCTGGGTAAAGTTATCTTTCATTCTCTACTATTCTAATAATGGTATGTTATTTTTTTATAAATCTCTTTTGTGGTGTTAAACTTAGATTTTCAACATCTATGAACACTGAGAGACTGAAGAAGAAATAATCCAGAACAATCACTTTATAAGCAGCCCAAAGTTGTGAAATGTTGGCACCTACGGACAATGGGAAACAGACACCATCTGCATTTAGAATGTACCCATTCGCCGCACTGGTATATCAGCAAGAGCAAATGCTACTGCTAGTCTCTTCACCGACACCGGTCTTGGGCATGAGTAACTCCTTCTGTGACGCAGTCAGTGAAAATAAAGAGCCATCAAAAGTCCTCTCATCTAGCCGGCAGGGTCATGGTTTGGGCAGACTTCATTATTATTGGTCACATTTTGAAAATATGAACTCACAGGATTAGTGGGAGACTGTTTTCAAGCTCAAAGAAACGTGGCTCACCTGAGGAAAACCACTTAAATAACAAGAGAGGGACAATGTTAGTGGTTTTGGGCCCTGTAAATACCAGCTGTGTCAGTGGCTCTGAACAACTAGAAACACAATAAAACTAAAGGGTTTTCTTTCCAAAACCTATGAAAAGAAAGATGTTCAACTCAGAATTAATTTCAAAATCTACACCAGGCTGCCAGGCCAGCAAATCACGGTCAGAGTGACTTTGTTCCTTTGCTCCTTCAACATGGGGACCAGCGCAGAATGGCTCATGCCCACAGTTGACAGGCCATTCACGGCCACGATCATATCTCCGCATCTAGAAACAGACAGACAGACACAAACAGAAACAGAAACAGACTGTCATGATTTTTGTAGTATTAAAACCATTACTCTGAGATTTGTTTAGCATGACAATCCCAGTTTCACTTAACGATTAACTGTCAATGACTAAGGTGTATTATCTACTCTGAGAAATGTCTGGCGTGATCTTTTAAGCCCGTGTTGGTTTTCCATGGCCCATCAAGGACGCCCCTGAGCCACCCCTGCTGTAACTGGTGGGTGATTTCAAGGGCAAGAAGGCAACTCTCATATAAGCATAAACAAAATATAACTAGGTGAATAAATCTTTTATGATGTTCTATCTTTAGTCTGTAATGTGAATATGCTATTTTACTGTTAGCTATCTCAATTTCCCTTTGGAAGCAGGTGGAATGCAAATTATGAACTAATTAACCAAAACCCAAACTGGTTAATTTAGCTCAGACAATGGTTAATTCATTTTCTCCTACACTTTCCTCATAAAATAATGGTTTTTCCATTTTATAAAATAATCTGATAAAGGACTGACCTGCAGCACATCAACTCTGATTGACTTTTCACAACATTATTTTGATGTCACTTGCTGTTTGCAAATACTATAAATTCTCCAGTTGTACAGCATTTGATGTCACCATTTACTTTTTGACAATTGGTTTCTTCACCAAAAACTAGCCACTAAGAACTTACAACCACCCACCTCCTCTCTTGATACAATACCTCCCTCTTCTCCCAGCACCTGAGATTTGACAAAGAGTGGCTGTGTGCAGACTGAGGGTGTCCTTTCCGCCCAGTGGTGACAACGGGCAGAGGGGTTCACGGGAAGAGCTCCGGAGCCAGGCAGTCTTGGGTTTGAACTGCCATTAACCACGTTCAGCCATTTGATTGTGGGCAAGTTTCTTAACCCTTCTAAGCTTTAGTTATCGTATTTATAAACCAGGACTAAACAACACCGTTTAAAAACACCTCAGAGGGTTCTTAAGGGGATGCAGTAATACGTACAATCAATCACAAGCACTGGCACTGTGCCTGGCACACTGCCAACTATCAAACATTTGTTCATCAAATATTTATTGAGCCCTTGCCGGGGGGATCGGTTGGTTGGAGCGTCATCCCATACACCAAAAGGCTGTGAGTTCGAATGCCAGTCAGGGGGTGCACAAGAGGCAACTGATCAGTGTTTGTCACATCGAAGTTTCTCTTTCTCTCTCTCAATCAATGAAGCATATCCTCAGGTGAGGATTTTAAAAAACAATAAATATTTATTGAGACCTTAGTACATATGTAAGGCACTATTCTGGCTGCCAGGGATGTAACAATAAATGTAACAAAATCCCTTCAGCGAGGGGAGCTTGCATAAATACATCCTTAGGCAGACCCAAGCGCTGTGGAGAAAAACAAAGCAGAGCCATCTAGCGACAGGACTGGACCCGAGTGGGCTGCGTGGCTGCTCGGTACTAGTCAGTCGCACCACAGTGTGCGCAGGGCGGCGACTCAGGTGCAGCCGCGCCACGGGATGAGCGAAACGAGCTGCGAGTGGCCAGACGGTGCAGGCAGTGCTTCGGTCTGCATCCGAGCTGGAAGATTTTTTCTGCAGAGGGCCAGGCAGCAAACACACGTTTTAGGCTTTGCAATCACATGGTCTCTGTCACAGCGACTCAGCTCTGCCACTGCGGCTCAGGAGCAGTTGCAGACAACATGTAATGAGGGAACGTGGCCACATTCCAGTAAAACTCAAAATGCAAGAACAGACAACTGCATTTGGAGCTGGCCCCTGGTCTGGACTGTGTCTATCAAGTCAGCAATACAACAAGACTCACTTTAATCTTCCGTCATAATAAGCAGGCGTTCCCAAGACAATGGTTTTAATGAAGAAAGGCTGATTGGTGTGGTTCTCTTCATATCCACCAACAATGCTGAAGCCCCAACTTCCCAAGTAGCTCCGTCGTAAAACTATATCATGGCAGCTGTGAAGGGAACTGCAACCAAACACAAACATCGGGAAACAATTGGTCTTTGTTAGAGCTCTACACTGGGTCACACTACCGCCGCCAGAAAGGGAAAGGGCTGCTTCACTTCCTTCTGAAGGCATCGTTTTGACCACCCACTTTCCAATGCAGATGCTGTCCTAGGAAGACTGAAATTTCTTTCACTTTTTTCAGTCTTGTCTTCCCAAGTGAACACACACACACACATACACACACACACACACACACACAGAGCGTTTAAATAAACTGGGTCATGAGTTTCACCTCAGAAATTTGCGTGAGATGGTTCTGAGCCTGTGTTTGCTCCCTGCACTGCCAACAGGTATTCTGATCTGATGCCCATTTGTATCTTCAAAATCTGCCTCTACTGAACGGTGGTGTGCGGGGTCCAGCCCCGATGACTTCAGCGCTTGGATGAAAGAAATGAGCAGGGAAGCAGATTCCCCCCAAATGTAAGATCCCTCTTTTTAATCTACACAATGAATTAAAAGTTGTGGTTTTTTCCTCCTTCACCTAAAATGCTTTCATTTTAAGAGTGACTCTAACTGACAAAATACGAAAATCAATCTGGGAAATAGTAACAAAAAATCTATTTCGGTTTTGCTGCACAGAATAAACAGATATGAAGTAGTTAAAACATCTTTGTCATAAAAGAAATCCCCACAAAGTCCACATGCAGGGTCCCTACAGGTCCCTCAGACATGAGTTCTACTACAATTTTAGACCTCTGTTTTCTTTTTAAGCAAGAAGACAAGTCAGCAAGTTAGATTATGAACAAATAATCTAATAATCCAATTGGATAATCCAATACTATGGAATAATTCAATAATATCTTTGTTTCTTTGTTGTTCTTTCTGTGAAAGTGCTTTATAAACCATAGAGCACTATACAAATTCTAGTTACTACAAATTTATTCCAAATAAAGTTAGATAGCCCAGAAACTGACACATTTTTATTCTTTATTTTTATTTTAAATGAGTAATTTTCATACTTTGTTATGAGTCAAAAAGTTTCATAATCATTCAGGCTTAGGATTCTTTTATATGCTAAGGATCTAAACCTGTTTGAAAACAAAGATGGTGACATGCAGTCTTCCTACCTCGAAGTCAACTACGCAACAAGCACCTGGAGGCTCTGGGTGCTTTCGTGACCAGACACTGCTCCCAATGCCTGGGCTGGTCAGTTGCAAAGCAGTGAATTCTTCACAACTGTGGTCAGCAGCAGCTACTCTCAAACGCCAATGACTGGGCTTAAGATTATGTCCAATAAAAACTGAGTTTACACCCTGCTATTTTAGGAGAGTTAAAAGGATCAGGAACATAGGGCTTTTAGAAAGACTTCTGGGATGGGACAAGGCCCCATACTCTGACCCCGTGCTCCGACCCCCTGCACAGGAGGGCTGAGAGTGGGTTGTAGTGAACGCCCGACAAGGACCGCTTTCCTGAGCAGGAGACAGAGCGTCTACCTTGTGGCTGCCCACTTGCCAGCCTTAACGGAAATTGGACAGATTGCTTTATTCATTTTTATAAACAGTTATGTCTTTTAGCTTAGTTCTTATTATTAAATTTATCTTTTAAATATAAGCACCTAAGAAAAATTACCATTCTCTTTTGTAACTTGATTTGACGTTGGTACTTTTATCTAACTGAAGCCTTTCCCCCTCCCTAAGTGAGTGAATTTACTGGGTTCCATACTAATAAAGGTTGTCATTATGGTTATTTCGTAAAACAACAGAAAAGCTATCAGTACCTTGGAAGCCCAAGCCACATGACCCAGGATGGGGACCAGCTGGCGTCATACTCGTTTTCACTGAAGGTGCCTGGCGGCTCGCGCGCGGCCTGCGCGGCCTCCTCCACAACTTGCACCTCAAGAGCTTTCAAGGCAACAGTGGGGGAAGCAGCACTGGCTTTCAGCACGGCAACAGCCTCACTGTGGCTTAAATTGGTCAAATCAATGCCATTGATATTCAATAATACATCACCTGTTGAAAGCATGAGACAAAAAAAAATGCACTGAGCTACCAAGTGATTATTTTCCTGCAAATTCTCTTATTGGTAAATTAATCAACAAAAGCTGGTTTCAATGTCTCAGATGAGATAAGGTAAAGAACCATTTTTTACTTCTTTGTGATTTTTATAATACTGAAAAAATCCAATTCATGAAAAACACTCCATAACGATTTAAAAATTTAAAATAATTTCATAGCATATAGGAAGGAGTGTGGCTCGAGGCACCGAGACTTACCTAGAAGCCCACACCCTGAGCCCCGGCATGTCACTGGGTTAGCTGGGCACAGCCCTGGCCCATGCATTTCTCTTCTCTGAGACTCTGTGATTTCTGCTGTTCTTCCCAACTCAAAAATTACTTGATGCTTTGCATTTAGAAATGAATATTTACATTCTCTTTTAGGTTATATTTATACAGCTTATACACAAAGACAGCCCTACAGAGTTCACTCGGCGCAAACATATCGCACTATGTAAAGAGGATATCCTTGGGCCTACACGAAGAAATGGAACTTGTGGTCTGAACATTTTGTCTTGCTTGAGGAAGAAAAAAAGTGTTTGTTCCTCTGCCAGGTTATGTAAGAAAAAGGACAGTGAGGATTAAATAAAAGGTTGGAGAGGGAAGGACTCCTCCTCTGGGAAGCATGCTTTGTACCAAGAGAGACTCCAGAAAACCCTCCTCTCCTGAAACATCGTTTATTTTTCAGATTGTGAAAGTAAAGCATTCTCATTGTAGAAAATTCAGAAAACATAGTAAATAACAAGAAGGAAATAAAACTGCTCCCAATTCTATTACTAGACAAATAACTTTTAAAAATAGCAGCCTTATTAAGATATTATTCATATAACATTCAATTCTATTCATTCAAAGTTACGGCTTTATGGTCTTTAGTACAGTCGCGGAGTTGTACAGCCACCACGCCATGCTAAGATGAACCCCAGAAAACAGGCGCCACTTAGCAGTCACTTCCCTTCTACCAGCCCTAAGTGGTCACTACTCCACGTTCACTCTCTATGGACCTGCCCACTCTGGGCAGGTCACAGAAACGGAGCCAACACATGGTCTTTTGTGACCCCCCTGGCTTTTTCCCGTAGGCACAAAGTTGTCAAGGTCCACCTGTATTGTAGCCTGTGTCAATACTTCATTCCTTTGTACAGCCAAATAATATCCCATCACATTACCATGCTGTATTACTCCAGCGTGACATTTGGGTTGTTTCCACTTTTTGGCTATTATGGAAAATACTGTGAAAGTTCACATACAAGTTTATGTGCCACCGCATTTTCATTTCTTCAGGAACAGAACTGTCAGATCACACAGTAACACTGTGTTTCACTTTTCGAGGAATTGCTAAACTGTTTTCCAAAACAAGCATACCGTTTTACATTCTGGCTGGCAATGTATGAAGGTTCCAATTTTTCTGCATCCTTGCCAATGTTTGTTACTGCCTGCCTTTTTTATTATATTCATCCTTGTGGGTGTGAAGTGCTTTTGATACGCATTTCCCTAATAACCAATAACACTGTTTCTTTTTCTAGGACTATTGGCCATTTGTATATCTCCTTTGGAGAAACGCCTATTCAGATTCTTTGCCCATTTTTCAATTGGGCTATTTACCTTTGTATTTATTGAGCTGTTAGAGTTCTTCATGTTCTCTAGATACCAGTCCTTCATCAGACACATGATTAACAAATATTTTCTCCCATTCCTTTTACTTTCTTGGTAGTGTGTGTCTTTCATCAAATTTGTAATTCTGATGAAGTCCAGTTTATCTGTTTTGTTGCGGCTTGCATTTTTAGTGTTACGTCTAAGAAAACCATTCCCTAACTCAAGGTCATGAGTATTTACACCTACGTTTTTCAGTACTTCTCTGAACACCGTAGATGTTACATTTCGGTCTGAGACCCATATTAGTTAATTCTTACATGTGTTGTGAGGCAGGAATCCAACCTCACTCTTTGAAAAATAGCTTTTGAGACTGCCTTTCTACATGAACAAACCAAGTCCATGAGGAATGCTGTCTTTACCACTCCCACCCCCACTATACAAATTATATAGTATTGATGCGCAGCGTGAACTTGTAGCGTGATTATGCACTGCTAATCCCTAAACCCACTACCTTTTATTGTTGTTTTAAATTTTATTTTTATTTTTTAAAGATTCAATTTATTTACTTTTAGAGAGAAGGGAATGGAAGGAGAAAGAGAGGGAGAGAAACATCAATGTGTGGTTGCCTCTCGTGCGCCCCCAAAAGGGAGCCAGCACGCAAAACAAACATGCACCTGGAAGGGAATCGAACCGGTGACCCTTTGGTTCCCAGGCCGGCACTCAATTCACTGAGGCACACCAGCCAGGGCGCCACTACCTTTTAAAGTTTGTGTTCTGCACCACCTCCTCTGTGAGCCCCTCCCACTTTATTTTGAGTAACATTTATATTTTGGACATGGCCATAAGCTACCACAACATGGGCAACAGAAATCTCTTAAGAGTCTTTTCCAACGTAAAACAATCCAGCACTTTGAATAACTGTTAGAAAACGCTAAGCTTCAGCATTAGGTATTTTTCCAACCTTATAAAGAGGCTTTTTGTCTGCATATGCAAAGGACATTTTAAAGGAAAAAAAGTCATGTCCATATGTACAAAGTTGAATTCAGGGAGAAGATGTGGTAAAATTGTTGAAGAGCCTATCTTACCTCTCTTGATTCTGCCATCGCGCGCGAGGCAGCCATGAGGCGGCACGCTGGTCACGAAGATGGGCAGCTCACCACTCTTACTGCCTCTGCCCCCAGCAACCGTCATTCCAAGGGACTCGTGAGGCTCCTTCTTTACAGTGATGTGTTTTTCTTGGCACGTAACACACTGGGTAAGATCCTAATTCATGAGAGAAAAAATTCATTGAATATATTGACTAGAATAAATAATACACTAAAGAGGACAGCTTAAACTAATGTAAAAACTTCTGTGGTAACTGTAAGTCATTTTATTTATCACTTACTATAGAACTGAAAGTAATACATAATTCCTTGTAAGTACAAGCACTACAATGATCACTGTTGATCACCATGTCAAACTTAGGACTAGCACATTTTCCTATGACTATTTATGAGACTGAAGCAACTCAGGACTGGTGACATGTGGAGGTTAAAGTAAAATAGGCACATTGTTTGTACAGTACCTTAAACTCCAACATATGGTCAATTCTATAAGAGTAATGCATCTGAGTTTTAAGATTCTGAAGATGAGCCAATTAATTTTTCTTCCATCTTTCTCCCATATTCTTTGAAAGAAAAATTGACAGATGAGTACAAAAGTAAAATGTTTTGCCAACTGCCAGAAACAAGCTACAGATTTATCTTCTGATTCTTACTGATGAGAACTATCAGAATAATCCATCATGAAGCGGCTGCAAATCCACCTTCAAAACCTTCATGAAAAGCTAAAAGGATATGAAATAACTGAATTTTTAAAGAAGTTATTGACAGGGAAATAAATTCCCAACAAACTATATCCTTAAAGTAAAACTATTTTTAGTGACATTTGTTATTGCTACTTATTACTGTGACACCCCTGGAAGAAAAGACTAATACATCACTTTTATTTCTGAATTAGAATCCAATACAAAACAAGGAATACATATGCGATATTAATATTAAAATAATAGCTAACTTTTACTGAGGGTTTACTCTGTACAAAGCTAACTGCTCTACATGCATTATTTTACTTCCTTCTCCTACTGTCCCCCTTTACAGACAGGGAAATAACCTTAGAAAGGTCATGGAAGTTGCCCCAAATCATACAAGTTACTGCACTGGAATTTAAACTGATGTGAGTTTTAAAAAATACATATTAGTACAGGGTTTGTATGTATTCACGTAGTACAATGCACTATGTGTGTCTACTGTTTATATACACCCACAGCACACAGGCACTATCCCGCTAAATGTTAACAGTACAAGGCAAGGTCTCGAAAGGTTTCTAACACTCACCAACTATAAGAGAATGTTAGAGATAATGAAATAATTATATTGTTATTAACAATGTTAACAATGGAAATATATGAATTGTATTTACAGAATTGTAACATTTCCTTCAGTGGCATAAAGTCAGAGTTGACAACCGCAGACCTGTTAACCAGGTCCTGGAATTCTGGGCCAGGTGCCCTTCTCTGGTCCTGGAATCCCTGCAGTCCTGAAATTTCATCAAGCGAACTGTCTGTGGTACCACAGAGCATTCCTGGAGAATGTTATGACCTAGCAGAACACTTGTAAATGTCTTAGGTGGTTTCCTATATTGAAGTATCAAATCTGTTAGTATGCTCCGAAATTGGGCAAAACCATTTCATTATGAAGACAAGTCATGTGAACTCAGCCTTGAGTGTATTTACTGAAGCATTTCCACTCTCACGTGTATCGCCACTTAAGGGTAGTGGTTTTATTACTAAGGGCTGACATGAATGCACTGTTTTCCTCAGAACCAAACCTGACTTCAGTGATCACACTCAGTGAGCTTGAAGAAAACGTGTCAAGATTCAGCACCATATGAATGTCTGCCCAAGCAGCTACTAAGAAGCTCAGTAGTAGACCGAGGCATACTTTATTTTTAATGATTATAGTCACATGAACAGGTTGTTTTGGTGAACTTTATGTTTGCTTCCCTAAGAGACTTTTATTTTTCTGAATCAGGAGTTTACATAACAAGTGCAAGAGTAAATATCTAAATTAACACTTAAAGTACATTTTATGTGGCTGTTCTATCTAACTAGGTTTGCAGAGTACCTAGACTAAGAATAAATTCAGAATTGCTATTTAAAACACCATCACATAAAATTAAAGAGAATAAGAATTAGCAGAGTTAAAAGAGAAAAATATATGCACCCCAAACAAAATGAAGCAGTTATCTATATGAACGTTGAAATGATTGAGTTTTTAAAATTGTCTTATGCCTTAAAACTATAATGTCAGACATCCACATCTCAAATTACTGTAGAATTCAATGACAGAAAAGATTCAATAATCAA
Source organism: Tonatia bakeri (assembly GCA_004024845.1). NCBI lineage: Eukaryota > Metazoa > Chordata > Mammalia > Chiroptera > Phyllostomidae > Tonatia > Tonatia bakeri. The sequence continues at coordinate 287,390 of PVIA01000980.1, forward strand.
TTTATGTCTTACACTATCATTATTTGGAATATATATCTTGTAAAGCAAGGACAAACTATCTGAAACAATTCCCATCAAAAATTTCTATTCAAAACACTAACTCCTTTATCAGAGTCTCCATTATGAATGCAAAATTATAGGTTTCCTTCATACATTTTGGTTTTTGTTCAGAAATGAGAACGAAGTCTGTGGTTGTAATTTCACATAAGTATTAACTAAACCAAAGGCCAGTGAGTGACACGTCTGTACTGAAGCTCAGAAAACCAGATAAACCTGAATGCCCAAAAATACTCCCATCTTTAAGCAATGCTTTCCTAGGGTGCCTGTGACATTCCAAAGGTATTTACTTTCTCAAATACGGAACTTAACATTAAAAAGCCATCTTGGCACATGGGGAATTTCTATGGTTTTTAAGTAGACTAATGGATAAGTTTTTGTTTGGTAACACAGTTTAATTTTACTCAAGAAAAGTGACTTTCTTTGGAAGCTCACATTTAGCCTGTATGTTCAAGTGGTTGGGTGAGCATCATTGTTGAAAACATCCTGGCCTACCAGAAACTGAGTTTAAGTGAAGGATCAAATGAAGAACATAGTATCAAAAATGCAGTAGAGTACCACCCTTTTTTGATTTTTGCAACTCAAGTTAGAGTATCAAAATTCTCAGTACAGATAAACATGTCCTAGGAATATAATACCAGTGAAATATTAAAGAAGCTGTAAAAATGCTCAATATATGGGAATTTTAAATAATTCCCATATAAGCTATAATATAAAAATAAATGTGCTATACTAGTACCTATCAAAATGTATGATTTATATGTTTAATAATCACATATCTCATTCTGTTGTTGTAGGCAGCCTGCTCAATTGCTAAGTATAGACCTGTCCATCACTGTCTTCATTTTTTTTTTCCAATCAGATAACTGTTACATTAAATGAGTAACCCAAGACAAAGCCCACTTTCAAGCAAGACAAAACACATAGAAAATTTTTTCCGGAAGATCAAACACTTCTTGTCAATCACCTGGCAGAGGGACCCTCTGCACTAAGAAACTGTCCCCACTGTCTGAGGGCCTGAAACAATACAGTTACTCTCCAAGGCAGCAAAACATCCCCATCTCACATCCTCAACACCCATGCTCGCCTTCTCCAGTAGAATAACGGCCCTCATTTAAATTTTACCAGCTTTTAACAATGATCCTTTGAGGGAGGATAAATTACAGCACATACACAGAACACCTCACCTTATGAGAGCTGGGTCTGCTGTAATACAGCGCCTGTGCATGGTGCTGGCTGCTACTCGGAGCTACTGCTTCTCGGACAGCGTTACCCGGCTGGGCTTTCCCTGGTCTAGCGATCGTTAAATTCACCCTCTCTCCACTAGCCTGGAGAAAACACACAGACATTACCATCTGTCATTAGTGACACTTCTCATTGTAAAAATTATAGACAGCATAATTTCCAATGCACTATCATTACAGCAGAGCCTTGGCTGGGTAGTGACTGCAAGTACCTGGTAGTGGGGAGGAAGGGGGTTTGTCTAATGCGTTAATATGTGAAAACTTCTGCAGTTGAGTATCATACACACACAGCTCTTAGACATGCCCTCCCCAACTCCACCTCCAAAATAACCAAGCAAAGCAGTAAAACTGCCTGTGTTCTCATCTCCCCTTGTTTTCTTGATTTTTAAAAAATACTTCCCTTTCAATATCGGCTTTGGCATTGCGAGAGAGATGGCAAAGGAAAGAACACAGAAAGGAAGAAGTAATTTGAAACTTGATTAAAATCCCTTGTGACTTTTGAAATCAATCTCATGGTGGCTACTTTGGAAGTAATAATCAACAAAACAACACACAGCTTTGTTTCTGCTTGTGATAGATCTGAATCAAAATAGGACATCAGCTTAGACCAGGGGTGTCCAACTCATTTTCACTGGGGGCCACATCAGCCAGTTGCCTTCAATGGGCCGAATGTAACTTTAGGACTGTATAAATGAAACTACTCCTTAACTAGGGGCAAGGAGCTTGGCACTGCCGCTGGGTAGAAACAAGGTGCCGGGCTGGATAAACAAGGTGGAGAGCGGGATTTGGCCCCCAGGCCTTGTGTTTGCCACCTGTGGCTTAAAAAGTCCTGAAAAGAAGGATTATAGAGATCCTGTATGACAAGGTATATATGTCTTTTCACACATATACACACTGTATTGCATATGACACACCCGCACACATGTCAATCAAGTATTACCATACATTACTTTAGAGGTTCATGACTATTATTTTAAATTTAGAGGTCCATTATCTATATATTTACATTTTAAACATAGATTCATATCTAATATATTTTTTAAATGTTAATATTTATTTAAAATTATGTTATCTTTGCATTTAATATACAGGCCTTATTTATTTAGTGCTGATTCTTGATCATGACCACAATTACCAATTTTATTATTATTATTTCTATGGGAAAATATAATAGCCTACCTTCAAGGAATTATGGCAGAAAGACGGGAACTCCCCCATAACTATAGTCAATAGGTTAAGAAATTACTCTATATTTAGTTCTTAAATTGGAAAATAAGTGATAACCAACTTTACGGCCCTACTGAAAATGACTTTCCTATCCAAGCATTTTATTAAACTAAATAGTTTCAGACAAGTTCTTTAGAATAACTGAAAGACAGTTAGCATAGCCAGACATCCAAAGCAGAGTGTAGGGACTTGATCTAAAGGATAAATAACAAAATAGAATAGTTACAATCCTGATATTTACAATTCAGATTATTTAGATCACACAGTGTGAAGTGGTGAGATGATCCCCTTTGTGATTTCATTTCAATGAATAGGATTATTTTCATTCTGCTTAATACCTGATAACTACCAAATACTTTATAATCAGTATTTCAACTTCAGTGGAAAACTCCTGTTTACACAAACTTTAAAAAAAAATAAATCACTGATCTTCCTAGATTGCTTAAAAGACAAGATTCTTTGCACATCATGGAAGTGGGCATTTAGGCTTTAAATGTGGAACCAACATTTGCATTTAAACTAACTTTATTATTATTTTTAATCTGTATTTTTTAATTGTTGTTGAAGTATAATTGTCTCTAATTTCTCCTCCCATACTCCCCCCAACCCAGCCACGCCCACCTCCCACCCTCGATCCGCCCCACCTTTGGCTTTGTCCATGTGTCCTTTATACATGTTCCTGAAAACTCTTCCTGCTTCCCCCATCACTACCCCTCCCACCTCCCCTCTGGTTACCGTCAGTTTGTACTTAATTTCAGTGTCTCTTGGTTATAGTTTGCTTGCTTGTTTGTTTTGTTGATTAGATCCCACTTATAGGTGAGATCAACTAAGTGCCCATCAGTAAATGAGTGGATCAAAAAACTATGGTACATTTACACAATGGAATTCTATGCAGCAGAAAGAAAGAAGGAGCTCCTACTCTTTGCAACAGCATGGAGGAACTGGAAAGCATTATGCTAAGTGAAATGAGCCAGGCAGTGAAAGATAAACTAAATTTAAATAGGCTGTACATCTAATACTCCAGGGTTTCAAACAGCAAAAGAGTTGGGTTGAAGACAAGATTTTTTTTAAATGCAGGATGCCTAAATGACAACACCCATAGTTCATAAATAAGTAGCATGCCTTGTTGTTGGGAGTATAAATTGGTATGATCTTTCTGAAGGGAAGTTAAGCAAAATGTCTTAAACTTGAAAACAAAATGTAAGTTATAGAACACAACACATCAATTACACAGCTATTAAAATCATGATGTAAATCTACACTTATTGTCATGATAGGTCTACAACATACTGTTGACATAAAAAAAAAGTTAAAGCCTTGGCTGGTATAGCTCAGTGGACTGAGCACGGGCTGTGAACCAAAAGGGTGAGGTTTGATTCCCAGTCAGGGTACATGCTTGGGTTGCAGGCCAGGTCCCCAGTAGGGCACTTTCCAGAGTCGGACCCCCTCCCCCTGGCTAAAAATAAATAAATAAATAAAATCTTAAAAAAAAAAAAGAAAGAAAAAGTTCAAACTCAGAATTTACAAGATGGGTGCATGTGTTAAGTATTTGTGAAAACATGTACCTATTTATCTGTGGACATAAACACAAAAAGTGTTTGTAACGATGTTCTCCAAAACACTGATGCTGACGTCTTGGGGTGTTTACATTGAATGTGATTTTAACTTCCTTCTCTATTTTCTGTATTTTGTCTTTATGATTCTCTTTTTGAGACATCAAGTACATATTTTTATGGTCCCCAAAACATTAAGACTTTTTTTTTTCCCACGAAGAAACTGAAATTCAGCAACTTTGGTTTTCTATAGTTCGGGAGACATTATGCATCTATTTAACTATTTGGATTATAAACATACAAATATATAACATTTATCATGAAAAATTTTAATGTATTTTCTACCTGTGCATCTATATTTTTCATGTTTTGGTTAGAAATTGAATGAGGACCATCTATTTAGGAATTAGAGTATTTAACACTGCCTAAAATATATAAAGTCAATCAATTTCTTTCTATCTTATTGATCTGACTTCTCACTTTATAAAGCCAACTCAGCGCTCCTGTTTCCTTTAATAAGTCCCATAAGTATATTAACTTTCTTCTTTTTTCCCAACCCTGATCCTTCCATGATGGAATTGTCTTCACTGGACAGCAGCTGGTGGGTATCCACAGATGAATGTCCAAATGCCGCCTCTGATTTCAAAAAATTTCAAGGCATGCAATTTCTTAAAATCTCAAGTCTATGAACTAAGACCAATAACTGAATCTCCTCTCTATGCCATAGGGCTGTGTGTGTGTTTCTGTAAGACTGCATCCAACCAAAAAGTTAAAAAAAAAGAGCAAGTTAAAGAGGATTGAGACTTGGGTATTCTTATAGTCTTAAATTTTCATTGTTATTTAATACTATGTAGTATACACATTTTCAGTGACTATAAATCTACTTAATTCCTGATGCTCAAATACATTAATGCTTGATTTCCTTTGCAGTGTTTTGTTGTGTTTTAAAAAAAAGACATTTTTTGTTCCACCTTGATCTCTGTAGGCGGTACCCACATCGGGCTAAATTCCATGGCAGGTTACAGAATATAAAATCTTCTCTGGATGGTTTCTAATGTATCTATTTCAATGTTCTTATGACAACATGGTTTTCCTATAATAATAACTATCCTTACTTTCTCCACAGGGATACAATGAGGAGAAATATTATAATGTGCTTGAAATGCTTTAAATTCCTTAAAATTAAAAAAAAGGCATTATAGAGACGAGTTATTCTTAATAAAAAAATGACTTTCCCTCTATTTTTATGGATCCTGAAGTGAAGAAGGAAAATTAAGGGACAAGGTAAGTCAGAACCTTAGTGATCAAAGCTCCTTTGAGCCTGTCTTTTTTCACCTGTTAAATGTGGACAACACCATCTTTTATGTCTGGTACTAGATAGAGCCAAGGGAGCAAACGAGAAATGCACGTGAAACTTTAGAGACTTTATAAATACCCAGCCTGAAAGTTCAGGGAACACTGTATTTAGAAAGGATTCTACCTATAGTGAAGTTATACTACTGTGGAATTTGAGGAATTTAGATAGCCATGCTTGATTTTCCCAATGAAATATAAAATATGCCCTAGATTCTTATATTATTGGCCAATGAAACAATCAATGATATATGGTAGTGAAGGCCAAGCACCTGGAAAGCATGTCTCAAGTTTACCTGAATGATCTGGGCGGCCAGCTCAGGAGTCCCATGCTTTAGGTCGTGCCCGTTGATGGCAAGCACGCGATCATTGCTGCTGAGCCTCCCATCCTGCGCAGCAAGCCCCCCTTCCAACAGGTCAAGAATAAAAACTCCTGGCTCATCTGTCCTTCGTACGAGTTTGATGCCGAGCTGTTCACCAGAGTCCCGTTTATGAAGAACTACATGGAAAATCTCTTCTCGTGGAGAGTTCCCATCAGAATGGTTATATGCTCGGTTACCAAAGCGTCTCTCTCGAAGCACAGTGAGCTGCAGGGTGCTGCAGGGCTGCGAAAGGACAGCTCTGGCATAATTGTGGGACACATTGCTAATATCATAGTTGTTGACCTAAAAAAAAAAGGAATTATGACCAAAATGTGGCAATCTTTTTCCCCAATCTGTGGAAATAACATTTCCCAAAGAAACTAACATTATGATATGTTATACAATCATTATTTACAAGGAAATCCACTCTAAAAACATCCTAAAATTAACTTACAATGATTAGCATTAAGTAGAGAATAACAGTTAGGATCACAGGGTTAATGACAGTCCTGAGTTGGCATCCTTGGTTCTGCCATGTAACTCATTTGAGTGTGCTTCCCCATGTGTGCAATGTGTTACACAGGTGGGAGTGAGATTAGGTAGGAAGAAAAAATACACTCCTGTATATGGGGACACAGGAGACATGACAAAATCCCAACCTGCTTTACATATAAAAACCGCAAAACATATCTTTATATAATTCAGGTTGCACAGTATCACAATTTTCAAAGTTTTAATTTAGGAATATTCCCTCGCTGGTGTGGCTCAGTGGATTGAGTGCCGGCCTGTGAACCAAGGGTCACCAGTTTGATTCCCGGCCAGGGCACATGCCTGGATTGTGGGCCAGGTCCCCAGTAGGGGACACGTGAGAGGCAACCACACACTGATGTTTCTCTCCCTCTCTTTCTCTCTCCTCCTTTCTAAAAATAAATAAATAAATAAATAAATACAATCTTTAAAATAAAAAAGTATGTGAAACAAATAAATTTATGAATAAGAACAAAAAGGTGCAAATTAACAGAATTAAAATTGGTACCTGAAGAATCTGGTCTCCAGCAAGGAGTCTTCCATCTCTGGCGATTATCCCATCCCGATAGACTTCCTGAATAACAATGTTAATCAGTGGTGTTTCATTGCCACCCACAATGCTAATTCCTAACTGAATATAAGGGTTAGAACGGTGAATTTCAATCGTGGTGATTTCGCCTTCTGGTAAACCAGGTGGCTGTTGTGTGGCTGCCAAGTTAAAAATGAGAGAGAAAAATAGATGGAAAGAAAATAAATGTTTTATATTTTGATGTTCTTCTGGTAAATAAGTCATCTTCTGTTAACAGATGATTAATAAGTGATAATACCACTGGATAAGAAAAAAAGAATGACAAAAAATAACTATGTTAAGATCATCTAAACATTTCCTCTTCTGAAGGTGATCAGTATATAACCAACAAATAGCTACTATGTATCAGATCACTAGGGAAGACACAATGAACTGACAAATATTAAGAGAATGTTATCTTGCCCTAACTGGTAAGAGAAAGTCTGAAATATGAAAACATCTGTAAACCGTGCAAAGCAGTAGAAAGAAAAGACTGCCTCTGTGGTATGTAATCACCATGGATGTTGAGAGAGTCATCACGTCAGCTCTAAGAAGAGGTGGGTCTTGAGCCTTAGGAGATGGAAAAGAATTATAGCACTGGCAGGGAAAATGGGATGTGTTCAGTAAAATCTGGAGTTTTGTAAGAAACAATCAAATTTAAAACCCAGCTACTGAGATATGCCCAAGATCTAGGACCACGGGCTTTCTGCTCATTCCTGGTGGGCTGTGCAGACTAGTGGCTGCCGTCAGGGGACTGCAGCAGTCACAGGCAAGGCCTCAAAGACAGACAGGTACCCAGCCATTTCTAGGCAGTATGAGCTTGACCAATTAATCTCTGAAGGCTCAGTTTTCCCACCATTAAAAAACAAATCTCATAATATTATTACAAGAATTTAATCACTTAATTTATGTAAAGTGCTCAACTTTAAAATTGAGCCCAACACAGAGCAAGCACTTAATCTGAGGTATTATTTTTGTCATGTTTGATGTTATTGACTTCTTAGTCAAGAAGCAACAAACTTCTGAACATATGAACTGACAAGAAGAAGCATGTTAATGTCTAGTGAATTCATGGACTACAACAGAAGAGGGGTGGGAAGGAGCACCTTCTTCCAGGGTAAGGTTCATGTTCTGTTTCTAAAATGCCAACTATTAGACTTACAGACTTAAAGGGTGATTTTAGTGGTATGTGAATTGTATCTCAATAGTTATTCTTTAAAGAGGAAACATGAAATGTTGAAAAAATCATAGAAAACAGAAGGAAAGAAGAGAATGTCTGATTTGAAAACATGAAAAACAAAAAGAAAGAGGTACATGGCACGTACTGTCAGCAATGGCACTCTCCTCAAAGGCAGGGTTGTCCAGGCCAGGCTCCTCAGTCCATGCGGGAAGAGAGGCTGAGGTCAGGTTCCGCTCGGCGGGCACTGCGCCTGTCCCTGAGCAATCTACTTCGGGTGATAGGGTGCCTGGGAGATCTAGTATAGTGGTTCCATTCTCATTCTCAGTCTCTGTCTGAGTTTTACTTGTTTTTCTTCTCTCTAGGGCAACTCTCCAATGAGAAGCTCCTGGACATCTAGAAAGAGAGCATCAGATGGTTTCCATGCACAAGCACCAAGAGGTACCCACAGCAGTCCATAATGCCACTTGAACTACGTTCTTACCACTCCACACGGACAACTTAAGACAAGGCATTGGTATAAACAGGGTTTGGCATGTATCTCAAAGAATACTTCAATTAAAAAATTGTATTCAGGTATATGCTAGTACCAGAAACACAGAGTATACAGTATGGTTGACTCTATACTGCAGGACTTATTCTGAAATCCTGATTACAAACCTTTTTTACTAGTTAAATGGCTTTTCCACAGGAGTGGAAACCAGCAGTTTTCTTCCTTAAGGAGGCCTTAAATGCTTAGATTTTAAGTGCCAATATACCTCTACACTCTCGCAGCCAACGTTACACATTTACTCATTAGTGGATAGCAGCAATACATGCGAAGCTTTACCACTTGCAGGAAAGCACAGCAAAGGCCCAAATAACTTTATTATAGACATGGAAGTAAAATATATATGTATATCTCCTAGTTTGTAAAATTAGAATTGCAAAGTAGAATTCAGATATGCTATGTAGGTTAAAAATATATTCCAAGTACGTCAGAAACTTAACATAAGCACCAAGAAATAAGAACTGTTAACTTGCTTGCTTTTACTTATTTAAGCAAACAAAAGGGCAGATAGGTGCTTGCTTAAACATTTAAATAAAATTCTACACAGACTGAAAATATCTTTTCCATTTGACCCTTTCACTGGACAACATGCTGCTGCCCAGTCTGAAGGGTGGGAGAAGGAAAGGGGATTAGCGAAGGGGAACCAGACACCCCCCCTTCCCCCACAGCCCAGCATGACTCTGACACCTCGCACTTCCATGTTGGGACAAGAAGGTACAGAAAGGCAACAGTTTTATGCCTAGATTGTAGCTCTTCATTCACGAACAGTATTTTTAAAAATGTAAAATTTTGATAAAAATTGAGTATGGGATTAAATTCAATTAAAATTGAAAGCTATCCCTTAACTATAATAAGAATAAATTTTCCCTCATGAACTGAAGATTTAAGTTCTGGATTTCAAGTTCTTGTAAAGGATCATCATAAAGTTTCTCTACTCAAACTTTCTCTCACTGCTTATCTTCTCTTCCCCATGTCAGGAAGGGGACGGCTGACTTTGCTCACTGTACTGCAGTGCAGCACTCCAGGGGATGTTCCTACAAGGATGTGATGAATAATTTTGAAAGTTGTATCATCAAAAAAAATTTTTTTAAGTAAATTTAATTAGAAATGCATTTAAAAAATATTTTATTCAATACAAAACTTGAGGCAAAAACTGAATCATAAAAAATATTTGTGACTAAACAGATAAAGATTTAATCCCCCAAATATATGAGTATATCATACACAAATATATACATGGGAAACTGCTAGTCTTCAATGGAAAACATGAACTAGGAACAGGAAAAACAAAAACAGAATCTGAACATCTGGGAATTAGCCTAGCTAATAAAAAAATCCTACAAACTAAATAACTACAAAGCCTAACTTATAGTTGTTAAACATGCAAAAATAAATTTAAAAAGAAAACCTAAAGTTGTTAGAGAGGTAAAGAAACAGGTATACGTAAATTCCCAATGGGACAGCAAATTGCTAATAGGAACTAAATAAATATACTTTAAAATGGTATCATATAAAAATATGAAAGAATGATCTTGACCAGCATTGTGGGAAATTATAGAGAAAACCTTTGGGAATGTCCATATGTCAGTAAGATGCATCAGCTCAATAGATGGACACAGAAGAATAAGACAAGAGGAGACTAAAGGAGAAAGACTTCAAAGCAATCAAGGGAGAGAGGAGTGCCACCAAAGAAAAAGTGACAACACAAATGCCACACAAGGAGCAAATAAGAGAAGGACCAAAAAACATTACTTTGATTAAACAATGAAAAGGTCACGGACAAAACACTTAGAAAAAACACTTTTGGTGAGGAGGACAAAAGCCCAAACTATGATACCAGCATTTCTGCTACTGCAATACAATCATCTACAAAAACTACACAGTAAGAATAACAGTGCTTAATGAATAAGAGGATTGGGAAAGACCATTCAAAACCTATGCATCTGGGAGGGGAATGGCTACTATCAGGGATGAGGTTTCTTTGGGGGATGTTGGAAATGTTCTAAAAATTAAGATTGTGATGATGGCTGCATACTCAGGTAGGGGCCGGCTGAGAGAACCCAGGGAAAAGCAGCAGACCCTGCCGGTGGGGCTGGCTGAATGGGAAACTGAGACTCAGAGTTGACTATGGACTACGGTGGGGGTTGCCATGGTGGAAGAAGCTCCCAGTCTCACATGAGAGTTTGTTGGAAAGTGGGGCTAGAGGTCAGTAAGCCAGCCGCATTGTTCCCTCTCTGACCCCTCCCCCACAGACAGAGTCACAATGTAGGGACATGGGTTGCCCTACCCTGGTGAATACCTAAGGCCCTGCACCCTTACAACTTAACAGGTGCACTGAGATAAAGAAATATGGCCGCAAATGAAAGAACAGAGCAAAACACCAGAAAAAGAGCTAAGCCATGAGGAGATAGCCAATCTATCTGATGGAGAGTTCAAAACCCTGGTAATCAAGATGCTCACAGAACTGATTGAGTTCAGTCGCAAAATGAAGGAAGAAATGAAGGCTATACAAAGTGAAATAAAGGAAAATGTATAGGGAACCAACAGTGAAAGGAAGGAAACCGGAACTCAAATCAACAATTTGGAATAAAAGGGAAAAATAAACATCCAACTGGAACAGAATGAAGAAACGAGAATTCAAAAAAAATGAAGAGAGGCTTAGGAACCTCTGGGACAACTTTAAACATTCCAATATCTGAATTATAGGGGTGCTGGAAGGAGAAGAACAAGAGCAAGAAATGGAAAACTTATTTGAACAAATAATGAAGGAAAACTTCCCCAATCTGGCAAAAGAAATAGACTTCTAGGAAGCCCAGGAAGCCAAGAGAGTCCCAAAGAAGTTGGACCCAAAGAGGAACACATCATCATTAAGTTACCCCAGATTAAAGACAAAGAGAGATAAAAAACTATAAATAGTAAAATGACAACAAACTCACAACTATCAACAACTGAACCTAAAAACAAACAAACAAAAACCAAATACTAAGCAAATAGAACAGGAACAGAATCAGAGAAATAGACATCACATGGAGGGTTTTCAGTAGGGGAAGGAGAGGGGAAGAATGGGGGGGAAGGGACAGGGAATAAGAATCATAAGTGATAGTCATAAAATAGACAGGGGAAGTTAAGAACAGTATAGGAAACAGAAGTCAAAGAACTTATATGTACAACCCATGGACATGAACTAAGGGGCAGGGGATGCTGGAGGGTTGGGAGTACAGGGCAGAAAGGGGATAAAGGGTGAAAACTTGGGAAAACTGTAATAGCATAATCAACAAAATATACTTAAAAAAAGAAAATTACAAACAACTAAAACCTATGCAACTTATTAAATGGAATATTTAATAATAATAACATAAACTGCAACTGGCACTGGGGAATATAATTTGGATTATTCAAGCAGGTAACTCAGTGTAGCAGGAGGCTAGTGTACAGGATATTACCAATGGATAAAAACAATAGAGAAGAAATGCATGCAACATTTAATCAGATCAGGGTAGGTGTCTGTTCACACAATGCAGATGGCAGTGGAGCTCTGAGGCTGTGGGCCACTGGAGGCAGTATGAACTGCCACAGGCTAGGTAGGCAGTGTAGCTTCCTCTGGAGGAAGATCTATTGCAGGTGTGTTTTTAAATTTTCTTAAATAAAATCAAAAGGTTCTTACAGCAACCTGAGCCAAACTGAGGGATTTTTCCTTTTCTGCTGAAGGCAACACTTCCATTCCAATTAGTCTATCTCTCCTTATGGAGAAAAAATTACATAAAACTTATGATATAATGGCATCATTCCCCGATACAACAGTGATTCACATTAGGATGCATACAGTGTAACAGAATATACTATCTTATGAGTGGTAGTATTGGTGGCATTGGTGGGCTACCATAGTATAAGTAAAATAAAATGATGGATGGTTAGAAGTAAAATAAAAAAATGCATAGTAAGTGCCAGCACAATAAGAAGTACTTAATGAAATTGAAAGAATATGAGCATCCTAAAAATAAGACAAATGGTAAAAAATAGTTATGGATTAAAATATGCAAAAATAAATTCAAGTGACATCAGTGAAAATGGTAGATTAACAGTATCTGGAAAGACTCTCCTCCATAAAGCAATGTGAAAAAATTTTCAAACACAACTATTTCTTAGCTCTTGAAATTAGCCAAAGTTCTACAGCAATCTAGAGCACATTCATTCAAGAAAAATGGCTGAACTCAGTAAAAACAGTGAGCTTTATGGCATTTGAACTTGCCCTGTCCCCATCCCCCTCTCCCTAGCTCCACAAAAGCCTGGAAAAACATTCACCCACAGTCATAGTGTATCAGGGGTTTGGAAGCCATTGGGGGGGTCGACTGGCATGCCTTCAAAGGCTCATTCCTAGAGAACTGTCATTAACTGACCTTTTGGTTACATGAAGACCCCACTCACAAGGCTGTCTTTAACTAACCTGACTTGGAGCTCACCCAGTGCAAACAGCCTTTCCACTGGGGGAATTTGTTGAAAAAAAATTAGAGGCAATTGTTTAGGTTTTGGCTGTCTGAGGGGGTCAAACAAAAGGCTAATCAAAAAGCTTAAAACAAAAAAAGCTAGGGAAAGAAATGTCCACAGGGATTCTGATATGTCCAGGCTGTGTGTATGCATAGGAAACTGACGAGAGGGTACTAAGCTCTCACTTCTAGCTAATGCTGACACTCTGTGAAAGCCAAACTGAAGGCTCAGGAGGAACTGTCTATTGCCTGAGTGTTGAAGGTATGCTCACCATGAACACAGAATCCTGCATGAAGACTGGGAAATTTACTGGTTGCAGGCATTTAAGGAATCCTCAGTCCTACATATTAGCTGAGCAGCAAGCTGAGCAGAAATTGTGCAATATTAGTTTAAAAATGTTAGTGAACAAACAACAATATATAGCAAAACCAAATCCTGAAGAGAAAGAAGAATATGATTCCCAGAGTTCTACATTATATTATTTAAAATGCCCAGTGTTCAATAAAAAATTAAAAAACATGCAACAAAAACAATGAGTATAGCTCATACACAGGAAAAACAGCAGTCAACAGAAACTGTCCTTGAGGAAGCCCAGATATTAGCCTTGGCACCAGAGAATGACTTAAATAAAATATAAATGATTTCAGGGGAATTTCAGGGGGAAGGGGGAAGGGTTTACAGGAACAAGTACAAAGGACACATGGATAAAAAACTAGGGGCAGGTGTAAATGGGAGGGAGGAAGGGAGGGCTGGGTGGGAAGGCTGGGATGGGAGTAAAAGAAAATTGTACTTCAGTAACAATTAAAATAAAATTTAAAAAATAATAAAATATAAATGAGTTCAAAGAACAAAGGAACCATGTCTAAAGAGCTACAGGAAAATATGAGAATGTGTCACCAAATAAAAATATCAATAAAGAAATATAAAATACATTATTAAAAAATTTATTATTTATAAAATAAATAATAAAAAATCAAATAGAAATTCTGGATTTAAAAAATACAATGAAATGAAGAACTCACAGCAGATATGAACAGGCAGAAGAAAGATCAGTGAACTTGAATTAGGTCAATTGAGATTATCAGTTTAGGAATAGAAAGAAAAAATAATAATAATAAACAGATAGAGCCCCAAGAACCTGTGAGGCACTATCAAGAGTATTAGATATATATAATGGTAGTCCCAAAAGGAGTCAGAGAGAAAGGGCTAGAAAGAATTTTTGAACTCTTTAGTCACAAAATGACCAGAATCTTCCCAAGCTTGATGAATCTTGAAAGCAGCAAGAGAGAAATATCTCAGCACATAGAAATGACCCTAAATAAGACTGGCAGCTGATCGTTCTTCAGAAACCATGGAAGCCAGAAGACCATGTATAACACATTCAAACTGAAAAAAAAAAAAAGACTCTCTACCAAGAAGTCTATACCCAGCAAAACTATCATTCATGATCAGAACAGAAGGTGTTCCCAGATAAACAGAAATGAAGAGTTTGTTGCTAGCAGACCTAGTGTACAAGAAATACTAAAGTCTTCCAGGCTGGTATGAAAGGACTTTAGACAGTAATCAAACCCATATGAAGAAATAAAGAGCACTAGTAAAAGACACTATATAGATAAATATTTTTAAAAATAGCATAGAAGTATTTTTTGGTTTATAGATTTTCTTTTGCCCTATTTAATTTAAAAGACAACCACATAAAGTAATAATTATAATTCTGTTTTCACAGCTATATAATGCATAAAGATGTAATTTGTATAACAGCACAAAGGAGGGAAGAAGGAATGGAACTATCTACAAGTTAAGTTTTCGTATACCAGTGAAATCAAACTAGTATTAATATGAACTAGATTGTTAAAAATTACAATGTTAATTGTAATCCCCAACACAACCACTAAAAAATAATTAAAAACAAAACAGAAATAACAAAGGAATTAAGGTGACATACTAAAAAATATCTATTTAACACAAAAAAAGAACAAATAGAGGAATAGAGAAACAAATAGAAATGAGATGCAGAAACAAATAGCAAAATGGCAGATATAAATCTTACCTGATCAGTAATTATACCAAATATAAATGAATTAAACACTCCAATCATAAGTCAGTGATTGGCAGAACAGATTAAAAAGGAAACACGATCAACTACATGCTGTTTACAAGACATACACTTTCGATTCAAAGACACAAACAGGTTAAAATTAAAAGGAAAAAAAAATATACCATGCAAATAGTACCTTAAAGAGAGCTAGGTGAGTATATTAATTTTAGATACAATAAATTTAAAGACAAAAATAGTTTCTAGTGACGAGAACATTTTACAATGATGAAAATTTCAATTTATCAAGAAGTTATGACAATTACAAACATAAACACAGCAGACCCTCAAATACATGAAGCAAAAATTACAGAATTAAAGGGAAAAATAGACAATTCAATAATAGTAGTCTAAGACTGCAATACTGTACTTTCAATAACAGACACAAAAACTAGGCATACAAATAACAAAAAAGAGATTTTAACATCACTCTAAATCAGGGGTGTCAAACTCATTTTCATTGGGGGTCACATCAGCCTCACAGTGCCTTCAAAGGGCCGAATGTAATTTTAGGACTGTATAAATGTAACTACTCCTTAACAGTTAAGTGAGAACTTGGCACTGCTGCTGGGCAGAAACAAAGTGCCAGGCTGGATAAAACAAGGTGGAAGGCTGGATTCCACCCGCAGGCCTTGTGTTTGCCACCTGTGCTCTAAATCAACAGACGTAGAAGACACCTATAGTAGTGGTCCCCAACCTTTGGCACTGGGGTCCAGTTTGCTGGAAGACAATTTTTCCATGGATTGGTTGGGAGGGGTGGGGTAGGGGAACAGGAGGCAGAGCTCAGGCGTTAATGCCAGTGAAGCTTTTCTTGTTCCCCTGCCACTCACCTCCCGCTGTGTGGCCCAGTTCCTAACAGGCCATGGACCAGTACCGGTCCACAGCCTGGGGGTTGGGGACCCTTGACTAACAGAACGCTCCACCCATCAAGAGCAAATTCTTGTGAGAACACATGAAGCGTTTCCCAGAATAGACTACATGTGCTAGGCTATTAAAAAAAGCCCCCTCAAAATTGAAAAAACCGAGTCATACATAGTATGTTCTCCAATCACAATTAATTCAAAATGGATCAAAGACCCAAATGTAAGAGCTAAACCTATGGAAGTCTTAAAGAAAACATAGGTATGAATCTTTGAAACCGTGGAGTAGGCAATGGTGTTTTTAAAAAAAAACTGATTTGAGCGAGAGAGAAAAAAACATCAATTTGTTGTTCCACTTATTTATACATTCGTTGGTTGAATCTTGTATGTGCCCTGACCAGGGACTGAACCCACAACCTTGGCATGTTGGGATGACTTCCTAACCAACTGAGCTATCTGGCCAGGGCCAGCAATGGTTTCTTAGATATGACACCAAAAGCATACACAAACAAAGGGGAAAAAATAGATAAAACCGAGCTTCATAAAAATTAAACTTGTTTGTCCTTGAAAGGACATAAGAAAGTGAAAATAAAACTGATAGAACAAGAGAAAATATTTGCAAATTGTATATTTAATACAGGTCTATAACCAGAATATACACAGAATGCTCACAACTTACAAAAACACAACAATCCATTATAAAAATGGACTAATAATTTTGAGCATCTGTTCATGTTCTTACTGGCCATTCAAATATCACCTTTGCAAAAATATCTATTCAAATACTTTGCCCTCTTAAAATTGAATGGCTTCACTTTTTTCTTGTTTGTTTTTCAGGAGTTTTATTTTTTTTATATTAATTATTTTTGTTGTTCAAGTACAGCTGTCTCCATTTTCCCCTCACCACCTCCCTCCAGCCCCATCCATCTCCACCTCCCACCGATCCCCCTTAGGCTTTGTCCATGGCTCCTTTATACATGTTCCTTGATGACCCTTCCCCTTCCTTATCACTCTGGTTATCCCTCCCCCCCTCACCTCTGGTTACTGTCAGTTTGTTCTTTATTTCAATGTCTCTGGTTATGTTTTGCTTGCTTATTTGTTTTGCTGATTAGGTTCCACTTATGGGTGAGCTCATATGGCATTTAAGAATTCTGTACATATTCTGGATACTAAACTCTGATCATATATGTGTGTGTGTGTGTGTGTGTGTGCGTGCGTGTGTGTGTGTACTTTTCACATTATATGTGAGAAAAGAATGCTGGTAAGAATGTGCCAAACTCAAACTTTCCTCCAAGCTAAAATGTGAATTTGAAAGAACAATCTTGCCTCAGACTCCCCTGACCCATTAAGGCTTCACAACCATTTGATGATCTAGGAAAGATCTTAGCATGAAAAAAAAACTGCTTTAAAGGTTTCCTCTATAGTGTACACACTTTTTTTTAGCATACTATTAAAATGTAAGTTTTTTCAGAGGAAAAAAATGGTTCTGAACCTTGTCATAAACTGGGACACAATTCTCAATTTAAGAACAACAACCAAAAAATTTACAATTCCCATAAACTTTAAATGCTAACTTGTTGAGGGTGAGGCAGGGATGAGGGGGGAGAAGTGATGTTTTATGGCTGATGGTACTTGGCAGAATGTCACAAAGTAATTACTAAAATGTTACATGCTTAGTATATAATATACAGAATATTTCTTAAAAGCTTTAATTCTCTTTTCAAAGATGGGCACTTTCCCATATCTTTTAAAATTCTTCATGGTTTTACCAACATATAATCAGTTAATAACTAGTAATTTTATTTAAAGACACATTCACCTTTCATGAATAGTTTACTTTTAGCTGTAGCCAAAAATGTCAGCTGTTCTCAAAGTGAAGACTTCTTAAGGATAGAGTTTCAAACAGTAAAGGTAATTTTAAACATAAAATTACCAGATTTATGCAAACCACTCCTAATGCTATATATTTACTAATAATTAACAGATTTCCAAATCATAAAAATTCAAGAAAAAAGACACATGATAGTCATATAACTTTTATAGAAGATTCATTGTTGTTGGTACTGAAGTTTTATGCATTTCACCAAAAATGACCAATTGCTAAAAAATGTGAAATTGTGTACAGAGAGCCACATTCATAATCATATACTGTGTCTCATGACATCACTCTTGTTGCTAGTTTCTGTTGGTTTTAAAACATGGCTGCAAATATTTTTATCTCCTCCCATCACAAATTGAAGCCTATGCCTTCTCTCCTTATAGCTGAGTGGATAGCTTCAAACAGAATAACAGCATAAGGGAGGCTATGAGACATCAAGGCTAAATCATACAAGGCCACACAGCTTCTGCTTATTCACTAGAACACTGAGCGTCATGTAAGAACTTGAAATACCCTGAGGCCGCCATGCGGGAGAAGCTACCTATAGGCTCTCCAGCTGACAAGTCCTAGCTGAGCCTATTCCTCTAGTTACCTCCACTGAGGTGCCAGACATGTGAATCAAGAAGCCATCTTGGAAGTAGCTTTTCCAGTTCCAATTGTTGCTGTTCCCTCTCTTTTAGTTCTTCCCAACTGTGGCCCAGATATAAGGTAACAAAGGCAAGCCATGGCTGGTGTACCTTGTCTGCCTCCATGACTCACAGATGCATGAACAGAATCAAATGCTTGTTTCATGTCACTATATTTGGGGTAGTTAGGTTCCCAGCAATGGAGAACCAGAACACAGGTTAACAATGTAACTGAACAAACATTAGGTGAGTGTCAACTCTGGACAAGGGAATTCAAAGACTGGTAAAAACAAGGTCCTTGCCCTGAAGGAATTTACAACCCAGGAGTAGACTCTAAACTGCTATTTATCAGTTTACAGAGACTGCTTAACGACTAAACAGTATCTGGCACATAGTAGATAATAAATATTTGCTGAAAGGTCAAATGAAGTACATATTATTTAGCAGTAAGTGTTGGATAATAAGCATTTGTATCTGAATTTCCACACTTTTGGCTGAGAAACTAGAGAAATGTCAGGCCATTAAATACACATCTATTCAACGAGATATAAAAATTCTACTTTATAATTTACCTTTATATTTGCAATAATCAATAGTTACTCTTAGGTGTTTTATATCAATCAAGTCACCCATCTTTTCAAATCATTCACATTTTTCAATGTATCTTTCACAATATAGGCCTAAGACACTTTGAAAATGGTTAAATTAGTAGCTCAAATATTAATAAGCACACTTGGAAAATGTAACTTTCAACTAGGCATAATCGTTTAGCTTTTATCAGCCTATAACTGAAAGAAGAGTTTGCAATTCCTGAATTTTCACATCACCAACATAGATAGCTTGATGGAGAATACTAATGATACCTCAACTACACACTGGCAGACCTCAGAGATACTATGGGCTTGGTTCCAGGCCACCACAATAAAGCAAGTCTCCCAATAAAGCAAGCTACATCTTTTTGCTGGTGGAGCGTCTTGCCTTCAATTTGTAAAATAAAACAAAACAACAACAAAAAACCCCTCACAACATTTGCAAAGCACAATAAAGCAAAGCACAATAAAATGATGTATGCCTGTATTAAACTCTTGTATACATTTTAGTTAAGAGAATATTCCTAAAAATTTATGAAATTTTTATCACTGTTATCAAAATAATTAGTAACTGAATTGAGATTCTGCTCATCTCCTTTAACATCGCATGAGTGATGTTCATGAATGACTCACAAAAGAACCTACCCCAAAAAGAGAACAGTTCTTCTGAGAAAAATAAGGAAAGCCTAAAGCACTCTTCAACCTCAGCTGTATTTAGGCCTGATCCAGATTAGCATATTCCAAAGTCTGGTGTCCATTTCCAGAAGGTCTGTAGATGGGATTCTCTGCCTGCTGGTGACTGACTAAAGATACACAAAAAACTAAGCCTACATACATTTCAAACTTTTTCTTAGCTTATTTTAGAATAATACAGCTTAGATTTAAGCTATATCTGTACATCTTCCTGTTTCTGAAATTTTTAATAACATCTCATTCTTTCTCACATCTTAATTCTTTTTAAGGAGTAAGCTCACTTTATAACACTGATATTTAAGAACAGAGTGAACGTGTATACTCCTGTGAGTATGAAACTTTTTACTACCATGTAGCAGTAGAAAACATGATTCAACCTGTGGAAAAGTCAGCATAGTGTATTAGAATGATAAATAACATTGAAGTTTAAGTCTAATTACATCATTATCTCTAAGTCTTTGTGACTCAGTTTTCTGATTTGTAAATTGAGGGGATTAGATTAGATAATCTTCAATTCTGTGATATTATATATGAGTATAATGACAAGTTATTCTATACCAAACTTACACTGTTATTTGTAAACTCAATATACAGGGAGAGGCAAAAGTAGGTTTACAGTTGTGAACACACAAAACACAGTTTATTCTTGTATTATTATTATTAGTTATATTATTTTTCATACAAACCATAAACCTATTTTTGCCCCACCCTGTATAATACTACTATGCACTGTTTTCACAAAACTGAAAATAACCACAGCTTTACACTGTCAAGTGGCTTAACTTTGAAATTCATAAATCAATCCGTTTATTTCTGTCACTTCATGTGATTCTACCTACTGAAGAACAGAGTGAACATGTATACTCCTGCTACTTAAGACATGCAATGTATTTTAATCCTTCCTAGGGGTTTAAATAATTATCAAGAATTTTACCAAAGTTAAATTATGAAACTTACTAAATAATTGGCTAACTAAAGTACTTAACCTTTTAAAAAGTTTTTATTAGTAGAACAAAAATAATCATTAACTGTTTTAAAGTTTCTTGTTCAGACTAGTTCCTGAACACAGAATCTTTATAAGATCTTAGGTAAATAAAATCATATGGACCCATTTTTCATGTTACAAAAAAATTATCATTTTTTTGCCTGCATAATACCCTATTAAGCCCTGGCTGCTATGGCTCAGTGGATTGAGGGCTGGCCTGAGAACCAAAAGCTCCCAGGTTTGATTCCCAGTCAAGGCACATGCTGGGGTTGCAGGCCGGGTCCCCAGTTGGGAGCGTCCCATCAATGTATCTCTTACATTGATGTTTATCTCCCCCTCTTTTTCCCTCCCTTCCCCTTCGCTAAAAAAAAAGTAAATAAATAAAATCTTAAAAAAATACCCCACTGAGCTGATGTGGTATCATACTTCTACCTCCTCCTCTTCTGTTAAGTAGGTCAACTTCGATTTACTGAACTATGCACAATGCTGCAATGAACATCCTGAAATACAATTTTTCCTTCTTTTGCATTATTTTCTTAGGATAATAAGTGAGATAAAAGGATAATTATATTTATTCTAAAGAAATTTCCAAACTGTCTTATAAAAATGAGTGTATCATTATATCCTGTTACCCAGTAAATATATCAGTTTCATATTATACCAGTAAAAATATTAATAGGTATAAAATGGTACTTCCTCACTGTAGTTTTTATATTCAGGTTTTTGATAAATACTAATGTTACATACTGTTCCATACAACTTATTTACTCTATCTCTTATATTCTATTTGTCCAGTTATTTATTGATCCCTTGGCATTTTTTAATCAAGTTTTTGTTTGTTTGACCAACCTTTTAATAAAACTTAGAATTACTTCTCACTCTTGCTTATTTTTTCACTTACCTGTTTTTAAGATGTGCCTCCAGATCACAGCGTTGCATTACATCTTGGCACACAGAGGAAAATGGACATGATACTAATAATTTGTCCAGGAGTTTATGAACTAGAATACTAGACTTCTTACACAACTTAAAGTGAAGTCTTTTGCGGTCCAATGGACAGAAATCTTTCTCTTGTAAGAAGTTTCTGAGGCACTTGCAGCAGAATGTGTGTCCGCAGGGGGTATCTAACGGCTGGAGCAGAGGCTGAAGGCAAATATGGCAGACCAGGTCATCGTCCACTTCATTCTGGTAATTATACAAGTGATTCTCTCTTGTCCAATGTTGCTGGCCACATTCAAAACACAGAGGATTGAAGGAGGAGGAGCAGGTGTGTTCCACAGACACCATCTCATCACTTGTTGTTCCCATTTTGAATCAACCGAAGTAGTTTCTGTGTCTTCATTTGTTAGATTTCCACTTCCACTTCAGGTTTGGCTTCCTTTAACAGACGATATTTGACTAACACCAAGGGTTTCTAAATAAACAAAACAAACCAAAAAAAGTAATGAATATCTATTAGGATAGGCTAAAAGTATCAACAGAATATTACTAGTCAACTTCTGTTTTAGTAAAAAAAATAAATAAAATTTAGGTCATGTTGGATTTACAATAAAGATGATAAAATAGAATATTAACTGTAATTGAAAAAAATTACAAAAGTTTTTCAAAAATTAAAGCAAAAAACAAATCAATAAAATTTAGAACAGGTAATGAATTAGTCATAAAATATAAAAATGACATTAATTTACTAGTTGGCTAAGAATGACTTACACTGCCAAGTTCTCAGTGAAAACAAAATTGTGATTAAAAGCAAAGATGCCATATATTACATGACATAAGAAACAATTTGCTTTACTAACTGAAATCCCCAAATATATCACAGCTCAATAATTTTTTTTATATTTTATTGATTATGCTATTACAGTTGTCCCATTTTTTCTTCCCTTTATTCCCCTCTACCCTGTACCCACCCCCCCACATCATTCCCCTACCTTAGTTCATGGCCATGGGTCATACATGTAAGTTCTTTGGCTTCTCCATTTCCCATACTATTCTTAACCCCCCTGTCTATTTTGTACCCATTTATGCTTCTTATTTCCTGTACCTTTCCCCCATTTACCCCCCTACCCCTCCTCTCTGATAACCCTCCATGTGAGCTCTATTTCTGTGAATCTGTTCCTGTTCTAGTTGTTTGCTTGGTTCACTTTTGTTTTTTTAGGTTTGGTTGTTGATAGCTGTTAAGTTTGTTGTCATTTTACTGTTCATATTTTTTATCTTCTCTTTCTTAGATAAGTCCCTTTAACATTTCATATAGTAAAGGCTTAGTGATGATGAACTCCTTTAACTTGGCTTTATCTGAAAAGCACTTTATCTGCTGCTGGATTGAGTGATCTCTGATGTAGGACCTTGCCTTTCATGACTTGGAATACTTCTTTCCAGTCCCTTCTTGCCTGCAAGGGTTCTTTAGAGAAATCAGCTGATAGTCTAATGGGAACACCTTGGTAGGTTACTCTCTCCTTTTCTATTGCTGCTTTTAAGATTCTCTCCTTATCTTTAATCTTGATGTGCATTGGTGTGTGCTTCCTTGGGTCCAACTTCTTTGGGACTCTCTGAGCTTCCTGAACTTCCTGAAAGTCTATTTCCTTTGCCAAGTTAGAGAAGTTCTCTTTCATTATTTTTCCAAATAAGTTTTCAATTTCTTGCTTTTCCTCTTCTCCTGGCACCTCTATGATTCGGATGTTGGGACATTTCAAGTTGTCCCAGAGGTTCCTAAGCCTCTTCTCATTTTTTTCAATTCTTGTTTCTACATTCTGTTCTGGTTGAATGTTTATTTCTTCCTTCTGGTCCAAACTGTTGATTTGAGTCCTGGTTTCCTTCCCTTCACTGTTGGTTCCCTGTATATTTTCCTTCATTTCTCTTTTCATAGCCTTCACTTTTTCCTCTATTTTTTGACCATACTCAGTGGTTTAAACTGTGCCTCTGATAGGTTGGTTGTCTCTTCATTGCTTAGTTGTATTTTTTCTGGAGCTTTGCTCTGGTCTGTCATTTGGGCCATTTTTTTGGTCTTGGCATGCCTGTTACATAGTAAGGGCAGGAGCCCTTGGTGTTCGCCAGGGCAGGGCAAGCCACATAGCTGTGCTGAGGCACTGTCTGTGGGGGAGGGGGCTGAGAGGGAACAGTGCCACTTGCTCTGATCTCTTCACACTTTCAGTCAGTTCCCCTGCTACCCACAAGCCCTTTTGGGCCCTTCTGGTGCTGATTCCCAAGTGGGTGGTTTTGCCTACTTCTAGGACTCTGTCAGTCTCTGCAACGAACTCTCCTGTGAGGCTGGGACTTTCTCCTGCTGCCTCAGCCTCCACAGGATTTTTCAGTTAGAGGTTTGAGGCTTTATTTCCCCACACTGGAACCCTGGGTCATGTGGTTTATCTCACTCTCCAGTTGTGCCTCCCAGTTTATTCACAAGCAAATGTGCGACCTATCGGTGTGTGTGTGAGCTGCCATCTTGCCGCGAGTCCTCTCTGCCCCAGCTGCCTGTCTCCACCCCTCCTACCAGTCTGGGTGAATGTTTCCTCTTCAACTCCTTGGTTGTTGGACTTCTATACAGTTCAATTTTCTGTCAGTTCTGGTTATTTTTTGTTTTTAAATTTGTTGTCCTTCTTTTGTTTGTGAGAGGAGGCAAAGTGTATCTGCCTACGCCTCCATCTTTGCTGGAAGTCTCTAGACCTCAGTGATTCTCTTAAAGCCAATTAATCTACATAGTATGCTAATAATGTAATTTGAGGTATATAGCATGTAATACATTTGCATTGGCAATCCCAGTCATGGTTCTTTGCTTCTGACTGATTTTATGCATTTATAAGACTAAAGATTGTACTTTCAACATGTAGTCTCAAGCACAATTCAGTGTATGTTAAAAAAAAAATGACCTTTGCTCTGCTCTGCACTATAAATGGGGATAAATGGATTTCAAAATATGTATGATTTTAATATTCTCTCCATATAAGACAGATTGTAGAAAGATAAATCTGCATAATGTATAAAAACAACATCTATGCAAACTTCATAAAATATAAGAGTATTTAATACCACTAAAAGAAAAATCTGCTGTAATCCAACAGATATGTTATAAATTTCATTTCTACTTCATATTATTCCACATTTCCATTTGTTGAGGGTTACTCAGAGCAGCAGTATGTTGTGTGTTCGTGTGTGTGCACAAATGCACATGCATGTATGTGTCCCCTCTCCAACCCAGGACACTTATAACAGCCTACCTTAGTTTAATGCAGGCCTAGCTAGGAATGCTCTCCTCAGATAAGGGTTTCTAGATTCCTGTTACTGCAGCACCAGGGGTTAAAAGGTCAACTCTAAAGGCAGCAACTCTCTCTATTCATTCTTTTGTAAATATTTACAGTGTCTAGTATGTGCTAAACACTGAAAAAGGGCAGAGAAGTAGGAAGAAAATGGTTAAGGAAAACCACTATTAAAATGAGATGTACTGTACTTCGCTGTGTATAATGCACTCCTATGAATAATGCACATCCACGTTTTTGGCCCAAACTTTCAGGAAAAAAAACTTTTGTTTTAATTTTTTAATTCAATTTCTTATTTCTTTCTATTTAGAAGCAAAACTGATTGTTATATTCCAAGGTATTATTTTGCATACTGGTATCATTACTGCTTTCTAGAGTTGCACTTTTAATGCATGAATATAAGTAAAGGAATTGAAAACACTTATACAGATATGGAATTACTACTACCCATGTATAATGCACATCCTTATTTTTCCCTCAAAGATTTAGGCAAAAAATATGCATTATGCACAGCAAAATACAGTAATAAGAACTCTGAGGAAGTTATGCACAAGATGCTATGTGGATACAGAGAAAGATAGGGAGAA
This sequence comes from Tonatia bakeri, assembly GCA_004024845.1. NCBI lineage: Eukaryota > Metazoa > Chordata > Mammalia > Chiroptera > Phyllostomidae > Tonatia > Tonatia bakeri. The sequence goes on from PVIA01000980.1 coordinate 313,062, forward strand.
CTGGCATCTAAGTTTGGCTTTAAGGCTAGAAAAACTTTCAAAAGAGGAAAAAATATGAATTGCTGACTTGTGACAGGAATGGACAAGGGCATCTCAATACTAAGTCACAGGAGCTTGAGAGTGCACATAACTTCAGGGAATATGGAGCAAATCAAGACCTCTGAGGCAAAGAGAATGTACTTGGGGCAGAGTAATTATAAAACTCAGTGTTCCTGTTTCAAGGACAAGGCTAGAGCACCATGTTAACACCGCTAGTATTTGTTTTAATAATAAAACTCTCCTCTGATTACATATATGCATTTGCTATTTTATTTATTTGGCATATTTATTGAAAAACAGCATAACATCTTAACAGATTTAACAAGAACTGCTATGAATTATGACAGGGCGAGAGAAGATTCAGATGGGATGGCTGACTTTGGATAAATTGTATGTTTTTAAAAACTATTTAGTATAATGACAATAAGAGCAGCCTGTGATCAAGACTCCTACCACTGCCAACATTGAGAGAGCAGACACTCCTTGTATTGTGTTAACTTATGGGGATTCTTTACCCTCTGAGCATCATTAACTTTTTAAACATCAGGGAAAGGTACGTGAAATTAAAGAGAGAAATATTATTTATCTCAAGTATTTAACACAGAATGTTTACAGACTTGTTTTCTACTTGATTAGCAAGAAAATTTATGTATCCTTTGGTCTTCTTTGTTTGTGACAGTGGTTATTCTAATTATTCCTCTCCTCAAGAAAATGTACTGCAATTCTAGCCTCCCACATAATGACTAAGAAAGCATTTCTCTTTAGACTATTATGTTTTAGCTATTTTCTAAGTCTCTAAATAATTTAGCTCTTTGATTATATTCATTTTATCACAAAATCTTTTCAAGAGGATAAAGAACTTGCATGTTCCAATTTCAAATACCGAATAACAACTGCATGATCTCCAGCCTGAAATACTTCTGTTACCTCGAAACAAACATTAAATGAAAAATTATCATGGGTAGATCACTAACATGTGTATATGAACATTGATTAAAGACCTGCGAGGCCATATAGCATAAGGATTAAGAGAATACCCTGGTGGCTCAGGCACTCTGTGAGGATTCAAATCGTCCCTCTGTCAATTACTAGTTTTGTGACCTTACTAAATGTTACCTTCTCATCTGTGAAATGGCAGTACTAATAAATATATGTGTGTGCGCACCTGACGCATAATAGTGCTATGTAAGTGTTAGCTATTATTACTATTATTAAAGAGTTTAAACAGATTTTGATTTGCCCCAAGCCATACAATGTAAAATTACATACTAAGAGAAAACCAAAGGTAAATCCAGTCCTTTCTCGCTTCAAAATAACCCATAAGAGTAGCCTGTGATTAGATAATTACAGAAACGAGGTAAAGTATTTCATGAACACCTTACTGTGAGTTTGTCAAGGATAAAAGTAGCCTGACCCTGGCTTTCCTTCCACCCCTCAATCCTACCTTCTAACCCCAGTCCAGCAGACGGTTTACCTCCACCTTGTGTGCAAGTCCTCCGCAGCACCCCGCACTACTTCCCACACTGTGGCCCCCGCTTTAGTCCCTCTTTAAGGGCTGGCAGCCCACATGGGAGAAGCTCAATAAATGCAGAATGACCAAGTGGGTAACAGTATGCTTGCTCACTCTTGCTAAGTTCAGGTGACCAGAAATACATCCGTGTAAACTGAAGGATATGCCCATGTTTACATAGTTTTGATTTCAGATATTCTATGAGTACAATTAGAAATATTAAAATACAAGTAAATAATAGTCTTAAATATTTTCCAAAATGTAAAATGTAGCTTAGTGTGTATCTTTACAAACTACATTATCTGTTTAGCTAATATTACAGGAATAGTAAAGACATGGAAATTATTAAGTTGGCTGGGAATATTACAACACATTTTAAATAATATCTTGAAATAGAGCCAGTACAATGAAAAGGGAGTTACAAAACATGGTTTGCTACCTAATTCAGTTATGAGTAACATGCTTGCTCTTCCTGGATTATAGTATAAGAAGATCTGGGTACATCTCAGACTTGAAGAAAGAAGTATGGTTTTCACAGTTAATTTGCCCGCTCCAAATCTATATACCATTCAGATCATTTCTCTCAATGTTATTTTTGATTCAGAGTGAAAGAGTCATCACTGGCCCTAACTTGAGAGATCCAGCCCAGGATAAAAGATGATGAGTCAAGTATTACTACCAAAGTATAGTTAGATGGGAAACATCCTTTGATTCCCCAATGCCAAGAGTCTAGGAATACCCTCTGCTCTGGTGCTCCTCCTGAGAAACTCCTATTCACTCCGAGGTCAACCTCCACCTGCTCTGTCCAATCCTATCTGCCTCCTTCCTACTGTTGGGTCCATCCCCCTTATCACTGTAGTCTCCTGCTGTTCTTTACACACACCTGCATTTCAGCAACCACTACATTTGCATGCTCCCTTACTATCTTCTCACCTTTTTGAGGGTAAAGACAAAAGTGTCTATTTTATTTCTTCTGTTCCCAGTTCTTGGCACATGTTATAATGCATAAGCATTAAAAAAATTGTTCTCAGGCTCATACTTGAGCCTAAAATGCAGGTTAGTTCTGAAATGTACAACTATACGGGGGGAGGGCAAAAGTAGGTTTACGGTGTGAGTATACGAAAGCTTATTCTTGTATTATTATCTATTAACTATTGTATTATTTTCCATACAGACAACTACAGACCTACTTTTGCCCCACCCTACATAAATATATAAGAGAACACATTCACAAGCACATTTATTTGTGGCACTGCAAAACAGTCAACACATTGGACCCTGCCCTGTGATTACAAAGTATGACCTATCACTCCCTTTAATCTTCAAATATCTGAGAAAAAATACTTGATATTGACACAAGAAAATGTTATCATGTTCATATCAGCTTTGATAGCTCCCTTTGCATAAAGCAGCGGTTGTCAAACTTTTAAACCTAAGGATTCCTCAAAATCTGGCTCTGCCACTTACTCACTAGCAAAGTGACATCATAATGTGTCATAGCACATAAATATTTACAAATCTCAACCTTCTCATGTATAAAAGAGAAAGGGAAGAATTACTGTGGAGCTAAAGATGTTACACTGCCAGAAAAACCTTTTACAAGCCACAAAGCCTCATAACTCAATTTAAGATTAGATTAATGATGGTAAAGGATGATACAGATAAGAATGAACAAGCTGGAAGGTTGGGCAGACTCCTCCCACTAGACTGGTCCTGAGGAGGCCTGGATTAGATTCTGAGCTCTGCAACCAACAGCCAGGCCACGCAGCTCAGCACTCCACCTCTTCAGCCTTCTATTGTCTTAACCTATATATTAGTGGACAATACTAGATCAACTCAAAAGTTACTCAGAGACCCCAAATTCCACAATTCTACCCCTTACCCCAAAATAGAACAAACATTTTTTTCCTTTATTGTTACCCAGCGTTGTGATTACTATAAAAATGACCTAAATGCAAGGCTTATCAGGAGAGGTTTTCTATGAGCATTTCTCTCTCTCTCTTTTTTTTTTTTGTCTGTATAATCTTCAAAGTACTGGACACTTTAAATATCCTGACCTGAAATTTTTTATTTTCGCAAACAAGTGTATATAGAAGAATGTAGTGCCTGATAAATTGTTGAACGTCTAATTTTTATTACAGTATTATGACATAAGATACACAATGCTGTAAGACAAAAATAACTTTCTTTCCCGGTTCCCAGTAAGATGCTATTCAGGAGATGCTGCTACCTTGTTCTAAGGGACTAATATGGTTGGTTGGTTTGCTTTTTCTTTTTTTAAGACGAGCACAGTAATTGTTAGTAGTATAAATAGATGGTTTTAGATGGCAAATTTTGCTCCAGAGTCAATTTTATATTTTCCCATAAAACTCTATAGCTACAGAAAAGTAACAAACTCTTCAGCCATATTTCTCTCATTATATACAAAGATATCAGCAAGACATTGCTATTCTGTGATCAAACCTACACAGTAAAATAAATAAAATGGAACCCAGAGTCAGGATAGGCTTTATGATGGTGGTATCACTAATAATTAAGATTCGAGGACTTCATTATCTTAACTATGGGAAAGATATAGGAAATTTAAACACTGCAGTTTTCCAAGCTAATCAGTGACATCAATACTTAAAACATGTATTAAGATGCTAAATTTGTTCAGTTATAACTTTATATATATATATATAAATTATCAGATCAAACATGACTTTGGGCCAGGCTTCAAAAGATCATCACTGAGTGGACCCAATCTCTGCTTTCTCAAGATTAACTTAAGCAGACACTGACATCATGGGAAGGAACCAAAGCCTTGGTAGCCTTGGTATTTACCCAGAGTGATTCTCTTGTGTTGCCAGAGGTCCTTCTAATTTATTAAAATGACTTTTCTGAATTATGTGCACTATAGTTTTAATACTGAGGAAAATTAAAAGAAAATCCTTACTATATTGCTACTCATCACCCAGATTCAGATATAACACAAATAAAATAGCCCTTCAAAAATATAAATACCTAATGTTACATGACTAGAAAAAAAAATATTTGTATTGTAAAGCCAGAAATACAAAGAGGCTGTATTATATTAAATCACTAGGATGATTAACAATGCACTGCAAATTATACTACTTCCCCATGTTTTACAAGCTGATTGATTCAAACAAAATCTCAGGTTTTACATGTTATGTAGTTATTAGCTGCTTTTTTGACATATCCATTAGGAAACTTTTACAAACAAAATATATTCAAAATTAAGCTAACTATTCTTCTTCCTAACCTTCAAACCTGACCTCCAATTCCACCATCCATCCAGCCAGCCAGCCAGTCAGCCAGCCGTGTGTCTGTTCTCCATATGCTTCTCCATCCACCCTCCCCCTCTTCCTATCCATTCATCCAACCATCCATTCACTCAGGTTGTTAGAATCTCCTATGTGCCAGGCGCCGTTCTAGAGCTGGAAGTTCAGCACTGAACAATGACAAAAATCCCGGCCCTCATGAAGCTTACATTTTGAGTGGGGGTGGGAGTCTCTAGAGGATAATACACAAGAAAATGAAATGTAATGGGTAGTATTTTATATGGTGAATGTGCTACAAAGAAAAAGAAAGCAAGAAAGGGAAGACAGCAGTGGGAGGACAGCTTTTCAAACAGGATGATCAGGGAAAAACTGACCTAGAAGGTGGCTCCTGAGTTAAAACAAAAAAAGAAGAAAGTAGAAAGCCACACAGGTATCTGGTGTAAAAATGTCTGTTACAGACAAATGAAATAAGTGTAAAGGCTCTGAGGTGAAAATATGGGTGGTGTGTTCAATAAACAGTTAGGAAGCCAGTGTGGATGAAATCAACAAAGCAGAGAGAACAGGTCAGAATGGTACCTAGGCCTTATTAAATCTTGTAGAGCTTCAAAGAACTTTGGCTTCTACTCTGCAAATCTTAACAGGCTGCTATGTTGACATTAATCTGAACATTATGTTGTTTCTCTGGCTGCTATGTTGACATTAATCTGAAGGGGCTAAAAACAGAAGCAATTAGAAGCCTACTGAAATATTCCAAGCAGACAGTGATGAGCCAGGGTGGATGGAATTGCGATACTGACAAATGACTCAATTCTGGGGCTATGAGATATATATCTATCTCTCTCTCTCTCTCTATCTCTATCTATCTCTATCTCTGTCTCTGTCTATATCTATGTCTATATCTATATCTATCTATACCTACATCTACCTATATGACAGACCAATATGATTTGTTGATGAAAAAACGGTGTGCATGGTTTCATGATGGGGAGAGAAGTCAGGTATGGCTCCAAGGTGTTTGGTCTGAATTGGAAAGATAGAATTAACATAACTGAGATGCACGAGTCTGTAAGAGACTAGGCCGAGTGAGCATGCTCAAGTCTGAATATGCTAAATTTGGAATGCCTATTAGACTTCCATGTAGAGACACTGAGTAGGCATAAATATGCAGGTGCATGTCAAGGGAAAGGACTGGCCGATGATATAAATTTAGGAAGCACTGGTATACAGGTAGTATGGAAAGCCACTAGCTCATCAAAGCCAGTAGTACAGAGTGGATGAGTATAAGTAGAGAAGAGAAGGGGTCTGAGGATGGAGCCTTGGGACATTACAACATTATGAACTTGGGGGATGGGGAGGAACTGAGCTGAGGAGAAGGAGTCATTGTGGCTAGGAAGAAAATTAGGAGAGTATGTTGCAGAGAAACCAAATAAAATGTTTTAAGCAGGGGGAGTGATTGCGTCAAATCCTGCAGGCAAGGAAAATAAGATTAAGCCTGAGAATTAAACATTGGATTTAGTAACATGGAATTTATCAGTGACCTTACCACAGAGTTTTGGTGGAATGGTGAGAAGCAAACCTTCCTGGAAAGAGTTTAAGAGAGAACTGGAAGAGAAGAATTAAAGCAAAGACAATTTCTGTGAAATTATGCTGTATGGGAAGAGAGAAATTTGTATTCTAAGAGGAATTGAGACTATCAGAGGTGATAGTCCCCCTCACCCATTTAACAAAACAAAATACTTTTCACCTCCATCAGTAAGTATGTTAACTATTTGCATCTATACACATTCTTAATTCCTTTCTTCCTCCATCAGACCTCTCCCTCTCCTGTCTGAAGGCTAATTTCTCTTCCACCTGGACTCCATATCCAATATCACTTACCTCACCTTCCTTCGAATTTCTCCAACTTTCCCCCTCCACATAAAAAAGTTCACATCTCAACAATTTTAAAAATGAAAACAAAATATCCTTCTACATTTATTACCATTTGCCCCACTTTCATTTCACCTCCAATAGTTTTGAAATACTAGCCAATGCTTGCAGTCTCCAATTTCTGAAGGTCAGAAACCTCCCTCAGCCGCTGAGACTGGTTCTATTGTGGTCATAAATGTCTAACTGCCCAACCGAATAGTCACTTCCCAGTTCCAGATTCTGTTTTACCTCTCCGTAATATCACTGGCCGCTCTCCTTGAAACTCTGATCCCTCAGCTTACATTACACCACTCTCCTCTAGTTCTCACCCTACTTACCACGCTGTCCAATTATTTCCTTTTGGCAAATACTAAAAAAGTTAAATTGTTGGACCAGAGTGAGAGGAAGGCTTTTGATTTACTACTTTACTAAACTGCCCTCCAAAATGGTAAATAAAATTTTGACTCGTACCAGTAATGTGTAAGTACACTCACATCTCCAAAGTTGTTCTAATCCTGGTTAATTTTATTCTTTTTGTTATTTATAAGTCTGACAGTTGACAATACAAAAGTAACACCTCATCTTTCTTTACCTTCAATTTTTGATTCTAGCTAAGTTAAATATATAATTATTATCCTTATTTCTCTTATGAAGTGCTTCTATAACCTGGCCCCATTTTTTTCTATTGAATTATAGGTTTTTTTTAATTGACATGAGTTTAATATATTAAAAAAGGAACCCTTTATCACATTAGTATAATTACTTTTCCCAAGTCTCCTGTTTGCCTATTACTTGTTTACTGGCATAAAGAAGTTGTCAGTTTTCATATCATTGAAGACATTTGTGTTCCCCTGTAAAAATTCTACAGTTCAATGGTGGGAGCATGACATGGGTGCAGAATAAAGATCTTCATGATCTCTTGGCATGAATATTTCCCTCATATGCCAGATAGAAAGTATCTATATTAAACTGATAAATTTCAGTAACATAGCCCGTGAAATGTTACAAGGGGATTTATTAGACCAGGAAGATTCCAGAGGGAGGGAATCAAAGAAAACAGGAACTTTCTATTATAGCAAACTCCCTATCTCCAAAAATGATTTGTCCAGAAGTCCCATACTCAGAGAATACCACCCCAATGCAGCATGAATGTGAATCTGACTAGACCTTATCCCTCCATACCTTCCCAGGAAAAGTAAGTGTGGGGGTCTAGAATTAGGCTAAACACCTAAGATGACTGTAAAAAGAGTTCATTCAGTTGTATCTAATCTTATTATATGAAAGGGACTCACCAGCCTGTGGACTTCTACCTGTGAAGAAGTCCCCAAGACTGAAGGGTCCTATTTTGACCCTACTCATCCTAACAAAGACCCTAATAGTCAAGAGAACTTCTTTGATCAACTCAAAATGGTTGAAAACAGAGTGTTCTCAGAAGAGTTGAAGCACCATATACGAGTGCAGGCACCGGGTGGATGAACAGAGAGAGGGTCGCAGGGATGGACTGACTGTATGGTGTACACAGGAGGCTAGAGGGATTGGCTAAACCACTAGAGTTCTTTGTTCTTTTTAAAATATATTTCATTGGGTGTACTATTACAGTTACCCCACTTTTTCCTCTTTTGCCCCCCTCTGCCCAGTACCCCCAACCCTCCAGTAATCCACCCCCAGTCTTAGTTCATGTCCATTGGTCTTGCATGTAAGTTCTATGGCTTCTCAATTTCCTATACTATTCATAACATAGCCCTGTCTATTTTGTATCTGCCTATTATGCTTCTTAATCCCTGTACCTTTTTAGCCATCTTCCCCCTCCCCCTCCCCCTCCCAGCTCTTTAGAGTTCTGAGTGAAGGATATGGCAATAATGAAGAAAGGCAAAACAGGAAGTCATTGCAGTGGTCAAGATGAATGGTAATGAGAACCTGAAGGTAATGACTAGGAACAGTCAAAGGAGGGGTAAGTTTGAGCAACATTTTAGGATGCAGAAATTTTTTAAAAAGAGAAGCAAGAGGATAAAAGAACAGATTAGCATACCAAAACAGGCATGTACATGGCAGAGAAACAAAAATTGTAAGTGAACTTTCCTCATATTTCCCATCAAAATGCACCTACATTCCCTGTAATTTAAGATTAGTTTCTCCATTATAAATATAAGAATTTCCTGATATCTCCCAAGCCAAAATTTAATAGTTCATTTAATACTTTACTCTGTGAATTATACTCTGTTGGGAAATAAAGTATCTTTTGAGACTTACAAAAAATGTTCACCATCTTTGGACTTGTAGTCTCAGGCCCCAACTTTCCACTTTGAACTACTAGGGCACTGGGCTAACTGGGCTAGAGAATGCGTAAAGCTTCTTCCAGCTGAAACATTCCAGCGCAGCGGGGTGGAGGGAAGTCTCATCACGGTTCAACATAAAAAGACAATGTCCAATAACATAAATACACAGTATAACCAGGAAAAGACTGAGAGCTAGACAACGAAAACGAGAGAAAGTGAAACAAAAAGCACCTGGGCAAGGACAAAACATGAGGGTTTTTGTTGTCAGACAAAAAGGGACAGGACTGATGTCAAAAAGAAATGCTAGTCTAAACTGGACAGGGATGGACTCCTGAGGGCAATTTTGACATCTAAAAGGAATGGATTAGAGGAGATAATTGTAATAGCTAATATTTATTTATTGAGTTCTTACTATGTGTCAGGCAAAGTATTAACTGAGATGGGGAATTAACAGATTTAGTCCTCATAATAGCCCTGAGTTTGATATTATCATCATCATCCCTTTTTTCAGATGAGGAAACTGAAGGAAAGAACACTAAGTAACTTGTCCAAGATCCCAAAGCAAGTAATTCAGGAACCATGATTCAAATTAGGCAGTCTGATTCTAGAGCTATACTTTTTAAAATACATATTGTACTTAAATACATAAAATAAGTATGTAGAGGTCACACAGAGTAAAAATATGTACATACCCACATACATATATATGTTCCCATAAATAAATGGATAGACACAGGGGAATTATTTATCCTCTGTTTTTAGTATCAGGGAGGCTAATGTCCAGAAGAAAATACATACTGCTATTTATATATGGGCCAAAATGTTAGATGGACCTCATTTCTTAGTCCAACAGAATTTCCACAATTTGTATTTTCATTTTTAGTGCGATAAAATGAACCCTTCAAAATTGACACTCCTAATCACATCCACAAAATTCAAATAACTTTGCACTCCTCCACTCAGATATCAAAATCAACATAACGAACATAAAAGTGTAGAGCATCTCGATTTTTGAGCTATCCATCACACTCTCTAAAAGCTTCTTGGAAAACATTCACTTACGTTTGCCATAAGACACAAAATTTTTACAAAGCTGCGAATGCGATCTTCACATATAAACGTGTATATGTATAAAGAAATGTTTTAACTATGCATAAGGCTTTCTTCCTAGGCCTTTAAGGTACAACAAAACACCACCACCATCCAAGGTCATCTGCTACTTCTCTGTAAAGTAATGTCTTGAGAACTGAAATCCCACCTGTTTTTTCTTGCCAATAGCTCTGGATTATAAAAATCATTTTGGATATAACTGCCTCTATCCCTCTAGCATCCTCAGTGCAATTTGAAATTGTGACTCCTAGTAAGAGAAGTTCACTTATATTACAGACAATTATGCTTTAACAATGTGAAGGTCAATTAGTAACATTTATTCACAAAGCACTCATGAGGAAAGAAAGTAAATGGCAGACAATACAAATGAAAACAAACAACAAAAGTGCCCAGTAGAACGAGAACAGCACGCTTGCTTTAGTAACTCTTTTGCTCTCCAACAAATTATTTCAGTGGAAAGAAAGAACTTACAAAGTGTACTGGAAACCAGTGAATATTTAATAAGTTTTCCTCAAATTAAATTTTCACACTTTGGATTTCAAACTCAAGAAACATGTATCTAAACATTTACATTTCTGGGTCTTGGTTAACAATGGAGCAAATATCTCCCAGGAAGCATTACTGTAATGGTGACAATCTTTTGGTTGCTGTGTCCATGGAAACAGTCTAAATAAGCACACCTAACAGTAAAACAACATGTTTTTAAAAAAAAACTTTATCATTTCCCCAGTCAGTCAACTAACGCACTGGAAAATTCAGGATTCATTCAAAACACTGTGCCGATCATATACAGTACTGCATAACAGGCACTGTGCTAGGGGGCAGGGTTACTGTGGAGAGCTGAACAGTAAGAGCTTAGTCTATGCCCTCAAAAAGCTTAGTCTATGCAGACATATTAGCCAATGACACAAATATACCTAAAACAGCAAGAGTACATAGTACATTATTAGAATAGCATAACAAAGAGGTTCAAAGTAAGCTTTCCTGAGAATGTGATATTTAAGCTGAGATTTGAGAAAAGTCAGGGAAACAAAGAAAGTTCACCAGAGAACATGAGGAAAAGCTGGGAAGTCCTAGAGACAGATTAATTCACAATCCCATTTAAAATTGCAACAAAAAGAAATAAGGTACCTAGTAATAAATTTAACCAAGGAAGTAAAAGATCCATACTTGGAAAATTATAAGATACTGAAGAAAGAAATTGAGGAAGATACAAATAAAGTAGAAGCATATATTGTGTTCATGAATAGGAAAAATTAACATCATTAAACTAACCATAATACCCAAAACGATCTACAGATTCAATGCAATTCTTATTAAAATACTAATGGCATATCTCACAGGTCTACAACAAATATTCCAAAAAGTTATGTAGAACCACAAAAGACCCCAAATGGCATCAACAATCTTGAGAAAGAAAAACAAAGTTGGAGGTATCACACTACCTGATATCAAACTATACTACAAAGCCATAGTAATCAAAACAGCACAGTACTGGCATAAGAGCAGGCATATAGATCAATGAAACAGAATAGAGAATACAGAAACAAACCCAAGCTGATATGGTCAATATTTGACAAAGGAGGCAAGAACATGCAATGGGGTAAAGACAGTCTCTTCAATAAGTGATGTTGGGAAAATTGGATAGATACGTGCAAAAAAAATTAAAATAGACCACCAACTTACACCATACAGAAGAATAAGCTCAAAATGTACTAAACACTTAAATGTAAGTCATGAAACCATAAAAATTCTAGAGGAAAACATAGGCAGTAAAATTTCAGATATTTCTTGTAGCAATATTTTTGCAGATATATCTCCTCAGGCAAGGGAAACAAAGGAAAAATAAACAAATGGGACTACATCAAACTAAAAAGCTTTTGCACAGCAAAGGAAACTATCAACAAAACGAAAAGAGAACCCACTGAATAGGAGAACATATTTGCCAATGATACATCTGATAAGGGGTTATTTCCAAAATATATAAAGAACTTAAAACTACTCAACACCAAGAAGACAACACAATTAAAAAATGTACCAAGGACCCAAACAGACACTTCTCCAAAGAGGACATAGAGATGGCAAATAGATGAAAAGATGCTCAACATGGCTGATCATTAGAGAGATGCAAAGTAAAACCTGTCAAGAATGGCTATCATCAATAAATCCACAAAAAAGGTGCTGGTGAGGATGTGGAGAAAAGCAACCCTACTACACTGTTAGTGGGAATGCAGACTGGTGCAGCCATTGTGGAAAACAGTATGTAGTTTTCTCAAAAAATAAAAAATGGATCTGCCTTTTGGCGCAGGGATTCCACTTCTGGGAATATATCCAAAGAAACTCGAAACACTTATTCAAAAGAATATATGCACTCCTATGTTCACTGCATTGTTGTTTACAATTGCCAAAATCTGGAAACAATCCAAGGGCCCATTAGTAGATGAGTAGATAAAAAATCTGTGGAATACTACTTGGCCTTAAAAAAAAGAAACATAAAATCTTACCTTTTGCAATAGCATGGGATAGACCTGGAGATTATTTTGGTAAGTGAAATAAGCCAGTCAGAGAAAGACAAATACCATATGAGCTCACATATATGTGGAATCTAATGAACAATATAAACTGATGAACAAAAGAGAAAGAGGCATGGATACACGGAACAGACTGACGGCTGTCAGAGGAGAAGGAGGTTGGGGGCTGGATGAAAGAGGTGAAGGGTTTATGCAAAAAAAAAGGTATATATGCATAAAATATACAAATGCAGACAATACTGTGGTGACAGCCAGAGGGAAAGAAGGTAGGTGGCGGTGGGCAAAGGGAGAGAAAATAGGGACAGAAAGAAACTTTGCTCAGGGCAATGGACCCACAATGCAGTGTGCAGATGGTGTTTTGTTGAGTTGTACACTTAAAACCTGTATGACTCTGTGAACTAATGTAACCTCAATAAATTCAATTAAAAAAAGATTAATTCACAAAGTGCCATGGGCAATGTTAAGGATTTGGGTCTTTCTTCTATAAACAAACAAACAAAAAAACCCTATTGGAGGATTTAAAGGAGAATGACAAGATGAGATCTGTATTTCAAAACTTTTCTGGATATACTATAAAAGAAGAATTAAGAGAAGTTTGAATGAATTGGGGGAAGTCCTGTTAAAAAGCTATTAGAGTGTCCTGGCTGGTGTAGCTCAGTGGATTGAGTGCAGGCTATGAATCAAAGCATCGCACGTTGGATTCCCAGTCAGGGCACATGCCTGGGTTGCAGGCCACAGCCCCCAGCAACCTCACATTGATTTTTTTCTCTCTCTCTCTCTCTTTCTCCCTCCCTTCCCTCTCTAAAAATAAATAAATAAAATGTTTAAAAAAGAGATGATTTAAAAAAAAAAGCTATTAGAGTAGTCCAAAGGAAAAATAACTCAAACTAGGACAGCAGCAGTGTGCAGGGAAGGATTTGAGTGAGATTTCAAAGGTTAAATAGATGAATTAGATATTGGGTTAGTGAGGGTGACAGAGAAAGGCTCCCCAGGCACTTGGCTTATAAAATAGTCAATCTCGCCCTTCACTAGGGATTGGTGACGGAGAGATCAAGGGTTGGACTTTAGACACATTGAATGCGATGTGCCTGTCAGAGACGTTTATCTGAATAGCGATATCCAAGTCTGGTGATGAGAGGACACGTCTGAACTAGGGATATGTGTCTGGGAGTTAGTATTATAAGAAGGCAATTAAGGCTATGAAAAGTAGGTATGAGGTCCTCTAGGAAAATATTACAGAGTGAGAAAAGGGATGAGAACCAGCAAATGTTAATACTTATCCATTTCAGGTTCTGAATTGTATTTTTGTAACAATAAACATTCAATGTGGATTATCAGATATAACAAGATTAACGTATAATACAATTAATCTTGATCTTAAACTTGTCAACCTAAATCTTTTGCCAAAGAAACAGGATCAGAATGATTATTAGGCAGATAAGGACCAAAGAGGTTCCTAAATTATACTAACAAGATTGAGATAATATGAAAGACCCACAAATGTAAAACTATTTGTGGAGAGGGGGTCTTCTTTCAGAGCTTGATAAAGCAAAACACATCTCATTGTTGCAAAGATACCATTAACACTTCCAAAATCAAACCCAAGATCATTTCCACCCAAACATGGTCCTCCTGAAGTAAATGGAATCACTAGCACGCCACGGAGGCACGAAGCCAGGAACTCAAGAAGCAATCTTTGATACTGCCTTCCTGACCACCTTTAATCTATGAAGTAGTGTTACCAATTTTACTCTGCCTCATTTTGTTCTGGCTTAACTCTTTAACTTTTATTTCTTACTACCATCCTCATGATTTCACTTTTCTACTCCACTCCATGGTTCCTTGAAAGAGCCATGCTCTGTTTTGATTCAAGACCTTTGCAAATATTCCATCTACCTGGAATACTCTTTCCCACTATCCTCTCCCAGGCAACTTTTTCTCATCTTTCCAATCCTGGCTTCTTCAAAAAATGAAACAAAACAAAAACCTTTGACAATGGCACCCAAGACTAGGACTGGTCCCCTCTTATATGGTCTTATAACATTCTCTGTATTTCATTCTTAGTACTTATCACAATAATTACTTACATGATTATTTAATATCTGTCTCCCCCACTAGATTGGAATCTCTGTAAGTGTTGGGCTTGCACTCTGCTCAGCATTATAATCTTAGCACCAAGCACACTGCCCAGCAAGTATGGGATGACAGATAATAGTTTTAAGTAAATCCTTAATTCTAAGTTACTAACAAAGTACTCAGCATACCTAAAGGAGAGAAGGAACTTAGGCCAGGTCTCTGACTTCAAGCACTGAGTTCACAAGCCCTGTGTCACACAGACTGCCTCTTTAGGTGGAGACAGGAAGGGCCTGGTTGACAAGACAGAAAAAAAGGAGGGATGGAGGGTCCAATGGAAATATAATGTGCAGGATCCAGAAACCACATTAAGAAAAAAGAAACAGGTAGTATTAATTTTATATTACTAATGTAAGATTAGTAATATATTTTATTTAATCAAATATTCCAAAATTATTATATCACCATGTAATTAATATTTAAAAAGTTATGAATGGGGTGTCTCACATTCTGATTTAAGTCTTTGTAATCAGTATTTTATACTTACAACACATCTCAGCTGGGATGAGCCACATGCCAAATGCTCAAAACCACATAAGGCCAGTGGCTACTATAATAGACAACACATATATCAGTATCTATATTTATATGAGGAAAAGTATATTTAACAAGAGTAAGATAGCCCCTTCCCTCAAAGAATTTACAATCTAACCAGCAGATACAACAACTATTATATAAGTGAAGTAAACATGACACAGAGACCTACCAACCAAACCTTAGAACCACTCAGGAAGTAAAGAAGTCCTCAAGCAATGCTACTGATAGATGCATACAGGTGAGCACCTTTGGGTAGGGTCCCTCTTGCAAATGATAGGAAGTCTGACTAAAACTGGTTCAAGTGAAAAACAGGATAGGTATGACTGGGCTCAGGGCTTTTTCACCCAGCTCTGCTTCCTCTGGATCAGGCTCATACTCAGGCTATACGTGGCAGCCAGTTCCCAGCAGTTTTAGGGTCACACAGTCATAGGCCTTAGTCAGCATCCACATTATGCCAATAAGAGCCCCAGAATTACAACTTGCTATCTCTCATGGTTTGACTTAGGTCAGGTATGCATCATTAACCGATCGCTGTAACCAGGGACACGTGATGCCTTAATGGGCCAGACTGGGTTAGTTGAGTCAACTTCCCCAGAAGCACACAGACTTAAGTAGAGGACAAGAAGATCCCCAGAAAGGGAAATTAGAAGCTGAAAGTAAGCTGAGAATGGATGTTATACACCTCCTCTGCCCCCAAAGTCTACTACTTTAACTTCTCCTGCCCAAACACCACTCTAAACATTAAACCATTTTCACATTGGCCATTTTATAGCAGCCGATGGATCCAATGTCTTTAGTGAGGAATCCAGATGTCCCTGGTCCTAAAAGTTCATTCAGAGTCAGTCATACTTGTGGATTATTTTCATCTCAGCGTATTGCCTTACTGCTTTACCTCCTCCTCAAATAAACGGGAGGGAGTTGTAGAGTTCATTTCCAAGCATTTAACTATTCTCTCCTAGTTCTGTTTATCCACTGTTACTATATACCACACATCACACTTACTGTTTTACTCAATGTCAAAGGTTAAGCATTATTTCAACCTTTGTAACAAACCCTATGAACTAGTTAAAAATCGCCACTTTATAGATGAGGAAAATGAGGCTCAGAGGGTTTTAAAACAAGTAGGCTGTTAGTAACCAAGATGGAGTCAAACAGTGGGCTACCTACTCTCAAAGTCCAAGTTTGGTGGTACCCAAAATTGGGAAATTTCTAACATTCCCCCCCTTCCCCATCAATAAAGAAAAACAGTAACAACAGCAATAAAACATATTATAAGCAACATGCAACACAATCTAAGACAAACCAAACAATTTTTAATAATATTTCTGAAGACAATGCCATTCAGTCCTACTCTTTGTTTAAGGAAAACAAGTAAAGGACTTCCAGCCAAGATGGAGGCGTAGGTAGACACACTGTGCCTCCTCTCACAACTAAGACAGGGACAACAATTTAGAAACAGAATAACAACCAAAACTGACAGAACATTGAGCTGTATAGAAGTCAGACAACCAAGAAAAATAGATACGTTCATCCAAACTGGTAAGAGGGGTGGAGTGGGGCCACCGGGTGGAGAGGGGTCACAGAAAAAAGAGTGGTGGGACCGGGTGCGTAAGGCAGATCAGGTGCGTAAGGCGGCCTGGGTGCACAAGACCGAAGTGGATAGACCCTGGGCGCGCAGGTGGCGGCTGGCAGACCCCCAGCACAGGGTGACAACCAGAAGACCCAGCAAGGCAGTGACTGTGAAGCAAGCCACTGCACACAACAAAGGGTCCCAGCGCCAGGAAATAGAGCCTCGAGGCACTGATTGAAAACATCAAATGTTAATAATGGTTATCTCTGGAAAAAAAAAACAAAACACCTGTGGGGGTTGAGGCGCAGGGAGAGACTCCCAGTCTCACAGAAGAGTTCATTCCAGAGACCCATGGGGTCCTAGAATGTGCACAAGCCCACCCACATGGGAATCAGCACCAGAAAGGCCCAGTTTCCTTGGGG